>JAZGLO010006158.1:520000-1105000 GCA_036873155.1 Biomphalaria sudanica
CTCTCTCCCACATCCCAGTCCTTGTGCCGCTCCTTTTATCTTATTTCCTAATCATCTATAAGCCTGGGGCGTCTCCGCTTTAAAAAAAAAAGAAGGTCGAAGGGGCCGTCGAGAAGCTCCTGCACATAGAATTCCATCAAAGGTGAAATACGACTGAGAGTGAAAGGTCGACAGTTTTAGGTATGGAGTTGCGAGAGTCAAGGCGCCACAATTTCTCTTTCAAAGCGCCCCCTTCTCGCTGTTCTCTTTGTTTCTCCGTCTGCGAGCACGAGCGTGCGCGCGCGTGCGTGTGCCTGAGCGCCCTGGAGATAGCCGTCAAACTGAGTCTGAGATGACCTACTCGATTCAATAATTGGTCGCAGCTATAAATCATATGAAGCAAACTTTTAGCTAGAAAAATGTAATCAAGTAACTTTCACCTTTTTGCTTTTCCTTTACCGCCTTTTTTGTAAGTAAGCAGACGACCAGATGGTTTGTCTCAGCGTCCAGTCCACCCAGCAGACGATATCAAGTATCAGAATTAAGTCTCAAACTTTCACAGCAACAGAAGACTAGATTCTAAAATGTATGGATTAAAAATAGTGTTAAGCTAAAATGTGGATATTGAACTGAAGTAGTTAATGTCATGCTGTCACATTGCTACATTTGATCATATATGTCACTGCGTTACGGTCTTTTCTACTCTTTCTACTACATATATGCTAGGCGGCGAGTTCATTATAGAACACATTCTTAATACTAGGCCTTATAACCTTTTCAAGGATATGGAGACTCCGATATCAAACCAATAGATAAACTCCGATATCAAACTAACAGATAAACTCCGATATCAAACTAACAGATAAACTCCGATATCAAACCAACAGATAAACTCCGATATCAAACCAACAGATAAACTCCGACATCAAACCAACAGATAAACCTACAGATAAACTCCGATATCAAACCAACAGATAAACTCCGATATCAAACCAACATAAACTCCTAAATCAAACCAACTGATAAACCTACAGATAAACTCCGATATCAAACCAACATAAACTCCTAAATCAAACCAACTGATAAACCTACAGATAAACTCTGATATCAAACCAATAGATAAATTCCTATATCAAACCCACAGATATATGTTGTGCGACTGCTGAGCCAATGTAGTCAACCTTTTACCTTAAGAGTGGTATCGGTCTGATACGCTTTTCAATTTTAAAATACTTAACAGGCAGGATGTCTTGCGGTGTTTCACGATCTAGCTCCTTGTGGGACGATAGCTTCATCTGCATCGAAATGTGAATAAAATTTGCTGTTTACGGCTGGGTCTGCATAGTCACGTGCCTGAACAAATGCTGCAATCATCTAAAATCTTCGGACTCTATTTCATAGTTCTTGATCCATAAGCTAGGACAGAAAATAAAACGGCCCTCCGCAGTTTTCATCGCTTGTTGTTCATTTCTGAAACCCTACCGTTCTGTCAGTATTCTCCGAGGCAGTGTCTCTTAGTCTGTTTGTGAAACCCTACCGTTCTGTCAGTATTCTCCGAGGCAGTGTCTCTTAGTCTGTTTGTGAAACCCTACCGTTCTGTCAGTATTCTCCGAGGCAGTGTCTCTTAGTCTGTTTGTGAAACCCTACCGTTCTGTCAGTATTCTCCGAGGCAGTGTCTCTTAGTCTGTTTGTGAAACCCTACCGTTCTGTCAGTATTCTCCGAGGCAGTGTCTCTTAGTCTGTTTGTGAAACCCTACCGTTCTGTCAGTATTCTCCGAGGCAGTGTCTCTTAGTCTGTTTGTGAAACCCTACCGTTCTGTCAGTATTCTCCGAGGCAGTGTCTCTTAGTCTGTTTCTGAAACCCTACCGTTTTATCAGTATTCTCCGAGGCAGTGTCTCTTAGTCTGTTTCTGAAACCCTACCGTTCTGTCAGTATTCTCCGAGGCAGTGTCTCTTAGTCTGTTTCTGAAACCCTACCGTTCTGTCAGTATTCTCCGAGGCAGTGTCTCTTAGTCTGTTTGTGAAACCCTACCGTTCTGTCAGTATTCTCCGAGGCAGTGTCTCTTAGTCTGTTTCTGAAACCCTACCGTTCTGTCAGTATTCTCCGAGGCAGTGTCTCTTAGTCTGTTTCTGAAACCCTACCGTTCTGTCAGTATTCTCCGAGGCAGTGTCTCTTAGTCTGTTTGTGGAACCCTACCGTTCTGTCAGTATTCTCCGAGGCAGTGTCTCTTAGTCTGTTTCTGAAACCCTACCGTTCTGTCAGTATTCTCCGAGGCAGTGTCTCTTAGTCTGTTTCTGAAACCCTACCGTTCTGTCAGTATTCTCCGAGGCAGTGTCTCTTAGTCTGTTTCTGAAACCCTACCGTTCTGTCAGTATTCTCCGAGGCAGTGTCTCTTAGTCTGTTTCTGAAATCCTACCGTTCTGTCAGTATTCTCCGAGGCAGTGTCTCTTAGTCTGTTTCTGAAACCCTACCGTTCTGTCAGTATTCTCCGAGGCAGTGTCTCTTAGTCTGTTTCTGAAACCCTACCGTTTTATCAGTATTCTCCGAGGCAGTGTCTCTTAGTCTGTTTCTGAAACCCTACCGTTCTGTCAGTATTCTCCGAGGCAGTGTCTCTTAGTCTGTTTCTGAAACCCTACCGTTCTGTCAGTATTCTCCGAGGCAGTGTCTCTTAGTCTGTTTCAGAAACCCTACCGTTCTGTCAGTATTCTCCGAGGCAGTGTCTCTTAGTCTGTTTGTGAAACCCTACCGTTCTGTCAGTATTCTCCGAGGCAGTGTCTCTTAGTCTGTTTGTGAAACCCTACCGTTCTGTCAGTATTCTCCGAGGCAGTGTCTCTTAGTCTGTTTGTGAAACCCTACCGTTCTGTCAGTATTCTCCGAGGCAGTGTCTCTTAGTCTGTTTCTGAAACCCTACCGTTCTGTCAGTATTCTCCGAGGCAGTGTCTCTTAGTCTGTTTCTGAAACCCTACCGTTCTGTCAGTATTCTCCGAGGCAGTGTCTCTTAGTCTGTTTCTGAAACCCTACCGTTCTGTCAGTATTCTCCGAGGCAGTGTCTCTTAGTCTGTTTCTGAAACCCTACCGTTCTGTCAGTATTCTCCGAGGCAGTGTCTCTTAGTCTGTTTCTGAAACCCTACCGTTCTGTCAGTATTCTCCGAGGCAGTGTCTCTTAGTCTGTTTCTGAAACCCTACCGTTCTGTCAGTATTCTCCGAGGCAGTGTCTCTTAGTCTGTTTCTGAAACCCTACCGTTCTGTCAGTATTCTCCGAGGCAGTGTCTCTTAGTCTGTTTCTGAAACCCTACCGTTCTGTCAGTATTCTCCGAGGCAGTGTCTCTTAGTCTGTTTCTGAAACCCTACCGTTCTGTCAGTATTCTCCGAGGCAGTGTCTCTTAGTCTGTTTCTGAAACCCTACCGTTCTGTCAGTATTCTCCGAGGCAGTATCTCTTAGTCTGTTTCTGAAACCCTACCGTTCTGTCAGTATTCTCCGAGGCAGTATCTCTTAGTCTGTTTCTGAAACCCTACCGTTCTGTCAGTATTCTCCGAGGCAGTATCTCTTAGTCTGTTTCTGAAACCCTACCGTTCTGTCAGTAATCTCCTAGGCAGTGTCTCTTAGTCTGTTTCTGAAACCCTACCGTTCTGTCAGTATTCTCCGAGGCAGTGTCTCTTAGTCTGTTTCTGAAACCCTACCGTTCTGTCAGTATTCTCCGAGGCAGTGTCTCTTAGTCTGTTTCTGAAACCCTACCGTTCTGTCAGTATTCTCCGAGGCAGTGTCTCTTAGTCTGTTTCTGAAATCCTACCGTTCTGTCAGTATTCTCCGAGGCAGTGTCTCTTAGTCTGTTTCTGAAACCCTACCGTTCTGTCAGTATTCTCCGAGGCAGTGTCTCTTAGTCTGTTTCTGAAACCCTACCGTTCTGTCAGTATTCTCCGAGGCAGTGTCTCTTAGTCTGTTTCTGAAACCCTACCGTTCTGTCAGTATTCTCCGAGGTAGTGTCTCTTAGTCTGTTTCTGAAATCCTACCGTTCTGTCAGTATTCTCCGAGGCAGTGTCTCTTAGTCTGTTTGTGAAACCCTACCGTTCTGTCAGTATTCTCCGAGGCAGTGTCTCTTAGTCTGTTTCTGAAACCCTACCGTTTTATCAGTATTCTCCGAGGCAGTGTCTCTTAGTCTGTTTCTGAAACCCTACCGTTTTATCAGTATTCTCCGAGGCAGTGTCTCTTAGTCTGTTTCTGAAACCCTACCGTTCTGTCAGTATTCTCCGAGGCAGTGTCTCTTAGTCTGTTTCTGAAACCCTACCGTTCTGTCAGTATTCTCCGAGGCAGTGTCTCTTAGTCTGTTTCTGAAACCCTACCGTTCTGTCAGTATTCTCCGAGGCAGTGTCTCTTAGTCTGTTTCTGAAACCCTACCGTTCTGTCAGTATTCTCCGAGGCAGTGTCTCTTAGTCTGTTTCTGAAACCCTACCGTTCTGTCAGTATTCTCCGAGGCAGTGTCTCTTAGTCTGTTTCTGAAACCCTACCGTTCTGTCAGTATTCTCCGAGACAGTATCTCTTAGTCTGTTTCTGAAACCCTACCGTTCTGTCAGTATTCTCCGAGACAGTATCTCTTAGTCTGTTTCTGAAACCCTACCGTTCTGTCAGTATTCTCCGAGGCAGTGTCTCTTAGTCTGTTTGTGAAACCCTACCGTTCTGTCAGTATTCTCCGAGGCAGTGTCTCTTAGTCTGTTTCTGAAACCCTACCGTTCTGTCAGTATTCTCCGAGGCAGTGTCTCTTAGTCTGTTTCTGAAACCCTACCGTTCTGTCAGTATTCTCCGAGGCAGTGTCTCTTAGTCTGTTTCTGAGACCCTACCGTTCTGTCAGTATTCTCCGAGGCAGTGTCTCTTAGTCTGTTTCTGAGACCCTACCGTTCTGTCAGTATTCTCCGAGGCAGTGTCTCTTAGTCTGTTTCTGAAACCCTACCGTTCTGTCAGTATTCTCCGAGGCAGTGTCTCTTAGTCTGTTTCTGAAACCCTACCGTTCTGTCAGTATTCTCCGAGGCAGTGTCTCTAAGTCTGTTTCTGAAATCCTACCGTTCTGTCAGTATTCTCCGAGGCAGTGTCTCTTAGTCTGTTTCTGAAACCCTACCGTTCTGTCAGTATTCTCCGAGGCAGTGTCTCTTAGTCTGTTTCTGAAACCCTACCGTTCTATCAGTATTCTCCGAGGCAGTGTCTCTTAGTCTGTTTCTGAAACCCTACCGTTCTGTCAGTATTCTCCGAGGCAGTGTCTCTTAGTCTGTTTCTGAAACCCTACCGTTCTGTCAGTATTCTCCGAGGCAGTGTCTCTTAGTCTTTTTCAGAAACCCTACCGTTCTGTCAGTATTCTCCGAGGCAGTGTCTCTTAGTCTGTTTGTGAAACCCTACCGTTCTGTCAGTATTCTCCGAGGCAGTGTCTCTTAGTCTGTTTGTGAAACCCTACCGTTCTGTCAGTATTCTCCGAGGCAGTGTCTCTTAGTCTGTTTGTGAAACCCTACCGTTCTGTCAGTATTCTCCGAGGCAGTGTCTCTTAGTCTGTTTGTGAAACCCTACCGTTCTGTCAGTATTCTCCGAGGCAGTGTCTCTTAGTCTGTTTCTGAAATCCTACCGTTCTGTCAGTATTCTCCGAGGCAGTGTCTCTTAGTCTGTTTGTGAAACCCTACCGTTCTGTCAGTATTCTCCGAGGCAGTGTCTCTTAGTCTGTTTCTGAAACCCTACCGTTCTGTCAGTATTCTCCGAGGCAGTGTCTCTTAGTCTGTTTCTGAAACCCTACCGTTCTGTCAGTATTCTCCGAGGCAGTGTCTCTTAGTCTGTTTCTGAAACCCTACCGTTCTGTCAGTATTCTCCGAGGCAGTGTCTCTTAGTCTGTTTCTGAAACCCTACCGTTCTGTCAGTATTCTCCGAGGCAGTGTCTCTTAGTCTTTTTCAGAAACCGTACCGTTCTGTCAGTATTCTCCGAGGCAGTGTCTCTTAGTCTGTTTGTGAAACCCTACCGTTCTGTCAGTATTCTCCGAGGCAGTGTCTCTTAGTCTGTTTGTGAAACCCTACCGTTCTGTCAGTATTCTCCGAGGCAGTGTCTCTTAGTCTGTTTGTGAAACCCTACCGTTCTGTCAGTATTCTCCGAGGCAGTGTCTCTAAGTCTGTTTGTGAAACCCTACCGTTCTGTCAGTATTCTCCGAGGCAGTGTCTCTTAGTCTGTTTCTGAAATCCTACCGTTCTGTCAGTATTCTCCGAGGCAGTGTCTCTTAGTCTGTTTGTGAAACCCTAACGTTCTGTCAGTATTCTCCGAGGCAGTGTCTCTTAGTCTGTTTCTGAAACCCTACCGTTCTGTCAGTATTCTCCGAGGCAGTGTCTCTTAGTCTGTTTCTGAAACCCTACCGTTCTGTCAGTATTCTCCGAGGCAGTGTCTCTTAGTCTGTTTCTGAAACCCTACCGTTCTGTCAGTATTCTCCGAGGCAGTGTCTCTTAGTCTGTTTCTGAAACCCTACCGTTCTGTCAGTATTCTCCGAGGCAGTGTCTCTTAGTCTGTTTCTGAAACCCTACCGTTCTGTCAGTATTCTCCAAGGCAGTGTCTCTTAGTCTGTTTCTGAAACCCTACCGTTCTGTCAGTATTCTCCGAGGCAGTGTCTCTTAGTCTGTTTCTGAAACCCTACCGTTCTGTCAGTATTCTCCGAGGCAGTGTCTCTTAGTCTGTTTCTGAAATCCTACCGTTCTGTCAGTATTCTCCGAGGCAGTGTCTCTTAGTCTGTTTCTGAAACCCTATCTTTCTGTCAGTATTCTCCGAGGCAGTGTCTCTTAGTCTGTTTCTGAAACCCTACCGTTTTATCAGTATTCTCCGAGGCAGTGTCTCTTAGTCTGTTTCTGAAACCCTACCATTCTGTCAGTATTCTCCGAGGCAGTGTCTCTTAGTCTGTTTCTGAAACCCTACCGTTCTGTCAGTATTCTCCGAGGCAGTGTCTCTTAGTCTGTTTCTGAAACCCTACCGTTCTGTCAGTATTCTCCGAGGCAGTGTCTCTTAGTCTGTTTGTGAAACCCTACCGTTCTGTCAGTATTCTCCGAGGCAGTGTCTCTTAGTCTGTTTCTGAAACCCTACCGTTTTATCAGTATTCTCCGAGGCAGTGTCTCTTAGTCTGTTTCTGAAACCCTACCGTTCTGTCAGTATTCTCCGAGGCAGTGTCTCTTAGTCTGTTTCTGAAACCCTACCGTTCTGTCAGTATTCTCCGAGGCAGTGTCTCTTAGTCTGTTTGTGGAACCCTACCGTTCTGTCAGTATTCTCCGAGGCAGTGTCTCTTAGTCTGTTTCTGAAACCCTTCCGTTCTGTCAGTATTCTCCGAGGCAGTGTCTCTTAGTCTGTTTCTGAAACCCTACCGTTCTGTCAGTATTCTCCGAGGCAGTGTCTCTTAGTCTGTTTCTGAAACCCTACCGTTCTGTCAGTATTCTCCGAGGCAGTGTCTCTTAGTCTGTTTCTGAAACCCTACCGTTCTGTCAGTATTCTCCGAGGCAGTGTCTCTTAGTCTGTTTCTGAAACCCTACCGTTCTGTCAGTATTCTCCGAGGCAGTATCTCTTAGTCTGTTTCTGAAACCCTACCGTTCTGTCAGTATTCTCCGAGGCAGTATCTCTTAGTCTGTTTCTGAAACCCTACCGTTCTGTCAGTAATCTCCTAGGCAGTGTCTCTTAGTCTGTTTCTGAAACCCTACCGTTCTGTCAGTATTCTCCGAGGCAGTGTCTCTTAGTCTGTTTCTGAAACCCTACCGTTCTGTCAGTATTCTCCGAGGCAGTATCTCTTAGTCTGTTTCTGAAACCCTACCGTTCTGTCAGTATTCTCCGAGGCAGTGTCTCTTAGTCTGTTTCTGAAATCCTACCGTTCTGTCAGTATTCTCCGAGGCAGTGTCTCTTAGTCTGTTTCTGAAACCCTACCGTTCTGTCAGTATTCTCCGAGGCAGTGTCTTTTAGTCTGTTTCTGAAACCCTACCGTTCTGTCAGTATTCTCCGAGGCAGTGTCTCTTAGTCTGTTTCTGAAACCCTACCGTTCTGTCAGTATTCTCCGAGGTAGTGTCTCTTAGTCTGTTTCTGAAATCCTACCGTTCTGTCAGTATTCTCCGAGGCATTGTCTCTTAGTCTGTTTCTGAAACCCTACCGTTCTGTCAGTATTCTCCGAGGCAGTGTCTCTTAGTCTGTTTCTGAAACCCTACCGTTTTATCAGTATTCTCCGAGGCAGTGTCTCTTAGTCTGTTTATGAAACCCTACCGTTCTGTCAGTATTCTCCGAGGCAGTGTCTCTTAGTCTGTTTCTGAAACCCTACCGTTCTGTCAGTATTCTCCGAGGCAGTATCTCTTAGTCTGTTTCTGAAACCCTACCGTTCTGTCAGTATTCTCCGAGGCAGTGTCTCTTAGTCTGTTTGTGAAACCCTACCGTTCTGTCAGTATTCTCCGAGGCAGTGTCTCTTAGTCTGTTTGTGAAACCCTACCGTTCTGTCAGTATTCTCCGAGGCAGTGTCTCTTAGTCTGTTTCTGAAACCCTACCGTTTTATCAGTATTCTCCGAGGCAGTGTCTCTTAGTCTGTTTCTGAAACCCTACCGTTCTGTCAGTATTCTCCGAGGCAGTGTCTCTTAGTCTGTTTCTGAAACCCTACCGTTCTGTCAGTATTCTCCGAGGCAGTGTCTCTTAGTCTGTTTCTGAAACCCTACCGTTCTGTCAGTATTCTCCGAGGCAGTGTCTCTTAGTCTGTTTCTGAAACCCTACCGTTCTGTCAGTATTCTCCGAGGCAGTGTCTCTTAGTCTGTTTCTGAAACCCTACCGTTCTGTCAGTATTCTCCGAGGCAGTGTCTCTTAGTCTGTTTCTGAAACCCTACCGTTCTGTCAGTATTCTCCGAGGCAGTGTCTCTTAGTCTGTTTCTGAAACCCTACCGTTCTGTCAGTATTCTCCGAGGCAGTATCTCTTAGTCTGTTTCTGAAACCCTACCGTTCTGTCAGTATTCTCCGAGGCAGTGTCTCTTAGTCTGTTTCTGAAACCCTACCGTTCTGTCAGTATTCTCCGAGGCAGTGTCTCTTAGTCTGTTTCTGAAACCCTACCGTTCTGTCAGTATTCTCCGAGGCAGTGTCTCTTAGTCTGTTTCTGAAACCCTACCGTTCTGTCAGTATTCTCCGAGGCAGTATCTCTTAGTCTGTTTCTGAAACCCTACCGTTCTGTCAGTATTCTCCGAGGCAGTGTCTCTTAGTCTGTTTCTGAAACCCTACCGTTCTGTCAGTATTCTCCGAGGCAGTGTCTCTTAGTCTGTTTCTGAAACCCTACCGTTCTGTCAGTATTCTCCGAGGCAGTGTCTCTTAGTCTGTTTCTGAAACCCTACCGTTCTGTCAGTATTCTCCGAGGCAGTGTCTCTTAGTCTGTTTCTGAAACCCTACCGTTCTGTCAGTATTCTCCGAGGCAGTGTCTCTTAGTCTGTTTCTGAAACCCTACCGTTCTGTCAGTATTCTCCGAGGCAGTGTCTCTTAGTCTGTTTCTGAAACCCTACCGTTCTGTCAGTATTCTCCGAGGCAGTGTCTCTTAGTCTGTTTCTGAAATCCTACCGTTCTGTCAGTATTCTCCGAGGCAGTGTCTCTTAGTCTGTTTCTGAAACCCTACCGTTCTGTCAGTATTCTCCGAGGCAGTGTCTCTTAGCGAGACAGTGTCTCTTAGTCTGTCTTCCCACTCTGGATGACTGTAGTCATCGTACTTTTCTCCCAACCCACTTGGTATCATGTCAGCCACTCGATTGTATACGTTTTATACGTTGTCACGCAATGTACGCGTCAAGGTTCTCAGGGTTGAAATAAATACGTTCTTGACAGCAAAGTAAGTTTGAGACAATAGTCGTATACAGTAATTAGCCAACGCATCAAGGTCTTATTGTTTGCATAAATATGTTGTTTAAATATTTAATTATTTTCGAGCAAATACGATGACTTGCTAATAATAGACTTTATAATTTCTACAACAAGTGGATTCGCTCAGGTTTTAAATACGTTTTATGTGGCTACTTTTGTGAATCTACTCGTTAAATTAATTCATATAATGTATTTGTAGAATTTGTTTAATATTTTTATGATCCAAAGTTGAGGAATAAAAGTAATTCATTTCGTAAGGAGAATTTCTTTTCTGTTTCTTCACTTTAAAAAAAAAGTATCCCCGACAAGACGGTTTGTGTTTGGATGACCAAGCCTAGTTCTCCAGTACGATACCATACCATTGAGCTATATAAGCACACCGTATCACATGTATATTCAACTGGTTGAATGTTGCAACAATGACTCTTTAAGACCGATGTGAACAGCATTGATTATTCTTTACAAATAATCTGCAGAAAGTGTAGTGCCCTTGTCGCTATAAAGATAGCCTACATTGCCTATAAAACCCATTCAGTAATAAGGTAAACACAATTTAAGAAAACTTGTTTTACTTTGAAAAAAGACTTGGTTTTCTAGGTCCTAAATAGTAATACTGTGTGTGGGTGTGTCTGTGTGAGTGTGCCCGCGCCCACGAAAAGTTTGCAGAATATATTTTTAGGCATTCCACATCTACCTTTTTTAAAGAAAAAAAGAAATTGTTCATTTCGTGTCGTGATTGGCTGTTTTGGCCAGCTAATTTTTGCCCAAACGTTTAACGGCTTTCAAATTGTCAGATAAGAATCTTACCTGGCAATCTGTTTTTCAAATATTAACTGTTATCATAAACCAGGATTGAACAGATACTTCATTCACAAAATAAAAATTTAAAAATCCTCGGAAACTTCAAAAAGAAATACATCCTGTATGATTATTTATTTTACTTTTTTTTTTTTTTGGCCTAAAAACTAATGACTTTTACCTGGTCTACTACTACAAAATTATGACTGGAAAAAAAAAGACGGTAGTCGTGATGTACGTGCTTTAAGGTTTTAGTATTAGAAATAAGGCGGGACTAAAGTCTGAGAACAACAACAACAACAAAACTTTCTTGAGGAGCAAACATTTGAGGGTTAGGGTTTGTCCCCTTTTTTATTTAAAAAAAAAAATATCCCAAAGTTTAGATAAGCTCAGGAAGTGGGTTGATTACTTTGAGTAAGTTTTGGTCGGGTGAACGAATTGGTAGCGAATCCAGGAGATAGAGTACTGAGGTGAATTGATCCAATGAGTTCAGCAGACTCAAAGACTCAGTACATGGAGATCAACACCTTTCAATTACAGGAATTTTATTTTTTTTCTTTTTTTCCTATAAGCTTAACACTTTAATAAACTTAAAAAGTAGATTCAAAATTAAAAATAAAACACGGTCTAAGATAAAAAAATACAATTTTTTTAATTCTGCCAAAACCAGTTAGTTAAATGACACAATTTTTCGCGGCACCTGAAAAGTGAAAAGACGCTATTAGTTTTGTGTGGCATGTCTGTCCGTCCGTCCGTCCGTCCAGTTATATATCTCAGAAACAAGAGAAAATGAAAATCGGACATCATGATATTGAAGATCATTCAAAGTTCTGAGGCAACGGCTACTTTTTTCTTTTCCGAAAGTGAAACATCTAATTTTTAAAATTATATTACTGCAAGCAGATTTTTCAAACAATTACACCACTTTTCAATAAAACAATTCAGGGGAGGTAAGTTTTTTTTAAAAAGGTCATGGACGTCTTCACTGATAACTCAAGCTTCATTCATAGATTCGCGCATTGGTACAAAAAAATTTGCATCTAAGGTCACAATGGTAAAAGTGTCAATGGTTCATTATATAATATATTTTCCATTTATTAACCAACTCATTGAAGAGAATACTGATTCAAATGTTGTTTTAAAAAAAGAATTTTGATACGAACTTCGTTTTAGTTATAAGTTTAATAAATAACGAACTACTTTTATAGCGCGCAGATTTGACATATCCTCATTATAGGGTCCCAGGTCTAGATATTTATAATAAATGTATTAATAATTTGAACACAATTTTAATTATTAAGGCAATATCTTATCGTCTGACAGCTAAGGGGTGCATAATTATTTATTATGTAAACAATAGTATCACATTAAGAAATGAATCGGAAACGAAAAGCTTAGTCCCACACCATTATCCGGTAACAAATGGCCTACTCTTCATGATCATAACATTGGCCTAGGTCTAGTCATTGCAAGATTAAACGTGTAAATTCATACGAGTTCTAGTCTAGGTATAGTAGATTCTTTATCAAGATTTCTTATCTAGTTCTAGATTAGATCTACACTTAGGGTCTAGATCTAGATCTAGACTTAGATCTAATTCTAGATCTAGACTAGACTTAGTCAGGTTCTATTTCTAGATCTAGACTTAGGTCTAAAAGTAGGTCTAGATCTATGTCTAGTCTGTATGACAAATGACAATGGAAATATTAATTTTTATTTTGCGAGGGGAATGTCTGGTCCAAGTAGACCTACTCCAAGTCTTTCAAGTCATTTCTAGCTAGCTCGCTACCTAACTAAAATAGGTCAAGAATTTTTTTTCGTGTTGCCAATTTATCTAATTTTTTAAGAAGAATGGGGCTAAATCTTTTTTAGTTTCTCTTTATTACATGTAACTTGTTATTAATTTTGAATGTATGGATAAGGTAAATAATTATCATTTAAAAAAAATATAAGTGTACGCTAAATGAATTTATGGAGATGCTGTGGCTGAGTGGTAAAACACTTGGAACCAGAAGTCCCGTGTTCGAATGCTGATGAAGACTCTAGGTAGACCACTTCGGGGGGCGATTTTGAGTTTGTGTTTCCACACAAACTATCTTTGTAACCTTGTTATTGTGGAACAGTTATTCCTAGAAACTCTTAATTAATATTTCTATTGTTTAAAAGTCATATTTCAGTATTAGGCTGTCTGATAAAAATGACAAATCTTAGAAGGATAAATACTCGAAATCCAAACCAAAACATCTTATAGAAAGATAAAGGCCTAGATGGACTCGAACACCTAAACTTGCTCAAAGTCTGGGCTTAGAAGAAGAACACGCGTGGGTCGGAATGGAAAGATGAGGCTGATCGAAGCACTCTGAACTGAAGGGATAGAGGAATGGATCTATCTGTGTTGTCATTGATATACTCTTTGACATTGTCACTATGGTTCACCATAGTCGTTGTATACTTGTATGTAACTAATAGAGGAACTACTTTCTATGTGAGTTCAATGTTAGGGGCGCAATAATAAAATTATTGTATAAATAAAGGAGGGAACAAAAAGTATGCCAAAATGCACCCTATGTGCCTTCCTCACGACTGCGCATGCTTCCTCAGAGAATCTTATTTTTATTCGAAACAAAAAGGTGTCTTTATGGAAAGCTACTTTTTTTTTTTCTTAAATATCTGGTTCGTAAAAAAAAAATCAAATATGAAATCTTCCCATAACTAGATAAAATGAAAGGTGTCCTGATTTATTACGTTTAATAACTGAACGATTCAAAAGAACAAATACGCGTCTGGCCTTGACCCTCCTCCACGTTTCACCTTTTTTCTTATTTTCTCGAATTGTACAAAGCCAAGTCAACTGATGCCTCGGTTAGCTCCCTTGCATCATCCTGTTTGGCATTTATCTCCCCCCCCCCTTTTTTAAAAAAAAAATTACAATGTGTAACTCATTGGATGTGGGGGGGGGGGGGGTTTATACTTACTTATTTGTATGACAACATTGATATACATTTCTTGAAACATTTATTAACATATAAACATTGTGAACCCGTCCCCCCTTCCCATATGCATTCTTGTAGAATTAAAGATAAAGTGCATTCACATTTATCAATCATACATGTATCCAACATTTATCCAGCCTCTACCAAAAGTATATTTTAAATCTGAATGCCTTACATTTATCTAACAAGTATCATACACTATATGTTTATATTTGTAACACTTTCCATAGTTTGTCATAAATTCACCATATTTTTATCAAACATTTGTCCAAAAGTTGTATCCATTCATCTAACATTTATCTAACATTTATCTAACATTTATCCAAAATTTATTCTACATTGATCCAACTTATATCTAGCAATTATCCAAAAATATTTAGCATTCGTCATACATTCATCATACATTTATCCAACATTTTTCATACACTTATTTAAAATTTTTCATTTATTTGTCATATATTTGTCATGCATTTATCTAGCCTTTATCCTACATGAATCCAACTTAGTTTCCATTTCCCCATATATTGGCCTCTTTCAGGCGTAAAACGACTATGGTTCATTTCGAACAACCATCACTACGATTCACACATGAATCCAGTTGCGTAGCATCCATGGCGCCAAGGGGTTCAATGAACCCAATCCACGACCATTAGGGGCCACAGCCTGTGGTGTAGCATCCATGGCGCCAAGGGGTTCAATGAACCCAATCCACGACCATTAGGGGCCACAGCCTGTGGTGTAGCATCCATGGCGCCAAGGGGTTCAATGAACCCAATCCACGACCATTAGGGGCCACAGCCTGTGGTGTAGCATCCATGGCGCCAAGGGGTTCAATGAACCCAATCCACGACCATTAGGGGCCACAGCCTGTGGTGTAGCATCCATGGCGCCAAGGGGTTCAATGAACCCATTCCACGACCATTAGGGGCCACAGCCTGTGGTGTAGCATCCATGGCGCCAAGGGGTTCAATGAACCCAATCCACGACCTTTAGGGGCCACAGCCTGTGGTGTAGCATCCATGGCGCCAAGGGGTTCAATGAACCCATTCCACGACCATTAGGGGCCACAGCCTGTGGTGTAGCATCCATGGCGCCAAGGGGTTCAATGAACCCAATCCACGACCATTAGGGGCCACAGCCTGTGGTGTAGCATCCATGGCGCCAAGGGGTTCAATGAACCCAATCCACGACCATTAGGGGCCACAGCCTGTGGTGTAGCATCCATGGCGCCAAGGGGTTCAATGAACCCAATCCACGACCATTAGGGGCCACAGCCTGTGGTGTAGCATCAAAAGTGCGAAGGGATTCATTCGGGTCACGGAGGTCACGATTCATTGCGCTTGAGCCTATGACTCATGACCAGTTGGGGCCCACATAACAACTTTGGGATGACATCAAAGTGAGTAAAAAGCCCTAATCGTACATTGATAGTGACAATTGTTGCCAGATTGTCCCATTCTTTTCTTTTTTCCATTGATAATCTATTCGAAATCGGAAAGAGAGAGAGAGAATGTACGAAAGCTTGGTTAATAGAGTTGCAATGAATGTCGAAACCAATAGATAGATAGAGAGATGACTGAGTTAATTGTGGAATAGTGTCATTCACTGACCAGTGATTAGCATTCTCTTAAAACTTGCTTCATAGTTTTCAAAGAAGGTTAACAGCATTATATTTATACAAAAATCTCAGACCAGGAATTATTTAAAATCGCTATGAATCTTGAAATTTGTCAAGCCTCAAGCATTAGTTTCAAATTTGCAACTGATACAATTGTACCAGACAAACAGACAGAATCTATTCTTCTGTATCTGAGTGGCTTCCAGATCAGGCAGTTCTCCATTTAATTTTTCTTTTATAGGAGGGTTTCGGTTCCAAAGTCTTGATTGGGCCTTTTGATAGAGTATGCAGCTTTCAAAGACATGGTAAGCATTCTCCGGGGATGCTCCACAAGGGCAAGTTTCACTAGTCCCCACTTTTAGCTTCCGGAACATGTGTTGTCTCATTATGTTTTCCCACTTTAACACTAAGCGTGAACAATTTAGTTCTTCTGCTAATTTCTACATAAGACGGTGCGCTAAATGTTCATGTGCGTCTATTTATTTATTCAACTCCTTACTGAGTACAAAGAAACATTTGAGGTGTACAGCTGAAGCTTGTTAAAAAATATATGTTTTAATTTTAAGATGATTAAATGTAAAAAAAAATCAATTTGTGGCCAATTAGGTAGTAATTATAGCCTTTTACAAAATCTGTGTCCGAACAATGCCCGTCTACCCATGAAGAGTTTGAAAGCTAATAACAGGAATTATTTTTTTTAATGCTTTTGAATGTCTTTTTGAATATATATATACTGAATTACTGATACATGCAGTATGGGTCGATTTATTTTCTGCCTCGCTCAACTTACAAGAGGGGACCCACTATTATATTCTTGAACAAAAGCCAAAATGTGCAATACATCAGGAATTTGTATTCTATTTTAAAACACACAACCTTTAAAAAAATGCAACTACTGTTTAGTCTGCTATTAGGACATTGATAAGCTTCATGTGTTTCGTTTAATTATTTTTAGCCAAATTTCCATTTATACAAACATTCGTTAAAAAACAAACATCATTAAGTTTCATCCTGATCATATCGCTAGGTTAAGCTAGACTCTAATTAGAGACAAAGTCGTGTCCCATTGTTGAGTTGCGTGTTTAGCACAGGTAAAATATTTAATTCTCGAACTCGATTGTAGAGACGCTTCTTCATCTGAGAGGTGCGACCACAAAAGGAGGAGGGTGGGGGCGAAGCTTGTAGCGACTGCCTGGCAGACAAAATAAAAGGGGGCGGGGAGGACATCCAGTCAATATATTTTCAAGGTTAAAATGTTTTTTCATAGCAGCTGTAAAACCTTGTTTAAATATTAACCTACTAAAATAAGATTATTACCAATGTTTTAAAGTTCTTTTTTTTTAAGTAAGAGACGTCGTTTCATCCTCTCAGATTGTATATTTTCGCGAGAAGCGTATACAACAATATTGATTCAAAACTTTTTGAAGAAAACATTTCAAAACGTCCCCGCTAATGTGATACTTAAAGACTTTTTATGCCAGGAATGTCGACTTTCTTCTGAATGTCGTACATCATTATGTTGACGACTTTTGTGTAACAGATAAAAATGTCCTCGACAAGACAACATCATACTCTCGCATAATACTATTGTCCAGTGCTGCATCCTTCGTATTTTTTTTTTTAATTTTGCTTGGATGAGTAGTAAATGAATTAGTAATTAGTAATTATTAATATTAGGATCTTTCAGAGATACCGTTAGATCAACAAAATATCATAGGGAAATTTTCTTCATAGATATCAGAGATTCAGGGTCGGATTTAAGTATAAGAAGGCCGCGGGACAGGCCCCTACAATTTTTCGAAAGCTTTAGGTCTAATAAACATCCATTTGTGAATGAAATTACTTCTATTTAAAAGAATGCTATATTTTAGAAGGAAAAAAATAGTTCTTGTACATTTAATTTCCCTTTCCTTTTAAAAAAAATTAATATGCATATTTTAAGACTAAGACTAAGACTGCTTTATTGAGCCTTACGGAAATTTGTTGTGATTACAAGAACTCTTTTCTCATATAAAGACAACACAACAGAAAAATACACATAAATACAACAGACAACATAAAGAGTTCATTCAGCGACTACACACAGGTATCTTGGTGCATTTCATGTTTCCTGATCAATGAGTGGCGGTGATGGAGTCTGACCGAGTGAGGTACGAACGAGTTTTTGTACCGCTCCGTTCTTGTTTTGATTGACAGCAGTCGCCCACTTCGTTTTAAAAAGTGTATACGTTTGAGTTTATGGAGGGTAAGGCCCTTTGTAGACGCACTGTCGTAAATCTGGATGGAGCTGTATTTATACCTACTTATTCCGAGAATGCTATAAGCGTACACTTCTTAATCACGAAAAAAATATTCTGACCCGTCAAAATTCGGATATATTTTTATCTCTTTTGTGGAGGCCCTTATCTTGTGGACGCCCCTGGGTTGTAGCTCCGCCTGCCCTCCCTTAAATCCGGCACTACAGATACTACTCACTATAAACTGTACCTAATTATCCACACTCCAGTCTTCTTCCTTACACTATTCGACCAATCACAACAAGGGTCCTTTGTCGTTAATCTGAATACAGACAGAGTAAACTTAAAATGATTTTTAGAAAACAAGCATATGGACAAACTAATAAGTGATGTCAACATTGGTCTTTGCGGACGCAGTGGGCCTACTTTTAAATAATACTAACCACTGCTTGTTAAATTTTGTTTAAAACTATAGGCCTTTGTGTCTTGTGAGTAAAGTTAAGTTTTTAAAAACTAATGTATATCTATATTCATTGTGTAATAATTAAGATGTCTTAATAAAGGATTCAATGTTATGCATTATTAGTCTCTTATAATATTGTTGTAGATTGTGTTTCGAGTGAAAAAATAATTATTTTTAAGATTTGCTTTAAAAAAAAAATGATTATTAATTTATTTATTGGTAAAACTTCCCATTGAAGGCCCCTTTTGGTTAAATGATATTTTTCACAAAAGATTTTTCCAACGAGAAGAAAATATTAAAATCAAAGATGTAATTTTCAAATTAATAAATTTTGATAGATTTTTAGTTTGTCTTTTTCCCCTCAGTTCAATATTTTAGATTAGTGATGCAGGGGAAATAACAATATATAAAATATAATACAAAAATTCTAAGTGCATTCCCTTTCATAAAAAATAATAAAATACTAGACTAGAGATTAAAAGATGGCAGCGTCGTGTCGATTTCTTGTCAGATTCAATACTTTGCAAAAATGCATTCTTTCTGTAAATGCAAATGCAGAGTGTTCTATCTCTTCTGCATTGGGCGGAACTCGACATAAATCTACAATCTCTCAGTAAGTACAATTTGAATTTAGAATCTAGATCTAGTCACTGTTGTGTTACTGTACATCAACATGAAGATGATGAACATCTCTCTGACTTGACTCTACTCTCGACTCTACCCTACTCTAGTCTAGTTAGTACAGTAGAGTGTTACAGTTACCAGTTACAGTGTTTAAGAGTGTAGAGTACTGTTACTGTAGTAGTACTACTAGAGTAACTAGACTAGTGAGTACTAGACTGACTCTAGACTAGAGTCACTAGAGTCTAGATTCTCGATCTAGAAATCTAGGTGTGATTAATTCATTCTCATTATTTATTTTTTATAGCCTTTTTAATATTTTTTTTTATAGTCCAGTGGCCATATCATATGACTATGTAGAGAAATGAGCAGATAGCTCACCATTGCAAGTGCTTAATGACTACAAATACTTATTTCTGTTTGCAGCTTTAGAATCAGTAGGCTAAAATAAGGTTCTACTAGCTTCTAGATCTTCAACTGCATGAAGACATCTACATCGGCCTACCTCTAAAGTTGATGTCTTCAACCTTTACAAAGGCGAATTCTATTCCTACACTAAATTGTTACAGAGATTCTCTACAGTGACAAAGTACCTCTGTCTACACTCTCAAGCAAGTTTGGAAAGTTTAGTAAATGAAAGTGCTAAACACAAATCTTCTTTTTGGCACTGCTACTGGGCTGCTAGATAAAAAGCATCTAAACTTTAGACTAAAGCTACTAGAATTCCTGCAAAAGTGCCTGAGCTCATTTGATTTGATAGACGTCAGCACAAGAAATAATCATGTACACTGTTGAATGCTAAAGTGGACACCAGAGGCACTGTTGTTGTTTTTTAAACTTGACTGGATATGACACTTATGAATAATAAGTGTTAACCCAAAAGTAATATTTTTTTAAGGAAACCTAAATAACAACTCTGTAATAATCATATTGATCTTTGCTTTACATGTTTCGGATGTTCCCTCAGGGGCTGTGGCCTGAAATTGGGCAGTTTAAAACCCAGGACCATTGAGGCCACTGAGACGATGGTCCAGAGCATATACCACATGGAACAAGCAGCAGTCCTGATAGAGGTTATCCTATAAGTGCTTTCAAGATCAGTTCAGATATCAGCTTATTTGAATCAAACTACCCAAAAAACATCTAGATAGCAATTAGCCCCCAAATGAGACTTCTGGAAATTTATTACAGCTAAGGATTCAGCACATATATTTGAGATAGATGATACCACTGATAGAGACAAACATAGAAAAGACAACATCTGCTAACTGTTATATATTGTTTCACATTTAGGTTTAATACAACAGATAAATATAAATTAGTGTATAGTATGACCTTATTCCAGAAATTTCAGATCACAGATAAATCATGCATACATTATGTGTTAACGACTAAACTTAAATATATTGTGATTTTAGCTAATTTATTATATGCAAAGCATTCATAAAATTATACACATGTTAACATGATTTGAAATTTTTGTTTGTACTTTTGGAAAGTACCCTATCATTTAATAAGATTAAAATTTCAGAAAGTGTTAGGTCATGAATCTTGATGTGACTTATCAGCAGTCTTCGCATTCAGTGACCTCAAGGAAAATAACTGGACCTTAGAACTAAAACTTTCAATCTTTGTGTGTACAAATGGATGTAGATGATTAGATATGCTAAGAAAATAATTAATTAGTGGTTGACCTAAATTAATTATACATACGTACTGAATTTAACCAATTCTTTTTTTTTTTGTTCAAAGTAACTGGCTTTGTACTTACACATTCCAAAACAATAAACAAAGATTTATATGTATGGATGGAAAGTTGATTGTTGTCTTCATTATCAAAATTAAGGAGTGTGGGAACCCAGCAACTTTCTAAGTTTAAAACAGAACAAACCAAAATTGTTCAATACTCTATTAATGTTCATTTTTAAGGTTTAAAATTTTGACTAAAAACTTACGTGAATAAAAAAAAAATCTTTTTTTTTTTTTTTGAAGAATAGGAAAATTGTAAAATAATAGTTTTGCCTTCAATAAAGAAACTAAAAGTTTGTGCAATGTTTTGAGAGGTTACAAGGTACATCTTTGTTCATAATATGTTGTTGTTTTTTCTTTGCAAAGTTTAAAAAAAAAAAAAAAGGATTATACAGATGTTTTTTTCAACGTTTAAAAATAAAGAACACATTTACTGCACACAATTTTTTTGTTGGTATTATGAGTGTAAGTGATATAATATTGGAAAGAAATGTATGAGTTGTATCTTTCCATTGATGAGAATACATTGGTATGGGAATTAAATGCAAAGATTTCATGCATCTTTTTTCCTCCTCTTTTCAGGTCAGAGCAGCATCAATATGATCTTGTCATTGTTGGTGGTGGGATTGTTGGTGCAGCTACAGCCCAAGAGCTGATCACTCGTCACCCAAATTTGAAGTTAGCAATATTAGAGAAAGAGAAGGAATTAGGTTTGATTTTAGTTTAAACTCTTCACTATAAGATTAACTCGTGTTCTTTTCAAAGCTTTCTGGGCTAAGAAAATATTCTAAGGTGAATAGAGAAGAAGGAAACTCACTATCAAATCTTATCTATAACTGAGCTAAGAATAAGTTTAATTTGTTGGCTACTCAAAATTGGCATTGAAACATGATCTGGACATCAACAATAGACAAAACATTGACTTAACTTAGATTCAAAACACTAGTTCTTTCATGCTTTTGTGTACATATGTACACACCAAGCATTAAAAAGATTGGTAAATCATTCAAACTTTATAATAGCAGTGAAACATTCAAACTTTATAATAGCAGTACAAAAATCAAACTCAATAATAGTAGTAAAATATTCAGACTTTATTATAGCAGTGAAACAACAATCAACTTTAAATAGTGAAAAATTACAACTTTATAATAGATTTAACATGAATTTCTGTTATGCTTTAGTAGCAATGTGAACTCATCTGGTATAAAGAAAAGGATGTATAACTAAAGGTAAATGATTGGAACCTGGCTTACAACCATTAGAAGACATTTTAATCAACACCAGCTGGCAAAAAAACAAATTGGAAGACAGTATTAAGGAATAAATGCGTCTCAAACTTGGGGAGAGAGGATTGGTGGAAAAGAATGGAGGAAATTGTTTTAGGGGATCAACTGATTCCAAGGGGATTATTGTAACCAACAAGGTTATTTGGAATACTAAGAAAAAAACAGAATAGTCATTAGCGGTGGCACCTCTGGATAATAACTGCATACCAATTTGAAACATACTAGATACATTTGAAGGCTTAATATAAACACATTTTTCTGAAAATTGCGTTTTCATGTTTAGTATAACTTTGATCAATGCTTGTTTTTTTTCAGCTGCCCATCAGAGTGGACATAACAGTGGTGTGATCCATGCTGGTATCTACTATGTGCCTGGTACACTCAAGGCCAAGCTCTGTGTTAAAGGCATGGAGATGGCCTATAAATACTGTGACAAACATCAAATACCTTACAAGAAATGTGGCAAGGTAACTTTCCCCTTGATCATAGTTACTGGGAAATCTTCATGTCTGCCTATTGTTTTCACCTTTCTCTCAGCTGTTTATTCATTAACCAATAACCATTTCATACAAATCTTAGAGTTCTTGTACTGTTGAAAATGGTCTCTGATTTCACTCACCAGAAAGGAAACTCTACCTGGCATCAGCTTGGGCAGTTTTGGTCATGTTGCTTGTCTCATGACACTCTTTGGTTTCAGATGGTGACCCTTAGGCAGTTTACCGTGCTACAGCCTGGCAGAACCTCCAACAATGCTGACTCCAATCTGTATCAGCACTTGCCATTCCTTTGCATACATAAGCTGCATGTAGAGGGGAACTGATGTGTGGGCAATATTGTTTCAACCACAGCTAATGCTCAGGCATTCATCTCATTTCCTTTGTCACATTGCGACCGAAGGAGGCCATATGTAATATGCTAAAATATTTTGATATTAATTTTAAACCTATAATGGTTATATGTGTGTTTTTTTTGGTCTTGTCATATGTGATATAATGTACCTAAACATTTTTTTTTAATTGTGACAGGTAGCACACAATTAATTATTAGAAAATACTTTTAAGGAACTCATCCATAGGGTTCATTTTGTCAGTTTTGGTTAACCATGACCTAAGTATTTGTATTTGACCATTATTTTACCATTTATTTGTATGTGTTGTTTAAGTGTTTGCCCTAAATACTATTGTAATTTCATATTAAACCATTCAGGCTTTCACAAACATTTCTTTAACATTGGAAAGAACACATTTTGTTTATTATATAACTAAGATATCTTTTCAAGCTTCAATATATTGTCTATATTGAAGTTGGCTATAAAAAATATATTAAAGAATGTCTGTAAGAAATTCTGATGTTGTTTTCTTTAGTTGATTGTAGCTGTAGAACCAGAAGAGTTGCCCAGGTTGGATGTTTTGATGGAGCGTGGGCTTAAAAATGGGGTCAAAGACATTAGGATGGTTGGACCTGATGCTATTAAAGAGATTGAACCTAATTGTGTGGTAAGTTTTTAATTTGGAGACTAATATTGTTCTATCCTTAAAGCAGCAGTTAATGAAAATAGAAATAAATAATTACTTACATGTAAAAATTAATTGTTTTGCTGGTTTAGAAAAAATAGCTGCTTAGGTAAGCACAAGATCATATGTGTGACCTTTTTACAAATTCCACAGTTAATATTTAAAAAAACATGTCTTTGTTATAACTAGAAAAATAATTTTCAAAGGGCCTAAATAATTGACATTTTATTTTCTAATAGTTGTTTAATTAATCTGCGCTATTTTATCACTAGGCTCTGAAGGCTATCCACTCACCACACACTGGCATCATAGACTGGGGATTGGTTACTAAACACTATGGCAAAGAATTTGAGAAGCGTGGTGGAAAGATCTACACAAATTATGAAGTGGAAAAATTTCTGACTAAGGCCGAGAGCAAAGAGGGAAGTATCCAAGGGCTGACCCACAATGTGGAAATACATGGGAGTAACCCTGTGGTCAGTATGACTTTCTTGTCAGTAATACTTACATTAAAAGGATATCAAGCATCAATAAGACAATGTGCATCTTAACTTTTTAAAAGGACTTATGAAATAATAAATTGACTCTGTTAAAATAGTATAAATGGTAAATGTTTCAGAATCCTGTTGTAAGCTGTCGTTATGTTGTGACTTGCGGTGGTCTTCACTCTGATAGACTAGCAGAGAAATCAGGCTGCAACCCTGAACCAAAAATTGTGCCTTTCAGAGGAGAGTATTTACTGCTAGCACCAGAAAAATGTAACATGGTCAATGGAAATATCTATCCTGTAAGTCAATTTGTTTTATTCTTGCACAGTGAGATTGTACCTTGTACATATATTTGCTTTATGAGTTGATACTTAAGTAGAATCTTTGCTGAATACCTCACTAGATATAAATATACAAAGTAACTGTAGTGTAATTAAATTTTGCTAAAAAGTAACTCTTAATAGGATAATAAGTTTTAGAATTTTAAACTTAAGAATAGAATCATCTTTTTTTTATCCACACTCCACCACAACATGGCAAAAATAAGCAAAAAAAAATTTCCATCAAATCAGTTGTTGAATTGAAACTCAATGTTAAACAAAGTACTGTATATGTTGGATTACTTGAAATATCTATGATACAATTTACTTAAAGTAATACAATTTTCATAACCATATCCTAGAGTTTATTCTACCTTTAGGCAATGTTTGAGTCATTTTTCTGTTACACATCATGTCTATTCATCATTTATTTTATCCTAAAGCTTCAAATTGAAGATATGGGAAGCAAGGTTGTGACAAGTCAAAAGCTTGCTGTCAGAGTCACTCAATTTTCTCACAGCATTATTATTATTTATTATTTATTTATTTTATTTTAATTATTTCCCTGTCCTATTCCCAATTTCATCACCCGCACCACCTTGGAGATAGCTAGGCCGCATCCTTTCACTTATCTCCCCTTGATCGGGGAAAAATAAGCACACAGTCTCTTTGGTCTTACCCACCGGATGTCTGACGGCCGCGGTTGACACCACTTTGGGAGGAATGCAAGTCAATCTTTCTTTCCCCCCCTCTCCCACGTCTCTCTTTGATCAAAGAGACCACTCGGATCATCAAGCCCCTCGACACTCCAAATTGCGACTCCCATCTTGAGTCAAATTCACCCACGTGAGAGGTAATCTTAAGCCTAGGACATTTCCTGTTTCCGCCCACCTTTTCCAGGCCTATATAAGGTAGAATAAGGCGGAACAGACACTCTCTCATTTCTCATTCTAGCTGAGCAATCGAGTCTGGACTATTTCATTTACTCGGACTAATTCATTTACTCTTACTCTTAGAGGAATACCTGGTGGTAAGCCGAACTTAATCACAGTTCCACTTAATTACTTTGTGCATATTTCTCACTGGATAGTATCATGTGTATTTTATTATTTCATTTAAATTTAAATAGTGCATTGTGTATTTCTTACTGTCATAAGTAGAAAACATAAACATGGCATATGTATATATTTATGTATTGCATTAATCTATTAATGCTACGTTACTCAATTGATCGTTGAGGCAACCATGTATATATTTGTTCATCTTATTTTATTTCCTTTATCTCGGCTGACTGCCTTTTATAATGTTACTAGCGCACTAATACTGCGCTTAGAAAAGAGATATGAATTATCTCCCCTGTAGTCTTTCTACTTTGAGAGTTGCGCCCCTTGAACGGACACTCTCCTTTGAAGCGCGCTCCATTGTTCTCGACCGACGGTCGTATGTAAACAAACCGTCATGGTCGCTGACCACCGTCCATTTCTCCCCCCCCCCTTTCTCTTCCAACTTGTGTTGTTTATTTGAGATTATTATTTCCCCTTTTTATGTACATTTTTTTATTGCTACTATCAGCCATTTATTATCTAAATCCCATTTGTCATCATCTATCCATTGTGCTTAAAAGCAATTTTCCAATCTGACAAATGCACCTCAGTCGAGGGCATCGATAAGATGCATGAGAGACATGTCCTAACTTGTCTTTGTTTATCCGCAGCCTCCCTCAGGTGTCTGCCTATTTATCAGATCTATTGCCTATGTACTTAGTGCTATTCAGCCCTGCACTATTGCCTATTTATCAGATCAATTGCCTTTGTACTTAGTGCTATTCATCACTGCACTACTGCCTATTTATTGGATCACAACGCTACTTGTTATTGAGTATCATCTACTGCCTACTTGGATCTACTCAGCGATTTACTTGGTGCTATCGGCTCTACTTGCCTGCCTATTTGACAGTCCACTTGTCAACCCATTAGGCACGACGTCCCTATAGACCCAGAGTCTGTGGGAGATGTCATAGCTCCGCCTGAACTCCATAACTCACTGGACTTATCTTGTTAGCTACGCTGCCCACGACAGATCAGCTCTGCCCGCAGTACCCTAGTGCCCACGGTAGCCGGCCACCCGCCCTACTGTGCCCACTACAGATATCAGGACTTTGGATTGAGACTCCACTAGAACTAAATCACCGGCGCCCCTCTACCCGCTAGAGCGCCACCTCCAGCTGCAGAACCTCAAGCTAGGACACAGCCAGCTGCAACCCAAGCAGGACGACCAGCTAAGTCAGAAGACAAAGTGACATACTCTGTTATTAAGTGCAAGAGTGATGATTAAATATAGTATTGATTAGAGATAGATGCAAACCCTCCCCCTTTTTATTCCTCTATGTAAATATTTATGTAAATAAATATTCTTCAATTTTTAACTTTGTATCTCTCTTTCATTGCTTGTCTCGATGCGTGCCTGCTCCCGATTTATATGCTGACGGGTTGGTGGGTGAAAATTTCAAAAATAATCATCCCCTAGACATTATACCAGCCAAACACACGTCACTTTCGCTAACCTGTCACAGAGGTCGAGAGATAAGTACGCTTGGCTTGGCTTGGCTATCTATGAAGGGGGCTCAAGGCTCAACACCCGACTCTAGCAGAGTTATGTTTACTGAGCGCCTAAAGGCAGCACAGAAAACCTTCTCTCAAATAAATCTTGTGCACACCTTACTGCCCTTCATAGTGGCCCATTTGGTGACACACCCACCAGGCATTTGACAAATGCCCTTATAGCCAGTCTGCTCCTGATGTAGCCTGGTTGGATTAAGTCACTGTGCATTGATTTTGCTGTTCTGTTTAATAATTAATTTTTGGACTATTGTTGCTTATTGTTTTTTTAAGGTTCCGGACCCAAGATTCCCATTTTTAGGTGTACATTTCACACCGAGAATGGACGGCAGTGTCTGGCTGGGTCCTAATGCTGTCTTGGCTTTTAAGAGGGAAGGCTATGGATACACCCAATTTAGTCTTTCAGACTTTATAGATGCTGTCAGCTTTAGGTAAGGAAAATAGAGCATTGATAAAAATAGAAAATTTAAATGAAATAAAGTTGTCCATTGTATTGATTAGGTAAAAACTAAATTAACACCATGAAGTAAATGTTGTGTTTGTTTATGATTTACATATATGACTCACCTGAATACATAATTCCTACAACAAATATTTGACTATTCATAGAATTCTTTATATCTTAAACAAAAAAAAATATTTTAAAATATAATGAAATGATTTACAGTAAATTGACTATAATTGGAGCATATTTTCAACCCCAAATAAAATGCCTATTACTAAGTGAAACAAAAACAAAATATGCATTGCTTGCCTTAATTGTGGTAAACTAGTGGACCATAAACTCGTGATAGTTTGGTATCAATATAAATCAAGGAATAATATTAAAATATTTTGAAACTAAACATAATATGATAAGATCACTAATGAGGAAGACGTTCATTGGAAACTTGACTGAATGCCTAGTTGAGTGTGACGACAGACTCAAAGCTCTATTAGTGTGCTTGCAACAAGCTTTAATCATTGTCATATTAGTCATCTGTACAAGGCAAGAAGATCTTTTTTTCAAGCTCAGTAGATAAAGTCTAATTTGTATTTCTTTGCTTTAACCAGGGGCTTACGTAAACTGGCAGTCAAACATTTAGGTTATGGCATTCAAGAGATGTACAAAAGTATTTATATGAATGCTCAAGTCAAACAGTTACAAAAGTTTGTTCCATCCTTGAAGCTTGAAGATGTTAGAAGGTAAAGTATTATTTTGTTAGAATGATATAACAAAGCTTGTTATTTATTACCTTTGCCTGCTTTTATATTATTAACATTATTCAGATGTAACATATTTTCATATTTAAATCAAACTAAGCATTCAATTAACTTTTAATATATATATATATTTTATATTGCTATAGATTTTAGATTCTCTATTCAACAAAATAACTGTTTAACTCATGATCAGCTTCAAATAACTGAATAACAAATAAAGAGTCCTGCATAAACTTTTCATTGATGCCACAAATTGAGTATAGAAAATTACTTCTGTGATAAATGTACAAACTCACTAAATCAAATATTATACAATGTTCTAAACAAATATACTTGTAAACTCAACGAAAATGTTTAACTTGATAAAAAAGACTCTTGTTCTTACCAATCTTTAAAAGTTAAATTCCCTCATTAAAAAGTGTATCTGCACATACTACATTACAATACATATATATATATATTGCTTACAAATGATAGATATTCTAAAGCTATTAGAATTTTTTATTTTGTAGAATATTTTCATACATAATTGTATTACGGCAATCCCGTATGAGAATTAATTTATTTTATAAGGTGTTTCAAGACTTTGTTTATTATGGAACATAGAAATAAAATAAACCTTTTTCATTGTTTACACATGTAGTCATTATTTCATTTGTGTATGTTCTTATGTTTTCTTTTTTCCCTTTGTGTTCTTGTTGTTGTGTAGGGGTCCTGCTGGAGTGCGAGCTCAAGCACTGGACCGTGATGGAAAACTTGTGGATGACTTTGTATTTGACAGTGGTTCAGTAGACATGAGTAGTAGAGTTTTGCATGTCAGAAATGCTCCGTCACCTGCTGCCACATCTTCTCTGGCTATAGCTGAAATGGTTGCTGACAGAGTTGAGCAACAGTTTCAACTTTAATTTGCCTTTAGTGCAGCTTGTACAAAATTGTCTAGATGTGTATGTCTTGACATCAATATAAATTGAAACATAGTTTTAGCTACTTTTTCATTTTGAAAGATTTTGTTATAATACCATGGGTCTGTAGTTATTTTTTTTTAAACGTTATGAAATGATTGAGATTGGCCTAAATTTATTCTTTTCATAATTTTATATTGTGATTGAAACTGCCTCTCTACATTTTATTATCAATATAGGTCAAATGCCGCATTTTTTTTTTTTGCTAATGCTCAAAACATTTAATGTTTTTTTTTGCTTCTTTTTCCTACTTGTACTGATTCTATGCAGATCTTTGTTTCATTACAACATGTTTCTGAATTGTGATAGTATTATGTGTATAGTTTCAGAAGGGTATATTGATTACTTTAGATATATATATATTGGTATACATTTTTTGTTCCAGTGCTTGTATGCTGTTGATTTTTTTTATTAATATGTACAGTAGAACGTCGTTTATCCGAACGTTTATTATCCGGAGCGTCAAATATCCGGACCAGTTTTTTTTTTTTTTTATCAACCACATGTACTGTAATGCACATATACTGTATGAATACGTTTTCGAACAGGCAATGCTCAACAGTTGTTTCGCGCGAGGCGAAAAGTGACGGAAAAACCCAAGGTGAGGTAAAATTGCGACATTTGTCACCTATTTTGCTCGTTCTTCACGCACGTGTCCCGCATGTGATGATTTTCAATATTCGCATAGTGTCCGGTTGCATATACTGCATGGATCGCTTCGGTTTTCGGTTATCCGAACAATCGCGTATCCGAACGGTGTCCGGTCCCAATTGAGTCGGATAAACGACGCTCTACTGTATTTGACTTGTTTCAGTCAAGTATTGGTCAGTTGTATTGTTTCTGTTAATTATGTTACTTCTTAAGCATAATCTTAACTAGCATTTGTTAGTTGATAATTGTTTGCATCAATCAAATGAAACCTCTGATGTAACTTATCTGTACATATCATGTTGTGATTGTATTAAAAGGTTTTAGATGAAGAAGAGTGGGACCTAGTCTCCAGTAAAATCTGAGGGTTATTTAAGTACAGTATATTTTTAAAGTAAATAATTGTTTCATTTTCATGTAAGTCTGTGTATGTTACTAATGTTTTAAGTGATGAAATGTGATCATCTTAATTAATGTGAATGCATGTCTTGTCCAGGGACATTAATACTAATGTTTGGAAAGGGCTTGTAAATTTGACATTTATACAGATACTCTGCTAGTTTCTTGACTGCTGCCATGTCAAGTGAGCTCATTAGTATTGGGGTGGATAAATATTAAATTGTTATTCATTTCAAAATTTTTATTAGAAACACTAAGATATAATGGATTGACTCTTGATTTTATTTTAGAATGTGATACCTATGAAAATTCAAAAAACCTAATAAGTCTTTGAATGTTTCAATATTCTGGAACCTGAATTCTAATTGAACTGTGTGAGATAATGAACCAGGTTTAAAACTTATTTTTAGGTGTTAAGCAAATATTTTATTATTTATATTAGAAATACAGAGTGTGACTTATTTGTGCAACTTTAATAAAAATAAACCTAAAAAAAAAAGGTTTTGAAAAAAATCAAGTGATTTCTTCACTCTTAACAACTAATGTATGATCAATTTTAAAAAAGGACATTTATAATCCCCTTTCCTTTCTGAAAACATTCTGACTATGCCCATTTTTAGATCTACTCAGAGTATAAAAGATTCTATTTTGATGATATAGATCACATCAATAGACAGTAGTCTAGACTAGAATACTGGATCAAGTTAGACCAGCTAATTTGTACACTTGAAGGACTATTTATTTATTCAACTTTTTATTGAATTATATTCAAACACATTTTGGTCTTGGGAATTCCCACTATTACATGTTCAAAATTCAATTTGAAGATGATTGTATTTTGAAAAATTATAAGGGTCAAACCAGAGTTTTCACTGTGTGGTCAATTAGGTTTTATTATTTCCAAAAGATGTACTGTCTAGGAAAATTGTTAGAGCCATTTTTTGACATCTGTGTCCATCCACCCGTGAAGGGATTGCAAGCTCATAAGAGGAATTGTAAGGACATTGTCTCAGAAAATTTTTTTTAGTCCACTAGGACTTAAACACGTGTATGAAAAACTTCTGTTCATTCTAGGATCTGTAACACTTGTGTTGAAAACTTCTGTTCAGACATGATGTGAACATGTGTATTAAATACTTCTGTTGAAACTAGAACATTTTGTGAAATATTGGGGTTGTTATCATAACCTTTGTCTTAATGGGCAGTCTGTATTTAGATTTATATATCATTATGTGTGTAGTAATTCACTATTGGTTCTTGTAGATAACATCTAACTTCATAATATTAAACAGGTCTCTCTATTGTTCAAAATAAGTATTTGTTATGTCAAATATAATGTGGCATCAGTTTGTACACAACTCATATAACACTTGTTCTTAATGCTATAAAGGGGCCTGTAAATGGGCTAGTTTGTTGAGAAAAAAAAAAAAGATGAAACTACTGTAATCATATATACTTTCAGTGCTACACTTTTCCTCGTAACAGTTTTATGTGCCCTTAATTAATGATGTACTTTTACAAGTAAGCTTGCCATGTTGTATTCATGTGATAAATTGAAATACAGGTGCTAAGAGATATTGATCATTTGGATTTAACTTTCAATGTACATTGTTTGTAATGAATTACTGGCATGAAGAAATGCAGATGAGTGCTTGGCTACAATATTTACACTATAAGTATATATATTTTATTTTCATAGTCAGTTTGTATTTATTTTCCCCTGACTTAATGGCATTGTTTAAAGTTTTATAAAATAACTTGAAAAAGTTTTATCAAGAGGAACACAAAGGATTTTTACAATTCTGACCACTTCAGTGACAAAATAAAAATGTGTAACTCTGTCACCTTTTTTTTTGTAATTGTTAGGTTTGAAGAAGAATTGATAAAATAACATAATTAAGTCTTTTTTTTTTCTAAATGAAATAATTAAACCACTTAATTAAACTCACTTAAAGAAAATTTTCTTTTTAGTTTCCTGAAAACATTTAATACCTCAAAATAAATGAAAAAAGTCAACATTCTAAACACCGAGACATTGGTTTATTTGTTAAGTACTAGAATACAAGCTTGAGTCTCTCCCAGTTTAACTGGATGACTTTCAACATAAATTAATGGAACAAAATATGCAGAATCAAATTCAGAAATTTGAAGTCTGGCTGGACCTGAGATTAGTTGATTGATCAATTTTTCTTTCATATCATGCAATACAAGTAATACACAGCGGCCATTGGGCACTAGAACTCTGAAAAGGCAAATGATAATGAAAATAATAGTGAAATTCACTGTTGTTGTGGTCAATGGTTACTAGAGTGTTTATGTGGGCAGCACAAAATATTATTTCCCACCAATGGCCAGATACTCTTTTAGAGTTCAATGAACTTAGACATTTTAGGATGACATTCTTGTATTAAAATCCCAGCACCCCTACCAAAAAATTCAAACCTAGTTCCTTCGCAAAAACACACAAATAAGATTTTAAGTTTAATAAAATCAGTTTAAGGCCTTTATTTTAAACTTGCTAAAAAATTGTTTTAATTTTTTCTAAAAGAAAAATTGAAATATTTTAACAATGTTGATATATGACTTGAGTTGAAACCGAATACCATTAGACATACCTTTGGTTTAGAATTCTAGTTTCTTTAGTCTTCACTTACTCTAATATCATTTCATCCCAGAGTTATATGCCTGATCAGTTCATTCAATCCCAATTATAGATCAAAATATCCTAACATTTGTTCTAAAATTTGGAAAGTTACAAATGTACACTTACTCTGAGTTTTGGTAATGTTCAAGCCAATAATTGTGTAATAAGAGACTCAAATGCTGATTAATTATTTGATATTTCTTGAAACCAATAGTTACCTGTAGATCTCTTTCAAAAACTTTAGGTAAAACTGTTCTATGTTGTCAGCATGAATTTTATGATTCTGATTAAAAGGAGCATCACAGATCACTACATCAATACAACTATCTCTGTAAGGCATGTCTGGAGATAAGCAGAAAGTACAAGTTTTTGTCTAAATTACTTGGGCTATGACAACAGATTCCTCTCAAACATTAAAGTAATGGATGAAAACTACAGCTTACCTAGCCCATCAGCCAGGACTAGTGACACAGTTGAGATGCTGTCACTGCAGCTGGACACATTTTGCCTAGCTATTGTTATCTGATTTGTATCACAATCACTTCCTAAGTACAAACTAGTCTGGGATGGTACAAAAATCAAATCAATTAACAATGTGTTTTCCCAAAGAATAATAATTAAATAATTCTACTTACATTAGCAATGTAATAGCTTGACATGCTAATTACACAAGCTATATCCACCATCTGTCTCCATTCTAGAACCTCTTTCAATGGCAGAGGCCCATCCATTCTTTTATGTTGTCTGCCTCTTTTCCTGGTACTGTTCCCAGAAGGAAGGTCTTTGCGAGCCTCAAAGACCTTGTAATATAGCTATAGAGTTTTAGTTTACATAGTTTGTTTGTTTTTACAATAGTTAGCAGGTCATCGTGGGGGTCTAATTGCTATAGTACTAGTACTACAGTGATTGAACTAAATTACTTTTTTATAAATAAAAAAAAATTAGTTCGTATGTCAAAAGGCACTCTTGTTAGATAATGGCAGCACATGATGAGGATTTTATATTATAGGAACATAAACAAATTTGAGTTTATAAATTTATTTCTATTATTTCTAACTGCAATCTTTGTTGAGGGCTGTAGATTAGCACTGTGCCTTTCAATTCATCAGAAATTGAAAGCAAAAGGCCCTGGCCTAAAGTCAACTATTTGTGTTATTTATACAACATTATCAGCTGAAGTAGTTTCATTTCTTTCATAGCAGAACATGAAATGTTGACTTAATATATCCAGAAGTATACAGAGATGAAATAAAGACAGGATCAGCAAAATGACACTACATGTCTCTCAAAAATTTGACATCTGTTGAACACCTGCCATTCATCTATCTTTCTGAGCACCTCCTCCAAGATAAGATCCACTCTATCTGATGTTCTTGTACAATCGTTCTGCCTGCCTCTCATCTTTCTCAAGGTAGTTTCTCTCAGCAAGCTATTAAGATCTCATCCACTAAATTAAGGTTTTGTTACAATGGTCAGAAAGTCTTCCCTAATGATAATTCTTTGTTTGAGATGCTGCGTCTATATAGATTACAAAAGCATCTCATTATCCTGGATTTTACTGTTCTTGTTAACTGCAAGCTTCAGTTATATGGCAAGTAAAAAAAAAATATTTTTAAAGACAATACCTCCTTTATGCAAGTTATAGAGCGATTATTTGGCTCATAATAGATTTTAAAAAATGGAACCCCTCCCCATTCCCCACACCCCCAGAAAAAATCCTATTAAGTGAATGCATAAATGTACTAGATTTGAAAATATTCTAATAAAAGATCCATAGATCTAGACTTAGAAGACAGTTCGCAAAATGTTCCAAAACATTAATTCATTAAACTCTTTAATTAATAGGGCCTATATGTCGAAATATCCAAAGATGTAGTCTAAGTCTGTTCATGATAAATATTTTCTAGTCCAATAGCCAAATTTTTTAATTAATTTTTTTTTATACTTTAAAAAATTGTAATAGTCAAACTAGTTTTCCAAGTTTAGCCAAGGAGCTAATTATTATTCTTTTTGTTTAGGTCTATTTGTAATTTCATATTGTTTTGATCTTGCAAGTGCTACAATCCCAGCAAGCAGTTCAAATATGAAATATTTAAAGCATCTTAACTCTTCCAAATAGATGTCAGCTTTTGTTTTGGTGGTATCTTATAAAAATTTTAACTTCCTCTAAGATTCCAGCGACACCTTCTGCTTGGTAGCTAAGTTAATATAACATATACTGCATACTTTTATTTTTAAAAATATAAAATACACTTACTTTATACTCTGAGTTGGCTTCAATCAGCACAGTAGCCTTGCCACACATAGGGTCCAATACAATATCACCTGACTAGGAACATGGTCAGTAAAGATTTGTTACAAATATAGTTTGTAAGTCTCAAGCAATCCAAAATTAATTTATTAGGCAAACATATCTATAATAAATAGTTCAATGGAAGCTGGAAGCAATGCAATAAAGATAAAATATGTCTCTTTTTCTCTCCATAAAAAAATATTTCACCTTTTTCTTTTTTATTGATAAGATTTTGTTATATCCGGGACACAAGATTCAAGAAGAAAAAAAACAACTTTATGTTTCAGTGCAATACCTGAATGTTAGCCAAATGTGACATAATCCATGCAATGGTTGATCTCAAGCCAGAGTCTACTTTATAATCTCTCTTTGACAGGGGAAACCTAAAATAGACATAGTATTTTATGGAAAAATGTGAAGGTACAGGTAGCTATGTCAATTAATTTTTTCTTATAGCTTATAGTTTTTTTTCCCCTAAAGATTAAATTAGGTAAAAAAAAAAGAAAACTTGTATTCTTGAAAGATATTGCTTTTACATTAATGTTCCTTTTAAAATGATAACTAACTTTGTTAAAGGAATACCTGCTGTTACAAATTCATCGCTTATATGAATGCATATCTGAAAGTAGAGAAATTCTATCATCAAATAGAAGCATTATATAGCAATTATTATTATTATTATTATGGATTATGTGAAAAGCAAAAAGATCAGTCTCTTGGCAGTGTCAGTAATTAACACACACAGATGTGGTCACAAATTGATTTATAATCTGGTCACACAGTTATCTATAATGGTCACAATTTTCAGTGTCAAAATGTTTAATTTTTTTTTTTGAACTGTGCATATTCTACCTAGCAATGAATTAGATTCACTAGAATAAAGGAGGATCTATAAAACAACAGAGGGGAAATTACCTCAAAATCAGGATGATGCAAATTTGCCTTCCATCTAGTAGCCTTGGTTATTGGCCAAACTAAATTCTTAGAAAGTCTCTGAAACATTGATTGCCATTTAGTTTTTTCAACTGAACAATTCTATCTTACAATCTAACTAAACAGGAATATGAATTTAACATTTTAAAACAGTTCTTTAAGGAAACAAATAAAATAAAAATACTCAAGCATTTAATTACTTAGATTTTTCCTGAAATTTATAATAACCTTTATATCCAACCATCTTTTCACTTTTCCAGAGCATTTAATAGAAATACGAAAAGTTTTAAAACTCTTGATAATTTTTCCATCCACTTGATAATTGTTTGTATCAACAAGGGAAGTAGTTTCTACATGTGGTACTGCATTTGTTGATTCACAGCAAAGCCTTGATACTTCTTTTATTTTACTTGTGTCACCAGTCAAGTCTTGAGAGTGACTGTCTAATGCTTCAAGAAGATCTGTGTTGATATTATTCTTTTCTTGGGCACAACTAACCAACCTTGCTTTTTTCAAGGGTGGCATTTCCTTTGCCAAGGTGCTATGATGTTGTTCTGCACAATTAGCAGGTGTGGCTGGATCATTTTTCTTTTTACAGCAGTTTTCAGGTAAACAAGCATGGCTCTCAGAGTTCTGATGACATGTAGAATACTTTTCAGAAGACAAAGTTTCTAGTACTTCAATCACTTTTTGAGCACTTGTAAAATTATCTCTGTCTGACAGTTCCTGTATAAACTTGTTTAGGAAAGTTCTCTTGTCTGTGAAAAGAGATGGAAACCGAAATTCTTATTTTTATCCAATTTTTTTCAGCTGAACTTAAATTATTAATATTTCAAAAAATACTTAAAAGCTAAACATATCTCACCTTGAATAAAATTTTTGTTTGTGTAATCAGTAATAGCAACAAATATTCGTTCAACTGACTTCAAGGCAAAAAGTTGTTCTTTCATTTGCTCACAGAAAGGAACCATGAAAAACACTTTACCATCCCTTTTTTTGATCTGAAATTGACAAATATAAATAGAATGTTATAAATTATAATTTAGTCAATTCTACTAGCTTCTTAATTATTTTTCACAATAACATTTTACAAAAGTCAAACTAGAGCTAGTTTTTGTATTACATCTAGAGCTACATTCTGGCTTTAAATTATTGACACTAAATTATTTGAAATTACTTTGGTCCTGGTGCTGTTAATTGTCAAAACCTGGAAAACAATGTCAGAGATAAGAGAATGATTTTAAGCAAATGTGTTGATGATGATAAATGTCAATGGAGACAAGGCAATTTAGCAATAAATAGAAAAGATTTAATGGCAGACCTAAACTTTAATTAACTGACATAGCCTTGACACTGGCTTGATCTGTGGAGGAAGTGAGCAGAAGGTAGACTTTACTTTATATAGATATATATATTATATATTAAATATATATATTGGACTCTGTCTCAGTTACAAGTTACAGCAACTATTAACTCTTTATCTACATAATTATTTTCCATGCTCTGACAGTATTGTTCATTTTTCGCGCATTTGTACATTCTACCCTAGATTATGATTAAACTTCAATAACATTTGTGTTAGAAATCAGAAAACTTTTCTTTTGGTATAGAATTATATGAGAATGAATGCTCTTTTTATATAACACAGATACACGCTTATAAACCAAAAATTAATTTAAGTTAATAGGGTCAAATCAAGGATGGTATCATTATTCAGAAGAGAAAGAGTTGTTTTTTTTAATCTGTATATATATAGCGTATTGGTGTGGTACATTAGATTTCATTACATGACTGACATTTTTTGTTTGATGGGCTAATGGGGAATCTCCATATCCCCTTTCACTAGCGTCACTCAGGCATGGGGCCAGCTGTGCAAAGGCAGTAGCCTCAGACTACTACCAATCACCACCACAGGGCTATATTGGCTATATATACTATTATATAGGCATCTTCTGCTTTTAACTGTATTAGTTTTAGGTAGATCTAAGGCAATCTAAGCTAACTAGTAACTACAGGTCTACGCCTACGGTCTAGAATCGTGTTTGACTCAAGATCTAGTACATACTACATTAGTAGACATAGATCTACATACAACAGGGCAATTCAATTTTTTTGATATTTCTTCCACTGCAAATGTCTCAGTTCCTCTTCCAGTAGTCACGAAAAAAGTAAACCCAGATGCCATGAGTTGCTGAAGATTATTATTCTCAAAGAGCTCTAGAAATTGATGTAGATCTAATTTGTAGAATCACATTTGGAAGTATTGTTAGTGATTTGTTTATTGAAATTATTCTGTTAGTTGGACTAGATCTTTTTTTTTTAAATCCATCCATAATAATAGTATCTAGATCTAAGGCAATCTAAGCTAACTAGTAACTACAGGTCTACGCCTACGGTCTAGAATCGTGTTTGACTCAAGATCTTGTACATACTACATTAGATGATTAGTAGACATAGATAGATCTACATACAACGGGGCAATTCAGTTTTTTTGATATTTCTTCCACTGCAAATGTCTCAGTTCCTCTTCCAGTAGTCACGAAAAAAGTAAGCCCAGATGCCATGAGTTGCTGAAGATTATTATTCTCAAAGAGCTCTAGAAATTGATGTAGATCTAATTTGTAGAATCACATTTGGAAGTATTGTTAGTGATTTGTTTATTCTGTTAGTTGGACTAGATCTTTTTTTTTTAAATCCATCCATAATAATAGTATCTAGGTATAGACATATATATAGATCTAGTTTAGTGATTTATAATTTAAAGGGAGGCTATTCTGTTAATCTTAAGAATAATGGCTGTCTTGTAGGATATGTGAATGTCAATTTTCACTCTGAACATTAGAATTAGAGCTCTTTATTATGGCTGTTTCTAAATATATGAAGCTTGTTGCAAGACAAGGGCTTTATTGTAAAATAAAATTGCGGGTGAGCATTATTTTTTATAAAATGCACATTGTTTGTTTAGAGTTTTGATCTAGATCTATGTCCAAAAAATATATATTTATTATTATAGGCCTATTTATATATATATATATATTATATCTAGATCTGTGTCCAGATTTATTAGATACTTCACCAGTATAAATAATTATTATGTCTTACTTTTTTTCTTTAGGCTCTGTTACTCATTTTTTCCAGAATTTTTTTTTCAGAAATTAAAAAACTTAAAATAGTAAAATACTGTTATCAAATTACAGCCATTGACAAATATAAGATATAGAACTTTACCATGACAAGATTTTAGTAGACTTTAAGGATGGAATGTATGATCTATATGTATGTGTGATATATATAGGCCTACATATATGTTAACATATATATACATATACACACATGTACACATTTATATATTCAGTTTGTCCTGCCCTGTTTGATGCATTGTAAAACATACACAAAACTATGCATTTTTCGAATAAATTATTGGTACTTGTTTGTGGAAATAATAATTATCTTGCCAACATCCCAGCCAGAACAGAGAACAATGTTATCTTTTTTTTCCAAAGATTTATTTTAAACATCTCAAATATGTCGCTATTACATATTTTTTTAAATAAGAAACATTCTTTTCGAGATGCCTTCATAATATTCTCTGTGGTGAAAATGTATATTTTTAGTACCTATATGTATCTTATATATAGTCGTGGTGTGCATTTGTGCGAATTATATTCACTAGATTCTAGTGATTTAGCGTAAATCAAGACATTAAATATATTGAGAACATTAAATTGACTAAAATTCAAAGAGTTTTCAGGTAAGGTGCGAATTATCTTCACTACATCTTAGATCTAAAGGTAGACACTGTCACTAGGTAGATCTACGGACTGTCCACTGCTACAAGTAGGCCTAGATTTTAGGTGAGGGCAATTTTTAGGAGGATTTTATGAGACTTTTCATTTTTTAGGAGCACTACGAACCTTGGTGCTGTAAATGCAGGGGCGCTTTGGCTATATGGGCGTTCGGGCAAATGCCCGGTACCAAAATAGACCCGTGGGGCCACAGGAAGGAGCAAATGGATGCCACTTATGTATCAAATTGTTAAAATGTTTTATGATATATATGCTCTTATAAAAGGGACGCTCCTAATTCTACAGTTTAATACTAATTTAATGTAGGCTCTAACACATTTTTCGAAATAATGTAATAGCCTTCATGCGTAGACAGTGCTATAGGCTTAATCCTTTTAGGACCTACACACTGAGCGATTTTAAGGCCTATATTTATTATAAGCAGTCCAATATTTGCACACGTAGTTACCGATACATTATCAAACTTAACCTAATGATTTTGAAGACAGGTAAACCTAGAATTGGAATCTCGTTCTATTATTAGTGTTCAGGCTTCCGCGCGGTGTTGATGCTTGTAGATAGATCTAGTGTAGATCTACGTTTGACTGGAGGTACTACCGAACTCAAAACTACTTCAGTAACACCGGCGAAAAGCCGAAACAAACAAAATATGTAGTCGACGCTGATGCTGTTTACAAATCCATTTAATTACTAAGAAGGGAATCGTCCTATGTCAGCTATGTCCGTTAATCCGTATCTATATTCTACTGCTTTACACAAAGCATCCTCTTTCTAGCGTCACTAAGAGCGTTCTTGTTTTTTAAAGATCTGTCACGTCATTTGTCGCTAAGTAAAACTTTACCCTTATTCCCGAAACAAATAACTAATTCCTAATCATGTCATAACAACTCCTCCCCCTCCCGCTAAAAAAAATTGCCAGTCAATTTTTTATCTACTGTCTTAGTCTTACATTGTGCAAGGGCCAAAATGTAGGGAAACATAAAAGACAACACAACTTGAGTCTTGATTTCGGTTTCAACTTCTTCATCATTGTCCCAAACTCAAGTTGATCTGAACACATATTTCCCTCAAATGTCACAACGTGATACTGTCCAATGTGATGTGCCATAGGTGACCGCAGACATAGGTGTCTAGCTATACTTTATCACATCACGTTCCAGATGTTACACCACTTTCCCTCACACGTCAGGACAGACATTTTACCTAATATGACAAATTGACATTTATCAATAATCATTCTCCCACTATACACCTAACGTTCGTTCGGGCATTTACAAGTGTATTTTATTTCCTCTCTCCACTTACTTGTCCCAGCGCGACCTAACTCTTTACTGATGTATGATCATGATCAACAAGGAATAACTTATAAAACTTACTCTCCCTTGATATCACTACCTCGTCGCCTTATAAATGCCCTATCTATTCATACATCCATACATACAATTCATACATATTAATATTCATACATAATAAATAACTAACATGAGTCAATCTAATACTAACTAATACTTTAACAACATAATACCCATCTGATTATGACTACTAGCCAAATCAATTAATTAAGAATAAACAATAAAATCCAACTTATTTACACTACGGTTGTATAGTGTTATGTTTCACAGGCTATCTACACGACCCATACATTTGTTCTCTCCAACTGGAGTTAACATCTCTTCTTACACCACTATAGCCCGCGTGTGTCCTTCTTCCTCTGTATGACGTGCGCTTACCGCTACCACAGTCATCGCTTCTATCATCAATGTCGGATACAGACCTGTGCCTCTTATCCGAACTCGCAATCTTCTGTTCAGACTGTTCTGCCCTACTCCAACAGTCTTTAGCGATGTGCCCATGTTTATGGCAGTTAAAACAAATTCTGTCCTTTCTAAGTTTGTTTCGCCTCATGTTGCCATACCTGTTTGTCCCACTTCTAACCTGTTTGTCAGAAGCGTCTCTGACACCTGCTACATTTCCAAGTAAAACATCTCTAGATAACCTCGGCATGGCTACCCCTTCACAATACCCTGTGTACAATGGAGATCGAAGGAACACTTTGCACGCTTCGAACCTCTTAACTGCGCCGTCTGCCAATCTGACTGATTTGGTATAGCCTAAATAATCATTGGACTTAACTAATCCCCCTCTAACCGCGAGTGTACTGCTAGCTGTGTCCCGGATCACATTTACCTGTTTATTATTTATCATGCCCGGATATAATTTAAATCTATCTTCCCCACAATCAACGTAGTTAATTTCTTCATCTGGTTCACTATCTCCATTATCCTGTTCCCTACCTTGAATGTTCCTCACAAAATTAACCCTATCTGGTGGCCGATTGTCCCTCTCTTGTCTACGGTTTCCTTGATTACCTCTCCTATCACTAGTGCCACTATTATCCTGTGTATTCCTATTGCCAGCTCCATTCCCTCTATGTTTCCTACACTGGTATGCCATGTGTCCCTTTTCCTGACAGTTAAAACATGTAACCTCCCTAAGGTTTCTATCACTTGCTTTAGGTCTATCTATTCTCCTATCATAACTTTCCCTGCCATTGTTTTCATTTTCCCAGGATCTATCCTTTATGCCATCATAACTATCCCGACCATTGTTCCCACGTTCCCTGGACCTATCATTTCTCCTACCATAGGTGTCCCTATCACTAACATCATTCCTTCTACAATACTCCCTATCATTGCTATCATTTCCCTTTACATAATTTACCAGGTCAATAACTTTTTTGTGGTCTCTAACTGAAAGTGGGTTGTTTGGATAAGCATTCTTAAAGATCCTAATAATTTCTACCAAGTCTTCAATTACCTTAGGGTTTCTCTCTTTTATAAAAGACTGTAGCTGAGGGTCGCATTTATTGATAAAATTGTCAACCAGAATAAAGTTCCTCAACCCCTCGTAGGTGTTCTCCACATTTTCGAATCCGAGCCATTTAGTGAAGAAGTCCTTCTCTGAGTTGATAGTTGTTTGTGGATCAACTTGGCTGGATGGAGTGTTTTCGTAATACTTCTTTCGGAATGTTGCCGCGTTGTGCCCGTATGCGTTTAGCAGTTCCTTCTTTAGCACCTGATAGCTATTTTGCATCGAGTGATCGTGGTTCTGGCAAATCGTGAGGGCTTTCCCATGCACGAAGTCCAACAAGATTTCGGACCACTCCCTCTCTTGGACATTAAACTTTGCTAGTTTAATCTCAAAGCGTTTAAGATAGTCGCCGATGTCGTCCTTATCTTCCGCAAAAGGTTGTATTTTCTTTTTCATCCATGCGGCGCTACTATGGCTTTCTATGTTGGCACTATTGTTGCTGTTCCCTTCGATGGGCACACTTACACCAGCCTCTATCCTCATCTGCTCAACTTGAATTCTCACTTTTCTGTCCGCCTCTTTCTCGATGCGTTCCGCTTCTCTGACTTTTTCCCGTTCTACACGGTCTGCCTCTTCTTTTTCTTTTTCTCTGGCTCTTTCAGCTTCTCTGACTCGTTCCCGCTCTCTGCGATCTGCTTCTTCTTTTTCCTTTTCTCTGGCCTTTTCCGCTTCTCTAACCTTCTCTCTCTCTCTAGGCGTTCTGCTTCTGCCTTTTCCTTTTCTCTGGCCTTTTCCGCTTCCCTAACCTTCTCTCTCTCTAGGCGTTCTGCTTCTGCCGCCACCATCTGCTGCACATAGGCAGTTAGTTCTTTGCCTCGCAGTTCTAATTCTGTCTTGGCTTCATGAATTAGCTTTTTTCTAAATTCTTCTAGGTCGTAACCTGAAGTAGTTGCCATATTCCTTATTTGTTACTTTATCCTACTTTATGGTACCTCTTATACCAACAAACAAAACCCTTGGCGTCTAACTACCAACTTAGACTAATAACCACTTCTACCCTTTCCCAAGATACACTTAGTATCCTTGGTACAAGTGTGTAGGCTACACTTTGACCCGACTGAATACGATGTGCGACACACGCACCCTCAACCGACACCGTGTTACTCAACACGAGTGGCCGGTAAATAGACCAACCTGTCTATTTACAAATACCAAAAATTACAAATGGGCAATCAGGATTCACCTCGATTGTTCCCCAGATCTAGTCTAGATTACGCTAGATCTTAGTTACTTCTTACCTGCTTTCACAGCCAGGAGTGTATATAACTTACACCTCATACAAATAACTATGAAAATAAACTTAAATACGATAAACACCAAACTACAGATCTAGTTCTAATGAATGAGACTTTCGTCTGACAGTAAGACTTAAGACGGGAGTATTGCAAACAATTAATACATGACGTTACTAAAAAAATGCTTAACTAAATGATTCACACTCACATACAGGACGCATTAACAGCTAAACATATATATGGACCTCTTGCTAGATTACACCTAATTTTAAGGATATCCCCAATCCACCACGATTTAACCTGGTAGTGATAATCTAGCGAGTGGTCACTTCCCTACAGACTCTAATTATTCTAAGGAGAAAGTAGTTAAATAACACTTGACTTATCTGTCTAAGGAGCGGTGATAACTCCACAGTCAGTCTCGGGTCCACTCTTCCTACGCTAATGTCTGTCCCGGCGGCAAGGCTCACGGCGATGTCTTCCCTAGCGGTGAGACAAGAACAACGAACGTTTCGGCTCTCCAAGGTCCTCCGGTACTGGTCTGCAATGGCTCCGGTTCTTCGGTGGTACGGCGTCTGGTTCTGGTGTTCACGGTGATCTGTCGTCTGGCTCCGGTTCGTCGGTGGCGTAGAGTCCGGTTCCGGCTGCTGGTTCCGACGCAGGTACGGTGGTTCCAGGTGGTCGTCTGTGCAAAATGAATCTGGAACGGTCCAACTATTGACACAGCGACAAAGTCAAAGTCCAGTGCTAAACTACCGGCTATCTGGCTATCTAACGTGTAGCACAGAATTCAGCCGAGCTGTAGATCAAATTAGCACTACTGTACTTAAGTGCCGTAAGCAGTACGATGTCTCCTACGTCAAAAGTTCTTTGGCGTGACCCCAACGGTCGATCTTGGCCTTGCAGAAGGTGACCTTCACGTTCGTTCTCACTATGCCGGGCAGGCGATATCTCTTCAGTACGGAATCGACAGGACGGTTTTCTTCCCTTCCACAGAACTGTAGCCTTCTCGATACAGGCTTCAATACGATGCCATAACGTATGGGCGTTTACAAATCACAACTGTAGATCTAGATCTTTATTTCGTTACCTCCTAGTTCTACGAGTCCAGGATCTCACTGGCTTTCCTTCGCCGACGTGGCTGTATAATCAGGGTCTAGCTGCAGACTAGGCCGATGACGTTAACTTCTGCCTCCTCCTAACAGAGGGCTTCTATTCTTCTTGATGTTGCTGCCAGTAAGCTCCGAGTCGGGGGTCGCCACGTTGTTCAGGCTTCCGCGCGGTGTTGATGCTTGTAGATAGATCTAGTGTAGATCTACGTTTGACTGGAGGTACTACCGAACTCAAAACTACTTCAGTAACACCGGCGAAAAGCCGAAACAAACAAAATATGTAGTCGACGCTGATGCTGTTTACAAATCCATTTAATTACTAAGAAGGGAATCGTCCTATGTCAGCTATGTCCGTTAATCCGTATCTATATTCTACTGCTTTACACAAAGCATCCTCTTTCTAGCGTCACTAAGAGCGTTCTTGTTTTTTAAAGATCTGTCACGTCATTTGTCGCTAAGTAAAACTTTACCCTTATTCCCGAAACAAATAACTAATTCCTAATCATGTCATAACATTAGATTTAATTAAATCTAGAAAAATTCAACAAAAACAAAATGGAACACTTAAAACACAATGTAAACCATGTGTAATGTTAATATTTATTTTACCATAACAATACTCTTTGAAAAAAAATACAAAAATACACGTTTATAAAGGTCACCAAAAAAATTATTACCTTATTATAATATCAATACACAAACTTATTTAGTTGATGTTAAAAAAAAATTTAAAGTTCGTGCTCTTTTCACAGACACATATATAAAAAACACATAAGCCACACATACATAAACATATATACATTTTAAAAACAATTACTGACGTTAGCATCAATGCATAGGATATGATTCAGTAATTCCCACCAATAGTTCACAGAAAATATGTTTATGCCCTAAGGCAGTTCTGAACATAAATTCATTTATATATGAATGGAAGAGTCCGTTGCTTGTCCAGAATTGGTGTTTTAATTTTCGTTTTGCTCTCATCTGCATATTCTTGATGGTTTGAATGTGTGTATTGCTGTCGTTGGGGTCTACGAAGTTGTCTTGATGTATTACTACAGAATGACTGTAGACTACCAACACCATCAAACCATCCAACCAACCACAACCAACTATCCACATCAAATAAACAACATCAAACCATCAAACACCCTAACATAACCATCAAACCAACCAAAACCAACCAACCACTGACAACCAACCATCCACAGTAAACCAACAATATTAAAACCATCAAATAGCCTAACAGAACCATCCAATCAACCAACCACAGCAAACCAAAAACATCCAACCATCAAACACCCTAACACAACCATCCAACAAACCATAACCAACCACTGTCAACCAACCATCCACAGCAAACAAACAATATCCAACCATCAAATACTGTAACAGAACCATCCAGCCAACCACAACCAACCAACCACTGCTAACCAACCAAAACAACAAACCACAACCAATCAATCAAATCAACCAACAAACCATCCAAACCTACCAAAACCAATTAACATACCTAACAACACCATCAAACCATACAACCAACCATTGTCAACCAGACATCCACAGCAAACCAACAATGTCCAACCAACCAACCTACCAATACCATCAAACCAACTACAACTGACCAACCAACACCATCCAACCATACACTTCCAACCAAACAACCAACACCATCAAACCATCCAACCATCCACAGCAAACCTACAATATCCAACCAACCAACAAACATAAGAACACCATCAAACCAACCTACCAACACCATGAAATCATTCAACCAACCACTGCCAACCAACCCCATCAAACCATCCAACCAACATTAACCAACCAACCATCCACAACAAGCCAACAATATCCAACCAACCTACCAACCCCATCAAACCATCCAACCAACAATATCCAATCAACTAACAAACCTACTAATACCATCAAACCAACCACAACCAACCAACCTACCAACCCCATCAAACCATCCAACCAACAATAACCAACCAACCACCCACAGCAAACCAACAATATCCAACTAACCTACCAATACCATCAAACCAACCACAACCAACCTAGCAACACCATCAAACCATCCAACCAACCAACCACTGTCAATCAACCAAAAAACAACAAACCACTAACAACCATTAAACCATCCATCCAACCAACCAAAACCACATAAAATCAACATCCAACCATCAGACACCTTAACACAACCTTCCAGCCAACCATCTATCCATTCAACTGCAACCAAAAAAAACACTGCCAACCAACAAAAAAATCACAACCATCAATCAAATCAACCAACAAACTATCCATCCAATCAACCACAATCAACCTACCAACACCATCCAACCACTGCCAACTGAAAAACCACAGCAAAATAATAACATCCAACCATCAAACATCCTAACACAACAATCCATTCAACCAACCACAGCAAACCAACGACATCCAACCATTAAACACCCTAACACAACCATGCAACCAACCATCAATCCAAGCAAATAACCAACCACAAACATCCATCCACCCATCTATCCATCATCAAAATTTACCTTAGTTTCTATAATTAATTACTTTATTTATCTTTAGTACACTTGCAACAGCCTTTAGTAAACAAAATGTGAAAAAAAAAAAAAAAAATTCTTAAAATACTACAAGTTGGCAACAACACTGTACATTACCAACAAACAAAATGGCAGTGTGCAGATCATATTAAAAGTCGCTAACGTACTTTATTTATGTCATTCAAAATGTAAAGGTTCTTTTTTTTTAATCCAAATTTATTAAAAACACTAATTACATGTATAAAATGAATTAAATTTTATCCTGGCTAATTATCAGCATTTTATGAACGCGGGACGCTGATATACAGGATTACCTAAAACAGGGTTAACAAACAGAGATATATGCCATATCCATATCATTTTCATATGGGTGCACATTTGATTTATTACTTAAACTTAAATGTCTTAAATATTTCTGTATCATTGTAATGTATGCATTTTTCTTTTGCTTTCCTGGCATTTAGTGTCTAAGCTGGCTGTTAGTGTTTCCTCAGGCTTTTTTATATTAATACATATTAACATATTAAGGAAGTTTTCGGTCATGTATCATGTGTGTTGCTCCAGTGCCAATGCTGATGTAAGAGAAGATCTAATCTGATCTAACTGTAACTGGAATATCCATGGGATAATGTCAAGGTGGGGTTGGCCATTGATCCATTCTCCACCATTCACAGAGCTCTCCAAATAAAATTATTTTGCAGTGGAAAACTTAAAGTGGAATGTGCCCTGGGTATGCCCTTCACGCTATCACATTTACCAGTTCCAAAAAAAATTCATCATGATGGGTTTACATCCTATATTGAGACATATTAGTAGTGCAATCCAGACCTTCTTCAAAAACCACCCATAGGGGGGTAAGGTCCACTATTTTTCGCCTTAGTGAAAAAGTGGAAAGGCAGTGGGGTTATTATTACTCTTTGTCATTTCCAGGACCCCGATCCCCACACTGGGGAGTATCACCATAAATTGAAGGTTAGGAGTCAAGAGTTTTCCTTCTCCTAGATGGGTTACATTATTAGGTTGATGTGTCCCATCAACACAAAGCAAAAAGAAACTACGTCTTGATGTGTCCCATCAACACAAAGCAAAAAGAAACTACGTCTTGATGTGTCTCATCAACACAAAGTAAAAAGAAACTACGTCTTGATGTGTCCCATCAACACAGAGCAAAAAGAAACCTCATCGTAGAAATTGACTCACAGCCAATAAATAAAGAAGAAAATCCAACATTTTTAGGTGTAAAATTAGACCAAAGACAGTCTTTAAAACATTTTATGGCATATTTAAAGAAAAGGCATCACAAAGATAGTAAAACATCTAGGAACATCTTGGGGAGCTGAAAAAGAAAATCATAAGCTTGATATCAGATCTGTCATCCATAACTGTCTCTCCATACAAATAGCTGCCAGAAAAACATTTGAAACAATCCAAAACCAAGTCTTACATCTAATCAGTGGAGATATGAGAACTACTCCTACAGCAGCCTGTAAAATTGACTCCAATATTGAACCTCTTAAGTTAAATCACAACAGAGCAGCACTAGAAGCTATTGTGAGATACAGAAGGTTGGAGGATGACCTTCCTAATAAACTACTGACACAGAGAAATAGGAAAAACCAAAAAAGCAAAGAACTCTGATCCAACTTACTGATGAACTACCATTAAAACACCATCTACCCAATAACATAGAAAAAATTACCAGATTTTCAAACATAACTCCTGGACTTAACCACAAACAACCAACCATTAAAACACATTTTTTATTAAATAATACCCTAACAAAAGAATCAAATCCGCTGGAGCTCAAAGTAGACATGCTTGAAACAATTGAAAGCTATACAAAAACAGCTATCCATATATAAACCAATGGATCAGCCTTCAAAGTCATCATCAATACTGGTCTTCTTGCCATCCTGGTCTTCTTCAAATATAAACACTTTGAAATAAGTGCAACCTTTGGTGATTACTGCTCAAACTACCAAGCCGAAATTGATGCAATTACCATAGCATCACAGACAGTCGAAAACAACTTATATGAAGAAATACAAGAACCATCAAATATTGTTGGCATTACAGACTCCCAATCCACTCTGCAAGCACTTAACAGTAGCACCTCCTCCAGCCCAAAAGAGTTGACAACCCTTATCATTATTATTCATCAGATGATGTTCAAAATTAAATATCAAGATCACATTACAATTGATTTCTGGACAAAAAGGCAGATAAACTATCAAAGGCAGGAACATCTATTGAACAATCAAATAGACCAGTTAACTACCTCACCCTAAGGTCAATGTTAGTCAACAATCACAAAGAGAAAACACAGGCAGAGCTATGTACAAAGAAATGACCATGCCAAACAAACTGGACTGTAATATCTTCCTCCCCACTAATAGATCTTGTACATTTTTTTCTCACCTGCTTCATCCTCACCTCTTGTACAAGTGATATTCAGACAGAACAAAAATTTATAAAATGTATTAATGCACACAAAACTCCATACCATCTGTCCTTATTTTGATCCAGCAGAGTTTCCTTTGTATATATATATATTTTCACATCATATTTTCTATTCTATTGTTTTAGTCTAGAAGTTTAGATTCTGATTTTTCTATTCAAACATGACATCAGCCTTAGTAAAATAATTTTTAAGTGAATATTATATATTATATTATATACATACATATATATATATATGTGTGTGTGTTAAGTGTGCAGCTTAGCATGAGTGTGGAATTGTGTGAATGAGTGTTGAAAGAGAAAGAGAGAAAAGGAGTGAAAATTGACTTTAGTGAATGAGGATATTATTGACATTATTATTGTAACAGGATTAAAGTTCTCATGAGCTGGGACTTGTTGTTCTGTGTTGGCGTAGGATTAAAAGAGTCTCATGTGCTTCTAACAATATCACTTGCTCTTTGGCTTTCAAATGTTGAATATTGTTTTATTATTGGAGTGTCAGAACTTTATTTAGTTACTAGCACATTACATTAATAAAACAAAATATTTTAGTAGAAACAAAAATAATCTCAAGACATTTTATTTTTTTAATTTACAGGAATTCTCTTCAAGTTCTTGTAGACTTCAAGAAGTCACTACACCTGTTAGTTCATCTTCAGAACAGAATGCAGGTTGTGTGTGTGATTTTTTTTTTTTTTTTAAAGACAATATCAAATTTCACATAAGTGGCTAAAAAAAGTTCTAGTGAGACAGCTTTTCTGGGGAAGTACTGATGTATGATAGGAGAGGAATGTTGACTGGGAAAGTACTGATATAAGATAGGAGAGGAATGTTGACTAGGGAAGTACTGATATAAGATAGAGGAATGTTGGCTGGAGAAGTACTGATATATTATAGGAGAGGAATGTTGACTGGGCTCTTCATTTCCGTTTAAAAAATCTCCAGTAGTAGGTATATGGCATGGCATAAGGTCATGAGAACTTCTTTTAAAGCTTCTTTTAGGGAAAAAATGGAGCATGATAAAGAATCAAGATACAGAAGAGAAAGAAACATGTCATCAGAACCCAATAGTCTACAAGGCTACAGAATAATATGTGAATTATATACAATAATGTTATCACAATGTCTTGAGCTTACATTATGTTTGTTAACAGCGCTCTATAAATTAAATTATTGTCATCCTAATTGACTGCCTGTCATTCCTTTTGACATACTGCTTGTTCATCAAAACATCACCAGAATCCTGTTCTGTGCCTTAATTTTAGCTGGTTCCAAGTGTAATTTTGGTGCATGCCTCATTATTGCATCACTGTTCTCTTCTTGGATGAGTAGATCAATAAGGTTTTTACTTCCAAACAATGTCTGGTGAAGCTGATCATGCCCTATTTATCCCACCCTAATGCTTATCTATGCTTTAACAGGACTCTCCCAAAGGCTGCTTTTTAAAATTAGTGTCTTAGCCGTTTCTTCTAAGGCAGCTGTTAATGATTAAATTTACTATTAATCTATTTAAACTATTTAACCTATATTTAATTAATTCATTTTTTGAGTCACTACTTTTTTTTTTAATAGCCCCTGTAGAAACCAAAGAAGGTCCTCAAATATTGTCAAGGTCATTAAAGTTTCCTGTTGACCACACTCACCCACGTCTAGCATGGTTGGATTCGATGTCTTCTATTGAGAGCAAAAAGTTGGGACTGCTTGATCTGCATCCAGATATCTTTGCCACTTATCCTAGGTGAGTTTTGTGGAAATGTTGACTAATGTTGAGGTATTAATATGCAACCACATTAAGTGTTCTGAAATTGGAATGCCCTACTTTAATGTTGATGGCTGCTGGTTGATTGACTGGGCATATGTCATTGCTTTTTGCTATACATTACAGTACAGCTGGAGTAATAAGATTTTTTTTCTAAGAAATGTAAAGAGAAGGATGGCCAGGTGGTTAGACATTTGGCTCCTGATTCTTGTGCTGGGATTCTGATATATACTTTAAAGATTCAGGGTTTGAATCCTGGTGAAGACTGGGATTTTTAATTACGGGATCTTTGGGCGCCTCTGTGTCCACCCATCTCTAAAGGGTACCTGACATTAGTTGGGAAAAAAAAAGGTGGTTGGTCGTTGTGCTGGCCACATAACACCCTCATTAACTGTAAGCCTCAGAAACAGATGACCTTTACATCATCTGCCCTTTAGACCACAAGGTCTGAAAAGGAAGCTTTGCTTAACTTTTACAAAAGTATTAAAAAGCAAAGTATTTTAATAAACCTTAGAATATTTTTTTTACAATTTTCAGCACTGAAGAATCAAATTTTTAAGCCCTTTTGCTTGCAGTTCAAAGTAATTTGTATTATTTAGCTGGCAACAGGCCTCTTCAATATCACAGCCTTGGCATAGTTTATTTTGTCTTTTTATTTCAAAATATCTCCCAATTTCCTCCTTTTATTTTCATGTGTTTTTTTTTTGGGTCCTTTGTATCACTTTGTCTTTCTTTTTCTTTCTTACTGTATTTTATTTCTTAACTCTTTCAGTGCTAATTTTTTTGATCGAAAAAATGGAGTTTTCCGGAACGAACACAAATTTTCAAGGGGGGTAGAGTTACTAAAACAACTATAACTTTTTTATTTTATTGAATAATCTAACATATTTGATTTTATTTTAAAGGAAAATGAATAGACTACAAAAGTATAGTAAATTAAATAAATTATTCAAACAACAAATTTTTTCATTAATTTTAAACTGATTATGGAAAAAGAAAATATTTTTTAATTCTTTAAAAAATCGATATATTGAAAAAATTTAACCTTTTAATTAAACGTTTAATCTATAAATATTTAAAAAATTACAATACTAAACACATTTAATCACTTTGAATTTCATAAAAGATTAAAAAAGCACTAACAAATTGTATTATTTATATTTTTTGTGACCCGGGAAATGAAGCAAAAAAGAGGAACCATTAACATAATTTTGTCTTCTTTTTTTTAAAGTGTTGGTACTGCATCGAATTTACTATCAAAACAAAGAACAATCACTCCCACATCCAGGAAGTTAAAAAAAAGAGAGAAATAAAAAGTTTAACATAAAAAAGATAGTGAAATAAATATTATAAACCAAGTTACTCACTGAGAGTAACGCCGCTCTCACCAGCGCTAGCAGAGTTACTTGCTGAGAGTAACGCCGCACTGAAAGAGTTAAAGAACTTAAACAGGATTTTAAATATCAAAGTGTAAATGAAGGGCAGATTACTGTGATTAACTTTTAGTGTGGTAATCTCCAATTTTTCTGGGCCTAACAGACCTTTTAGAACACACAGAATACACCATTTTCATTTCCAGGCTTTTTCTATGAACAGCATAATTTCAAATGTGTTTAAATTTGTTTGTAAGCACTTGATTTTATTTTTTCAAAGTGGCTCTTTAAAATCTAGTTAATACTTATCCAAAGAGAGTAATAATTTTAATTATTTGTCATTTCGAAGATAAAATTTGGAATCAATTTGTTAACAATTATAAATTAAATAATTATTCAATTGAAATTTTTATTTCTTAGATCATTTTTAAAAATGTTTATGTATCAACTAATAACTATATGTTCTATTCAGGGTTGATATTCTTCATAAGAATGTTCATTGGCAAAAAATGTACAGATACATTGTAAGTAAACAAGTGAATCTTAGATTGCTTGTAAATGATTTATTTCTATGTGTATTATTGTTATAAATTATAACATGGTACAAGTCATTATAATTCTAACAGGCCATATATATGTAAGTATAGGATTTAGTATTTAAACCAAAACATTTTTCTATTGTTGAAGTAGTTATGTTCAAGATTTCCTACTTATAAATTAATTTCTCAATATTCAGAATTATAATTTTGAACCCAGTCGTGCAGAAATGCCAGGAGGCGGAAGAAAGCCTTGGCCACAGAAAGGTCTAGGAAAAGCTAGAGCTGGAAGTATTAGGTCGCCATTATTCATTCAAGGTGAATCATTTTTATTTTCCAATATTGATAAAAGAAGACTACTAATATTAATGTCCTGAAAACTTAGTTTTTGTGTTTTGTTTCTAGTTTTCTTGTTTTGCTTTTCTCCAAATTAACCTTTTTTAAATTGTTTTGTGTTAACAGGAGCTAAAGCTTTTGGTCCAAGAGGCCCCATCAATTATTTTTTTATGCTTCCTCGATCACAGAGAGCTACGGGATTGAGAGTAGCACTCACATGCAAATATACACAGGTGAGACTTCTCTTCCTTGTACCTTTTCTACGAGTGTGTCTTTGTTATTTAGTAATACAGATAATTATTGTCATTCATTATGCAAATGGTAGGAACAGGACAAGGCTGATATCTAGTTAGGGTTGGTAGACTCTTGGAGCTACCAAGCCGCATTAAACATGCACCAGATGACCACTCAAAGGTTCAAAGAAGAAACGTTATTTGATTTTGAGGAGCACAGTATGCAACCTCAGGTGTTGACTGTGACACATTGTTGTATTTTAGTTTAGAGAGTTGCAATGTTTTTATACAAGTTGTAGCTGTCTCTCAATTGACCCTTGGGTGTTGACTGTGGCATGTTCTTCTATTTCAGTTCAGAGAGTTATAATGTTTATTATACAAGTTGCAACTGTCTCTCAATTTGCCTACACCCACAGATTATTAGTAATGCATTGAAGAAATGCATTGTTGAAATTATTTCTATTAAGAGTTTAATATAATCAAACTCAGGGAAAGAAAATTGCACTAACTTGATGTTTGCCATATTGTTTTGTATTTCTCTAGAATGACCTGGTGATAGTTGATAACTTTGACATACCCACAGCTGATCCAGAAGTAAGTCAATAAGGCCCATTTCTGAATTGCTGACCTCTATTGAACTTTTCTTTTTTTGTAAATTAAATGCCCCCAAACTTCTTTTGTCACGTATTACGAATTGAATTCTACTTTTAAATGGCTTGCCTAGGGGAACGTGACAATAGAAAAGGAGTTGTGTCACTTATCTTAAGTCTGAATTTAATCAAAGACTTACAATGAATAAAAAAAAAATGACACAAGAAATCGGAAGGTAAACTATCAACTTAATGTTTAATCAAATATAAAGTTACAAGAAAGAAAATTAAACATTTACTCAATACAGAATTGATGTGTTGACCAAAACCCTTTTACAAAAATGGCATGTAAAAATATTACAATACAAGAGTTTGAAAATGTAATTACAAATACAAGCAAGCAAGGCCTTAAAAAAAAATATTAACTTACACGATAAATGGTATACCACGCACGGGTCACGCAATGTCTCCGCTATTCTGTCTCACGGCTGTCTCCGTATGTCTGTCTCTCAACGTCACGCGGGCGGTCTTTATATAATATACCGCGCGTCGATTTCAAGACAAATCTAGGAATTTCTCGAACCAAATACGTCATCAATTTCCCAGATCTAGAACGCTCTTCAAAGAGACAGAAAAAAAAACACCCTCCTTTCAACCAGAGGTACACACACAGGTCAAGGACCGGTCACTGTCGGTGTGGCTTGACGAATAAAAAAAAAACTTATTACACAAGGGGCAGACAACCTCCCCGTCTCTCGACCGCAACTGGTCAAAGAAAGAAAAGAAAAAAAAAAACAACGCCTAGATACGTAACACCTCCCCCCTAAAAATAAAAAGTTTACATTTCCACGAAATGGAAATCTTTTTAGAATTACAAAAAATATTTACATTACAGAATGTATTTATCATGATATATATATATAAAATATACATCAAAATACTTTTTACACTCTAGATAAGGCATCGGCGATAACATTTTCGCTGCCTTTTATGTGTTTAAGATCTAGGTTGTACTCTTGTAAAAATAAACTCCACCTGAGAAGTCGTTGGTTCTTGCCAGACATTTTGTGGATAAATGTAAGGGGATTATGGTCAGTAAATACAACCAGTGGCCATCTGGACCCACTGATATAAAAATCAAAGTGTTGTATAGAAAGAATCAACCCAAGACATTCTTTTTCCACAGTAGAATAATTTCTTTGATGTCTATTAAATTTCTTGGAAAAGAAACAAATAGGATGCTCTACTTGGAAATAATCTTCTTGGTAAAGGACTGACCCAACACCTGTCACTGGCGTCAATAGCTAACCTAAAAGGTTTTCCGAAGTCAGGAGCCATCAAAATGGGAGAGCTAGATAATATCTGCTTGATCTGGTTAAAGGCTTTCTGACATTCATCCGTCCAAGTAAATCGGACGTTCTTTCTCAGGAGGTTTGTTAAAGGACTGGCAATGACAGAAAAATTTTCGCAAAATTTTCTATAATATCCAGACATTCCCAAAAATCTTCGGAGTTGTTTCTGATCAGCAGGGATAGGGAAAGCTTGGATAGCTTCTACTTTGGCCATTACAGGTTTCACCTGGCCTTGTCCTACAATATGGCCTAAGTATTGGATGGAAGCCTGGCAAAAATCACTCTTACTCAGGTTTACAGTAATTTTTGCATGTAACAGTTTAGTAAAAAGACAATGCAGTTGTTTACAATGGCTAGAAAAATCTTGGCTAAAAATTACTACATCGTCTATGTATGCGTGGCAATTCTCCATGTCAGCAAGCAGGGCATTTATCATTCTCTGGAAAGTGGCAGGAGCATTCTTCATGCCAAATGGCATCACTTTGTATTGGTACAAACCATCAGGGGTGACAAAGGCGGAGATTTCCTTTGCCCTATCAGTCAGGGGAACCTGCCAATAACCTGAAAGTAGGTCTATTTTGGTGATGTACTTAGCGTCACCAATACGATCTATGAGATCGTCTATCCTAGGGATAGGAAACGAATCGGTCTTTGTTACAGCATTTACCTTACGGTAGTCTGTACAAAAACGATAAGTCTTGTCCTGTTTAGGTATCAAGACACATGGGGAGCTCCAACTACTGGAACTTGGTTCAATGAGGTCATTTTCAAGCATATACTTGATTTCTGACCTAAGTATGGCAAGTTTTTCAGGGTTGACCCTGTAAGGATGCTGCTTGACTGGAGTAGCCTCGCCAACATCTACATCATGCATTATAACATTAGTCTGTTTTGGTACATCAGAAAAAATGTCATTAAATTCATTAATGAGTTTCATGATAACTGGCCTTTCTGTCGAAGACAGATAAGACAGTTTTACATCCAAATTCTGTAATACAAAAGAATTAGGTATTTTGTATTGTCCAAATTTCTCCTTTACAATATCATCATCAATAGGAGAAACATGGCTATTTGAACAACTTTTGACTGTATTTAAAACACAATTACTCTTCTCTGAGTGATCTGGCCGAGATACATAAGGCTTCAGCATGTTTATATGACATAACTGAGTCTTTTTCCTACGGTCAGGGGTTTTGATTGTATAATTGAGGTCACTAATTTTGGTCTCAATTTCATAGGGACCAAAATATCTGGCTTGCAAGGGTTGACCTGGTATGGGCAAAAATACAAGCACCTTATCCCCGGGAGAAAATTCTCTAACACGGGCCTTTCTATCATACCAGCGTTTCATGCTGGATTGGGTGTTTTGTAAGTTATTTTTGGCCAGAACACAAGCATCATAAAGTCTAGTTTTAAACTTAATTACATAGTCTAAAAGTCCTTCAGTGGCTGTTGGTGACAACAAAGTCTCTTTTATACATTTCAAGGGACCGCGCACCGAATGGCCAAAGACTAAGTCAAAAGGGCTGAATCCCAACGATTCCTGAACGGATTCACGGGTTGCAAACAGTAGCATGTGGATTCCTTCGTCCCAGTCTTTTTCGTGCTCAAAGCAATAGGTTCGGATCATGTTCTTGAGAGTCTGATGGAATCGCTCAAGAGCGCCTTGCGACTCGGCATGATACGCACTCGACATGCAGTGTTTGATGCCCAACTGAGTCATGACTTGCTTGAAAAGATTGGCCGTGAAATTCGTTCCTTGGTCCGATTGGATGGACTTTGGTAGACCAAATAGAGTAAAGAACTTGATTAAGGCCTTTACAATGTTTGATGCTTTTATGTTCCTTAGAGGAATAGCCTCAGGAAAACGAGTTGAAGCACACATAATGGTCAACAGGTATTGGTTGCCAGCTTTTGTCCTTGGGAGAGGACCAACACAGTCAATAAGTACTCTGCTGAAAGGTTCTTCAAAGGCTGGAATCGGCTTCAGAGGAGCAACAGGGATCTTTTGATTTGGCTTGCCAACCATCTGACAGGCATGACAGGATCGGCAGTACTGGATGACATCTTTCTTCAAACGTGGCCAGAAGAAGTGTGACATAATCTTGTGGTATGTCTTGTGGATGCCGAGATGACCTGACATTGGTGTGTCATGAGCCAGATTCATGATGTACGCTCGGTATCTTTCTGGTAACACGATTTGATGGCATATTCTCCATTCTTCTTCGTTGGATGCGTCTGGAGGTTTCCATTTCCTGAAGAGCATATCATCTTGGATGTAGTAGCACGTTGATGCTAGCTCTGCCTCTTGTGATGTCATTGCGGTTTCTCGGAGTTTGGCGAGCTCTGGATCCTTCTTTTGGTCCTCAATCAACTGTTTTCGAGTTGATGCCGGCTTTTCAGAATTTGGCGTTGGTTCTTCTTCAAGAGAAGCAAAGAATGTGGTGCTCAAGTCCACATCATCGTGGTTACTGTTGGCTTTGACGACGTTCTCTTCTTGAGATGCTTTCAACCTCATTGCCCTTGTTACTGCACACGCTGGATAAAACTCTAGGTCTTCCTCGGGTGTGGCAGATAAGTCGGGTGTTTGAGTGACGATGGGTTCGGCTATCACCTTTCCACCTGCTAAGTCATTGCCTAACAGCAACGAGATGCCTTCCAATGGTAATGTTGGTCGGACACCTACAACAACCGGTCCAGTAATGAGATTTGACTTTATGTCGATTAGATGTAGAGGCACATCTATACATCCAAGCTCTACGCCTCGTAACAGGATGCTCTTCCCAGTCGATGATGATTTAGACAAGGGCAAGATACCCTCTAAAAGTAGCGATTGTGAGGCACCTGTGTCTCTCAAAATGGTGATAGGTCGTAGACTTGTAGAATCACCGGGTAATGATACGAATCCTTCCGAAATGAAAGGCTTAAAATCCTCTAATAAAACATCAATTTTGGTTGATGCAGACTGGACTTGGGTCGAACTCTCGCTGGAGTCATTGACATCTCTAGGAGACGCAGTGGAGAAACTCTTTCTTGAGTCAGTAGAACATCTTGTGGATGTATTTGGAGAACTCTTGATGGAGTCATTGGAACATCGGGGTGATGTCTTATGGGAACTCTTGATAGAGTCATGGGAACATCGGAATGATGTATTATGGGAACTCTGGATAGAGTCATTGGAACATCGGGGTGATGTCTTATGGGAACTCTTGATAGAGTCATGGGAACATCGGGATGATGTATTATGGGAACTCTGGATAGAGTCATTGGAACATCGGGGTGATGTATTAGGTAAACTCTTGTTTGAGTCATTGGAACATCGGCTTGATGTATTTGAAAAACTCTTGTTTGAGTCATTGGAACATCGTAAAGATGAATTTGAAGAACTCGCTGTTGAGTCATTTGAACACCGTGGAGACATTTTCGGAGAGTCTTGTACAGTCAATACATTTGAAACAGGTGGTGTCGAGGTATTCTTGATATGACTTGATGATGAGGGAGTAAACCTCGCCGACCACTGTACTGTGCAAGCGCTGACTTTTGAAGGAGCTTTTTCGTTTCTCTTCCTCAATTTCCAACAGTCGTCAACTTTATGGCCTTCTCGTTTGCAGTAGGAACAAGTAGCTTTACTTGTAGTAGGTTTTCTGTCGTTTGTACTGCTGTTCTTGATGGAGTTGCTAGCAATGGACTCAGGCTGTTTGACTTGTTTTGGCTTGACATCCGTCGTATACTTGGCAAATTGATGTGATATTATATAATCGTCTGCCAACACTGCAGCCTTGTGCACATCTTCCTCGCCACGATCAGCTATATGCGTACGGACGTCCAGCCGCACACAACTCTTGAACTCTTCCATCAGCATTAGGTTCTTGAATTTGGCAAAGGCGGTGCCGATTTCCCTGGAAGTGAGCCATTTCTCAAAGCGTCGCTCCTTTTCCCGCAGGAATTCTACATGGGTTTGGCCATCCGATTTGCGACAATCCCTGAACTGCTTTCGGTAAGCTTCCGGAACAAGTTCATATGCCTTAAGAATTAAGGCCTTAACAACATTATAATCTTTTTGTTGTTCAATGGTCAAAGAACAAAATACCTCTGCAGCTCTACCAGTCAAAACTGTTTGCAGCAAAGTGGGCCACAAAGTTTCAGGTACATTAAAATTTTTCACAGCAAGTTCAAATTGTGGAAAATAATTGTCAATTGTGGCTTCATTAAAGCGTGGAATTATTTTCAAAAATTTTGTTGCTTCAGCAGTATGACTGGCAGGGGAAGAATCTGGTCTTACATTAGCAGCTAACTCTAATTTCTTTAACTCTATTTGTAATTTCATTTCCATTTCTTTCTGCTCTCTAGCCGCTGCAAGCTCTAATTCTTTTTGTTTAATTTCTCTCTGCTCTCTAGCCGCTGCAAGCTCTAATTCTTTTTGTTTAATTTCTCTCTGCTCTCTAGCCGCTGCAAGCTCTAATTCTTTTTGTTTAATTTCTCTCTGCTCTCTAGCCATTTCCTTCTGGGCTTCTATTTCCATTTGTTTTAATTTTATCTGAAGTTCTAAATCTGATTTACCCTCATCGGGTCTAAGGGTTTCTAAAAGGTCTTCAGAAAACACTTCCTCGTCTACATAATGGATTACAATGTTATCTCTGATTTCTTGTTTAAGGGCATTTGATTTTATTTTTAACCCTAAATGTTTAGAAATAAGGACCAGTTCCTTCCTAGTAAAAGCATCAAGCTCTTCCACAGAGGGATTGGCAAGAAAAACCTGAATATCCATGACTAACTAGCAACTATTACAAGCAAAAATATGTATACAATGTAAATATACAGTACAAAATCAGTACAACAAAAAAAAACCTTAAGAGAGTTTGGTCAATACTATTGATACTTTACTTCCGACTCTTTGAACAAAAAAAAAATTTTGTTAAAGTCAACTTCGCCTTTACAAAATTACTCAAGTAAGACGAAAATAGGTTCAGAAAAATATCCGGGACGAAAGCCCTCAAACTTCTTTTGTCACGTATTACGAATTGAATTCTACTTTTAAATGGCTTGCCTAGGGGAACGTGACAATAGAAAAGGAGTTGTGTCACTTATCTTAAGTCTGAATTTAATCAAAGACTTACAATGAATAAAAAAAAAATGACACAAGAAATCGGAAGGTAAACTATCAACTTAATGTTTAATCAAATATAAAGTTACAAGAAAGAAAATTAAACATTTACTCAATACAGAATTGATGTGTTGACCAAAACCCTTTTACAAAAATGGCATGTAAAAATATTACAATACAAGAGTTTGAAAATGTAATTACAAATACAAGCAAGCAAGGCCTTAAAAAAAAATATTAACTTACACGATAAATGGTATACCACGCACGGGTCACGCAATGTCTCCGCTATTCTGTCTCACGGCTGTCTCCGTATGTCTGTCTCTCAACGTCACGCGGGCGGTCTTTATATAATATACCGCGCGTCGATTTCAAGACAAATCTAGGAATTTCTCGAACCAAATACGTCATCAATTTCCCAGATCTAGAACGCTCTTCAAAGAGACAGAAAAAAAACCACCCTCCTTTCAACCAGAGGTACACACACAGGTCAAGGACCGGTCACTGTCGGTGTGGCTTGACGAATAAAAAAAAAACTTATTACACAAGGGGCAGACAACCTCCCCGTCTCTCGACCGCAACTGGTCAAAGAAAGAAAAGAAAAAAAAAAACAACGCCTAGATACGTAACACAATGGACTACAAATTAAACTCCTTTTTGCTTTTTTGTCATCCTTTCTGTAATTTTTTGAAAAGATAGTTTTAAAAATATTTTCAATGAGTGAATTAGTGAATAAAAATATATAGAATATTTTCAATGAGTGAATTAGTGTATAAAATACAGTCTATGGTAAGACATTTACATATTCTACTTTGTTAAACAGTTTCTCTCTGAAATGGCAGACGTCAGATTTTGGGGACATTCAATTCTTTTTGTGGATGAGTAAGTGTTTAATTGTTAAGACATTCTTTTATGGCGTTAACTTGTTGACTAAATCTGAATATAGAATATGTTACCAAATACATTGCATAGCTGTGCATAGTTACATTAAATTTTATTTTTTTTAAATATTATTTTAAAAGAACTTTACCAGCAAACTCAGATTTAACTTTGCTGCTGACCTCTTCTTCATTTCAGTTCTGATGTCATGCCCGAGAAAATATCTGAAGCAGTGCACCAGATTCGTGGTTTTAATCTTATGCCCGCTTATGGTGAGTACTTGTATTTGCTAAATGGCTTACATTAATGTAAACCTAGTCAACTTTTCAATTTTATGTGTGTGTGAGTTTTTATATTCTATTCTGTTAACCCATTCACTCCTATTTTCTGAAAATTCAAAAGTCGCTTCAACTCCTTAGAATAGAGATAATGAAATTAATTCACACAAAAAATTAGAACAATAAATCTAGTTTCAAAATTGTATACTTTCAATAACTAGAGAACAAATAAAAAAAAAAACATAAAATTCCTATTTCTATGGTTGCCCTTATACACTCCATTATTTGTCCTTTTATTCAAAAAATTGAAGGAAAAAAAAATATATATATTATTTTTACTACAATAAATTCTGGTTCTGTAAAAGACAAGAAGAGCTCTTTGGTTTCTTATTGGCGACCTTTGACATATTTTATCACATGACCTTCTGTATTTGGAATAAACTGTTAACTCTACATTCTGTCTCTATAGGAGTGTAAACATACATTTTGTTGTGAAAACAAAAACAAGAGGGTCTACTTCTCATGTTTAAATGTTTTCCTATGTTGGTCTACTTCATAGGTTTAAATGTTTTCCTATGTTGGTCTACTTCATAGGTTTAAATGTTTTCCTATGTTGGTCTACTTCATAGGTTTAAATGTTTTCCTATGTTGGTCTACTTCCTAGGTTTAAATGTTTTCCTATGTTGGTCTACTTCATAGGTTTAAATGTTTTCTCTTTGTTGGTCTACTTCATAGGTTTAAATGTTTTCCTATGTTGGTCTACTTCCTAGGTTTAAATGTTTTCCTATGTTGGTCTACTTCATAGGTTTAAATGTTTTCCTATGTTGGTCTACTTCATAGGTTTAAATGTTTTCCTATGTTGGTCTACTTCATAGGTTTAAATCTTTTCCTATGTTGGTCTACTTCATAGGTTTAAATATTTTCTCTTTGTTGGTCTACTTCATACGTTTAAATGTTTTCCTATGTTGGTCTACTTTCTAGGTTTAAATGTTTCCCTATGTTGGTCTACTTTCTAGGTTTAAATATTTTCTCTTTGTTGGTCTACTTCATACGTTTAAATGTTTTCCTATGTTGGTCTACTTTCTAGGTTTAAATGCTTTCTCTATGTTGGTCTACTTTCTAGGTTTAAATATTTTCTCTTTGTTGGTCTAATTCATAGGTTTAAATGTTTTCCTATGTTGGTCTACTTTCTAGGTTTAAATATTTTCTCTTTGTTGGTCTACTTTCTAGGTTTAAATATTTTCTCTTTGTTGGTCTACTTCATAGGTTTAAATGTTTTCCTATGTTGGTCTACTTCCTAGGTTTAAATGTTTTCTCTATGTTGAAACATGAAACCTTGGTGCTGACACTTGCTGCTTTGGAAAGAATCGAAGGAAAGCTTCTAGAAGAACTTCACACAACTGCTGTGGAAACCAAATATGTCAATAAACTCAGACCTGAAGATTTCCGCACAAGGCCCAAAGTGGACAGCACTATGTACAAATCTTTCACAAAGCCTTTAGAGTTTTAAAAGAACACAAATAAATTTTTTTTATGTTTCTTTACTTGTTGAGTTTTAATAGTTCAGTAAATTTATAAATTAAGTAATGCAATTTAATGAGTTGTTTTAAACCAGCATCAAAGTTATCATCTGAAAATTGACAAAACTGAAGTCACCTTCATAAGTCTAATTTGTTTAAAGTGTTTAAAAAAAAACAACTACTAATATGCTAAAATGAGAAAGCTGTGGTAATCACGTCAAATTTCCAATAAGGATCAATAAAGCAGTCTTAATATCAGTACATCATTTGAACAGACATCTAGTAAACACAAGTGCTCAAACTTGTTTTAAAATAGCTAACTTATTTTCTTTTGTCTGCTTTGAAGATGACAATGAAAATTTGTGCTTTTAGTACATAGAAGAGTATCATAGTAGAGGCATTAGGTTTGTAACCTCTTCAGCATTAGTATAAACAAAGGAATGAGATTTAAGATAATGGTTGTACAACTTTCTACTAAGTGCAGTATAAATTGTAATGTATATGTATTGAGAAATATGAAGTGTGGATAATAAATGATTTTATGTTCATATCATAAATACTCAGTTCTAACATAAATGATTCTAATAAAATGATGCATTCATTTCATTGACATGATGAAAACAATTTTGCTGTAATACTGTACTTTCAAATTAATTGACTGAAGAAACTGACACCAAAGATACGTTTTTATTTCATACTGGCACATTGAATAAAATGCAATCAAAATGTGACAAATTAAAGGAAGATTTTAGACTAGATCTAGGTAAATAACAGTTGATACAAGGTGTGACATCTTTTGATCATATAGAAAAGGCAAAAAAAAAAAAATATAGGTAACCCTTCCTAGTGCGATTAAAAACAAAGGAATTTTGGGCCTTCATCAGCTACAAATTAAGAAATCACTGGGCCTTCTTCAGCTACAAATAAAGAAATCACTGCCCCTTTCTATGTCCCGCGTTTTTACACCAGCACAGCTTTTCTGCATGGATAGAGAACAACATTGGAAAGCTAAGTTAACCCTAACCCTGTTTTACATTGTCTCTTTTGTATTTTTGTAGATGAAGACTTTGTGGCCCAAACATCCTGTTTTGACTAGGTCTGGCAAGGTTACCTATATTCATTTATTTTCTATACAGTTGTTTCAATGCAGCAGTTATCTTTTGATCCGTAGTGTGATTTTATCAATAAAATACAGAATGTCCATGAAAGCTTTTACAAATAGATTTGGATGTTGAAGTGTAGCTATTTATTACTCATAGTCTCAATATTGGTTGTTTAGATTTCCAAAAAATTTGTGTCATAGGCTTGACTACATTTTATTTTGGTTCATCTTTTAAACTTGAGTTAAAAACTAAATCAGATGTTCTCTTTATCCAAAAATATCATATGAATACATGTGTTAACCAAACTTCTTGGTATTAAACATGTACAAACTTCCTAAAATCTCTGTAGAAGAGAGAGGTACTCTTACATGCCTATAATGTTTTCAGCAATGGACACTGTACCTCAATTTGAGCTAAAAGTTTGTAAAATAATATTGTGAATAAATTGAGTTAACAATGACACAAAATGAACATTTGGTTGACTTACAAAATGAACCAACAAAATGAATGTTTTTAAGATATGCAAAATGGTAATTTTATTAGCAGCAATTATATACAAAGAAAAGTAGGTCAAATCCTGATATAAGAATAATGAAATCATCAACATATTTTGTAAAAACTTTATGCAGTCTACAAAAAAAAGGACTATTTTGTAAAAATAATTTGTTAAATATAATAAAAGTAGAAACAGAATTTAATTGATTTACATAATAAAACATTTGTATTAAAATCAGTCTCATATGGAACAATGCTCCACTTTTGTTCAAAACTTAAGCAGGAAACAATTTCAATAGCATAGACTGCACTACACTTACAGAATAAATTCATCATCAATTTCTGCAAGGATGGTTCTCAACAAATATGACATGGACCTCAGACAACTAACTCTAATCTATAACACAACTTCTAATCAGTACCCTCTTCCCCCCTCCAGTTGGTTTCTCCAAATGAGCAAAAAACAACTGCTAACCATTAGGTTATGCCACTAGCCTTTCATGTTTTGAAGACAGTTTGGTGATAGAAATTGTACGTTAAAAATCCTTTGGTGTCTCTATTTTTAGCAAATTTTTTTTTAAACTTTTTTTTCTAGTATTAACATGCTGTTCCGTAGTGTAACTTTTAATTGACTAATTAATGACAGTTTTGTCCTCCCTTGAAATTGTACCTTTTCTTGAATGTATTTTGTTCTGATGAAAAGCAATTATCACTTCTTATGTGAGAAATTCAATCATTTTGGAATTTACTGGACGGTAAAGTGTTACAATTAAGTGCCACAAGCGTTTGTATGTTTTTTCCTTTGGTTTCATAAAGAATGTTACACTTCATTGTAAAATCCATGAGGTGGCATTTCATACATAGCATTAGCTTTACGTACTTGCCACCGCAGATCATAGCGTGGCTTCTCAGTGGGTACAACATATGAATTTGGAATATAGGTCTTTTGATAAACCTGAAAACAGAAGAAAAAGTTTTTTGAAGGAAAAAAATATTTTGTAAGACTAATATATATGGTACAGTGTAATTTTACAATATCTTTTTTTAAGACTATTTGGAGAAAAACTGTTAGGCAAGTAGCACCTCAAGTCATGATGAAAAAAATTCAACTCTAGCATCTTTTGAACATGGCTTGAAGTACACTACTTCAATGACATAGTTAAATGCCCTAAAAATGTACCAGTAATGTGTACATGTTTTCTTTCTTTCACAAAGCAACTCAATGACTCATAGTTAAGCAACTCAAAGACTCATATTTAAGCAACTCAATGACTCATAGTTAAGCAATTCAATGACTCATATTTAAGCAACTCAAAGACACATAGTTAAGCAACTAACTTTCTGATTAAACTATTAGCTTTTATATAGATCATAAGTCTGCACATTTTTTGTATTTTAAATTCTGTAAAGCACAACTTTCATGCTTATAGCAAGCTCAGTGTCTCCAATCTCTTTTGTGGACCAGTGTGAGGATGAAGTAAATGGGAGAATGTTTCCATGCTGCTTTTAGGAGATCAGAAAATACAAATCTGCTAGAGTAAGGGGATCAAACTTGAGCCCTTTAATAGCCAAGCAGATTTTGCTAATTAGCCACACATCCCACATGTTTCTAACACATTACTCATTCAAACATAAACACTCCTACACTCTAACTTGCTAACTATGCTATCAACAACTCTAATTAGTATAAAAACTCCTACACTCTAACTTGCTAACTATGCTATCAACAGCTAATAGTATGTCATGAATGGTTCCCTCTACAGGTCACTAAGGTCAGATAGTATACACACACTTGTATTAATACTGTTACAGAAACTAGTAAGAGTGACAAGTTACTTGTGTCTCATGAAAAATCATGTAAAGACGTTGATCACTTGAGTTAAATATTACATTGTACTGTACAGTACAAGAAGAACAAGTATATTATGTGAGGTATACTTATACAGTGGGACTGGAACTCTGAACATAAATCTCAAGTTCTGCTGAATTACAATTGGCTTCATTACTTCTTCCCCCCCCCCCTCATTGTCCATATTTTTGTTTTAAAAAGGAGTTTATTTCAAGTAGTTAATCTATGCCTGATTTATAATCATAAAAAAACAACTAGACACACACAAAACAGAGTAGATTATTGTGGTGCTTTTTAATCCACCTTTACCAAACCAGCAGTCATCAAACAGCTATCAATCATTTCTAACTTTGTATTGTGTGCATGCCATATAAAGTATGTTAGACTAAAATTTCTCCCACACACACAGTTCTTCAAGTCAGAATCCTTTGAAGAGAAATTACAAACCTCTTGCAATTGAAACAATAAAAGCATTGCTGCAGCACTTGACACCAACAAAATGCGTTTAAGAAAGTTGTTGCAGTGGAATGCAATATTTCTATGAAAAGGGAAGCAATTTTGTAGATATATTAATCAGTTATTTCCTTATTGAACTGTAATTGAAACTCACTTTTTATTGCATACCAATTCAAATTAAGCAGACCCCACGTGAAACTAGAATTTAAAAAAAAAATATCAACTTTTGCAGACCTTTATATCTTCTTTTTGGAGCATCCTAGTGTGCACTTCATTCCTGACATTGCGCCTGATGTCATCGCCAATAGGGGGCTGCACCTTCCATAACTGCCTGTACATATGGTAGCGTTTGTTAGGGGCCATTCGAGCTGAACTCCTGGGATTGGGAGCGTCTCCTACTTTAATAACTGCATTCCATAAAATAAAAATATAGACAAAAAACATGAACAATGTTAGAAAATAAAAACACATTAAAGTCAGTGTTTCAGTTATATTACTTCCTATGCATTGGTATACAGCAAGGGGGGGGGGGGGTCGTTTTGTATCGGGGGCTGCATCAACAAAAATTTGGGAATGGGGGGCCGCATAAAATTTATGTACTTACAAGTTTGAAAAATACGCTGTGTATAATTATTTTAGTTCATATTTATACAGTATATTACATTGACTTTCCATTTTCACACTCCCAAGTGACGAATTACAACCAATTTTACGATTGAAAAAAAATTGCTTTTGTTTTTTTTATATCACAACATTTCACAAATGCACAGTTGTACATAATGTGAAGTATTTAATTGTTTACACTCGTGCGTAATGTTCCCTTACAGTTAAACAAGCTTGCTAGTTGTTATCCTTGTGACTGCTGCTAAATTAAAGTCAGTCAGCATCAACCTGTGATTACACTTGCTTAGTCTCCACAAACAGTACTTGTTCACATGTGTATTTGTATCCAAATAATGTGAAAGTTTAGCACCAAAGTTTTAAAAGTGGAAATACAGCTTCTGGCATCCTAAAACTCCAGAGAAAGAAATGACTGGAACTTCTGTTTCAGGTCATAATTTGCTTGGAGTTATGTCCTCTGGAGCAGAATCAGTTTCTGCGCTAAATGATGAGCTGATAGTATTGAAAACTGGTTTTTGACGTCTTAATAATTGCTTTTATAAATTCTACAATTAAGGAATCTTGTACTTTTAACCATTTCACTAGAAATAGTTTCTCTAACTTGCAAAGGCCACGGGATACACATTTGAGACCAAAGGAAAATCCACTGCTGATGACAGGGGTAGACGGCGAAAAGAAAATCTAAATCAACCACCAGCGGACAATAGTCAGGCATGTGATAGATGAAGCAAAATATGTAGGCCACAGCTGGGTCTGCGTAGCCAAGGGAAAGACTGAATTCCTCATTAATCTTTGAACTCGAAGAGAGGCCTTATTATTATTATTATTAGAAATAGTTTCACCTTTCAGCAAAGGAAAATGACAAAGCCTCTTTTTACTGGCTTGTCTTGAGAAATGGGAAAGACTTGTTTTAAAAGATTTAACATGCACTAATATTTCAACCATCAGAATATTTTGTTTCTAAATCTTCAAGTACTTTTCGGAACTAAATGCCTGTGGTTAAGACCCCAAATACTAATTGGTTAAATTATTAACATCTGTATGCTCAAATTATATTGAAATTTTTATTCAGCTTTGTGCAAACTTTCCTGTTTAAAGTTTATGGTTGGGATATTCTTTATGAAAAAAAAAAGTGTGTTTTTTTCAGTCAAAGATCGAGCTCCATCGGTGTTACACTTACCACCTGAGACTGAGTGTATTGAAGTACATCCAATAAGAATAAACATTGTTTACTTAAAACTTTTTATAATTAGACAGTTTCAATAATTTATAGAGGTATTTAGAAATATTTTCATATAATTGCATTTGTATATGCATATACTGTGGTAACACCTAATTTCTGTAGGTGTCCGCGGGCTGCTTAAAACACTCCGGCGGGCCACATCGCGGACCGTAATTAGCCCACCCCCTGGTATACAGGCATCTACATGGAGTCAAAAAAGACTTATTTTTACATACTCATGAAAATGGAATGCCAAAGAAGACTTTGCAAAGTCTATTGGCTGAGAACTATTTTTCTAAATTTAAAAAAAATAAAAACATAAATCTTAAAAGTGCAAGGCAATAACAAAACAAAATTAGACAACATGATGCTAGACTATTTGTCTATGACTCAATTGCACACATTAGCATCAAAAGGAAAAAAAAGAAAGTGCTTTAGAGTGTAACAACTGAACTGTATTTATGACAGCATGAAGTACCTGATGGGTTTTTGTTGACTCCTTTAATACGATAAGGTGGCTACAAAAATAAAAAAGAAATTGAATTTTAATATAATTAAGATGATATTAAAATATCTCTTAATAAATTAGACAATTTATATAGTGAAAAAAAAAAGAAAAAAAGAGCTATTCACCTCAGTAGCAGATGAAGTGGGTCTACTTTTGCCACACTCACAATCTCTCATTGCCAAGTTCTTGACTTTTTCATAAATATCGTAGAGGTCTGCTATAATATAAAACATAACATATTTATAATATTAATGTAACAAAAAATATTGATTCTTCAACACTAAATGTATGCTTACAAAAAAAAAGGAATGAGAGAGCGTAAATTTTTTTTTTCAATTAGTTTTGCTTGAAAACATAGCCCTCCTTATGGCAGATGACAAGTTTACTTATTTCTGTGGTATATTTGTTATGCAATTAGCACTATTACTAACAAGGTTGGTTTATTGGGAGATTGTTCAACTCAGAGACTTATTTACTTTCTTAGCTATTCAGAGAACAAATTTTAGTGCCCCCACCAAAACTCAAACCAGAGACAGACTGACAATCAAAATCTTGTCCACTCAACTACCCATAGAAAAATCTACCTCAGAAAGTCAAAATTATTGATAATTCTGAGATAAAGATGTAATATTTATTAATCCAACTCATTAAAAGAAAATGAAGCTAAATTATAAAGTACATTTTTTCATTACTAGAAATTTTTATCTATGGCTGAAAAAAAAAACAAGAAATACCAAGCTTTTAGGTGTATCCAGATTACAAAATAATGTGTTGATGAGCAATGTTTTCTTTTAAGTTACATGATCATTTGTGTGAATTTTTTGGCAATGCAGAATCTAATTTTCTAAATCTAAAGTTCTTTGTAGCTCATTTTTTTAAGACAACATTGAAGTTCAATTTGATGTTTACTTTCTCATGAAAATCCCCAATTATCACTACACAACATTTAACAGCATTTATGATCATACCACAGCTACATTATACAACTACAAAACCTGTAGTACACAAAAAAGAAAAAACAATAATTTCAGGACCCACCGACTCCAGTAGAACTTGAAGACTCATCTACAACTCGACTTCCATCTGAGGTTTTTCTATTCACATTTGAAAAAAAGTCACATAGTATTTAAGAAATGCTAGATATAATGATTAAAGTATGTGTCACAGATCCTGTCTTCAGTTTGAAATCACAATCAAAATAAAAAAGTTAATATGAAAATAAGTTTTTAAAAATTCTTTGAAGGTAAATATTCAGTTCATAACATTAGTGGAAAACAAATATGGAAACTGCCCCAAACTAGATGGTAACTTATGGAAAAAATTCTACAATTTTGTGAGATTAATATGAGGGAAAATCTTTTTGTACTAATTAAAGTCTATAATCACATCTTAGCAGCAACTGAGCAAAATGTCTTATTCATAATTTCATAAATGTGTAAAATACTACAGAAATACTAGATCCTAACTACCTGCTTGTTTTTCTTTTTAATTGCCTTGTTATTTCAGAATCTGTTTCAGAGTAACCATCATCAACTACACCGCTTTTGTCATATTTATAACCATAGATGTTCTCAGATCTTGAACTGTTTGGGATATCATACAAACTGTATGATCCTGGCACTCTCCCTGTTTTGTCAAAGGTATAATCAGTAGAATACTTAGATGTCTCTTCACGTCCTTTATAGCGCCAGTTTTCTCTGTACCCCTATCAAAAAAGAATGATTTTCAAAATAATTTTATATAAAGGAAGACTATATATGTACAAACGAGTATCAAAAAAAAAAAAATGAAATGAAATCTGCCATACAGAGCATATATTCAAAAGTCAATGGATTTATGAAAGTAATATGTGTAGAGAAGAGGGTCAGGGAATACGACATTTTATCTTAAGTACCAGTTAATAATTAGATAGACTCTGGAATGTTTTAAAATCCTAAATAATTATGGTTTATCCATCGTATCCTAAAATAAATCTTGTATCAACGCAATATCAACTTATGTACTCACAACATGAGCTGGCTCATCATATTTTTTTGTGCTATCATATACAAAGTCTCCTGTGAATACAAATATTAAAACATGAACATAATCTATTTAAAAGAAGATGACAAACTTTTTTTCCCCCTTACTTATTAATGTTATCCTCAACCTTTTTTGGGGGGTTTTGTTTTGTTTTTAAGGGCGGGAGAGGGTAATTTTATTTATGCTCTATCTCAGTAATTCCTTTTCAACATTTTTTTTCTTCTCTTTCATTCTTTTTCATTTTTACTTTGCACTCTTTCGTGTTCTTGTCATTTTCCACTGTACTCTTTTTTTTAAACTGACTATTTTATCAAGCTTATATCAACTCATTCTGTCTGGTTACAATTGTTTACACATTATTTTGTCCCCTTCCCTTTCTCTGACCAATTTGAACCTTTGAATAATTACTCATTGTCGAAGAAAACACATGAATCAATTAAAAAATTAAACTATCAGTTAATCAATTAGTGATAATTAATCATTTTTGTTCTCTATGGAAAATGTACTAAATCTGCGGTGGGTGACAAACAAGCACAGCAAGTGAACACCAATCAATATACTAATAAAACCTTCTATTTTTAAAAGTACATGAATAGCTGAGTGGCACAAAAGGTCATCCTTTCACCATGGAGGCATGAGTTGGAATTCAGACTAGAGCAAATTTTTATTTCTTAAAATTCTTTTTGGAAAGGCAGCATGGTAACCTACTCCCAGATACAAAATAATTGATGCAATTTCACTCAATATAAGCAAGGTTTAAAAAAAGTATTTTGACAATTAAAGTTTAACCTTTAGTTCACTCTGAATCCTTTTTGTATTAATATAAAAATAAATAACTGTTCACAAAATTGCAGTCTTTTGAGTAGCCATCTTTAAAGACAAAAAATACAACAACATAAAAACCTTTTAAGGATATACTTTTACTATAAAAAAAGTAGCTATATTTTTTTTCTTAGAGAGATGAACTATATTTTTATAGATCTTCTGCACCTTGTTTAGTTGCAGCTTTAAACCCATCCGCATCGGCACTGCTATTCAGAGAGTTGCTTTTGCTTCTTTCAGTTATGATAAGTCTCATGAGATCTGCAGAAAAAAATGGTGCATATTAAACAAAAAAATGACATTTGAAACTAGAAAAGTTCTCAGGTAATAATGTCATCATGAAATAAAACTAATAGTAAAACAAAATTACCTTTTTTAAATTCTGTTAGTTTTCCATCCGGCACATCTCTGTAACCAAGGCGTGCTAGTTCTTCACGTATTTCACTATCTGTAAACTCCATGGTCTAAAAAAAACAACACATAATGATATATGAAACCAGTGCAATAAGTTTAGGTGACATTGTGATAAATTTCTATGTTAAGGTAAAAAAAAAAGGCATTTTCAGAAAGTCAGGTAATTGCATTTTCTTGAAAATCTTATATATTTTCATAAAATACCAGTAACTGATTCATTCAGCAACTACCAAATGGATTCTCATGAAATTTCATACAGATTTTTTTTTAACTCTGAGGTACTTACTAAGAAACAGTTTTGATACATTTGCACCCTGAATGCAGCAGTTCGCAAAAAAAGGCAAGTTTTCTATTAACCCATTATGTTTTCTTTTCAGTTATTTCCCCAAAAGGCCACAGGCATTAATAAAATAAATAAAAAAATGAGTTTCATATTTTTTAAAGTCGATTTTCTTTATTTTTCCCCCTAATTTAACTTATTTTACATTTGCCTTTTATTAAGTCATATTGTATTTTCATTCTGCTTCCTGTTAGATACAATGGAAATAAAGAACAAACTAATAGCATCAAAAAGATACATACATCTATTTCTTTTTTATTAAAGAACAAAGACTATTAATATGCATGTGCATATATTGATAAGAGTAGCATGTCTTTTCTCTAGATCTAAATTTCCTATAGGCCTAGAATTTATTGTCAGATTGAATGTAAGGGGTTATTCAGACCTATTTGACTATATTCAAATGTGTTTTCGAGGGTAGGACAGGATGTTATTACATATTTTCATGTGCTCTATAGTTTACTGGTTAAAAAAAATGTAATGTGGGGATGGAGGGCATTCAAAAAAGGTCAAAAAAAACTATTACAATAATAAAATCTAATTGATATTACCTTTTCATAAGATAACATAATGCTAAAATAAATTTGTGGGGAACAGTGGCACATTCAAAATGAGACATTTGGGGAATGCATTATTTTTTTCATTTTCGCCTGATGCTAATTAATGCATTGCTGCACTAATCAATCTGAGAATAATTTCTAGTAATTACTATAATATCTATAGGCTATAGGATTATTATAAATTGTATTTAAACATATTTATAATCATATATTAGCTCTACTTACAATTTAAATCATAAGCCTTCATAAGGTATTAATAGTACTAGTACCGGTAGTATTCCAGTCCAGAAATTACTTCAAAAGAGATGATCATGACCATGAAGTCCTGCCTATAGTTATAGACTAGTTATATAATATATAAGTTATAAAATAGATTTACTTTTTCACATAATGTGTGATTCTAGATTTTTGTCACTAAACTGTCACTAGAAACTATTCTTTCTAGCTCTATATATATATATTAAATGTATAGTTATAGGCCTTAGCGCTTTAGCTTAGTAAGTTAGTTAGGGTTGGGTTGTAGTAAATTAATATATAATATATTATATATAGATTATAGAATTATTTAGAATAGATCTAGTAAATCTAGTAAAACACTGCCAAATTGTTGTTTTCTCGACGGATTTAGACAACAAGTCAACATAAATCATAAATAATTCTTTCATTTACAAAAGCTCTACTCGGCTCTGGGAAATGCAGGTTCTAACGTGCAATATAAATATTTTAGTAAGATCGAACATCTGAGTCTTGACTTGCTGCACTTGTTCTTAATTCTTACTCTTGTGTTTTTATTTCGTTGAAAACTTCCTTGAATTAAAATCTATATCTAATAATTCTGTCAAGAGTTTTGACCCAGATAAAGGTAGATCAGAATTAAAAAGAAAACAAATGTTATTATCTAGATTAGATTACCAAATGCCGTTAGATCGAAACGTTTTGACCAGACTACACGAGAAATCTAGAATATTTACTGACATCTCCAGGGGGACATTTTTATTTTTTTTATAAACAGCATTAACTTGAATGTGATTGGTTAGCTTGTGTAGTTGAATTTGCACTGAACTATATAGATATACCTAATTTCTTTTCGAGTTCCAATGACTATCGAGCGTTTAGATTTTTTGTTTTTAATAGATTTACTGCGTTGAGAGGCGGAATGATACGAAAAGTGAATATATTCCCTATATTTCTGTACCAGTCTTTAAAAGATAAGCCACGGTTTGGTTTGCAAAAATAAATAACTTTATAAAAGCTCATTTATTTCTTGGCTCCATAGTCATGGATGGAAACTGCAGTTACAGTTTTTGTACAAGCGGGCAGACTATTTTTGTATGGAGAGATATCAAATAATAGGTACATATTGAAAGTTCTTCAAGCAGTGACTGTTGATTCACTATTAAATTACAATAGGCGAAATTATTGAAAAAAATTAATACGAAATTCTATCAGTTATATCTATTATTTTAATGTTAGCATCCTCATTTTATATTAGAGCGCTTGTCCTGTAAAATAAAAAAAGCACGTCAAAGGGTGGGCAATGTAAGAAATTGTAGCTCAGGAAGTAAATTTATTTTTAAAAAGTGTGTTAAACTCTTTATTTGTGTAACTGAAGTATTTGGTATTGAGCAAGGTTTTCAAAAACAAAAATTGTACTCGTATTAATTAAAATCATTTATACATTTTTGATTGAAACTCAAAATTATACTAAATTAAAGTGAAGGTAGTGTTATATTAAATAAAATATATACATTTTTTTTTAAAGCTGCCTGTAAATATTCAAGAATTTAAAAATCGTAACCCGACTTCAATGTGATGCAGTGTGCTATTTTAGGTTTTAAAAGCTGCATGCCACATACTCCTGAAAAAAAAAGTGTATTTTAATTAAGTTGGTGTTGACAAGTGACAATGTTAAAACGGGTGCTGCATCCCATCCTAACTTGTAACTCATTTATGCAAGACTACTTAATTACTTGTTTATTGCTCCAGAAGCTGATAGTTAAGATGAAGAAGAAGTGTGTCATGACAAGTGTAGGCTTATAGCTTTGTAGTTGTACCTTTTTTAAGGACAATTTAAAATTAGAACTAAAGGGTTTTTTTTAGTTCCAAAGATGAAGACAAATAAATAGCCAGACAGCACAAAAATAACTTTCCCTACAGGGATCGTTTAGAAAAAAAAAGTGAAATGATAAAATGTTGTCAACAAAACAATGAAATTTTAACTATTAAAAAATCATAACCAACACTTTGTAACTTGTCTTTATTATGATGAAATGTTATAGAAGCAATTTTCAATAACTACCATCTCTCTTTGTTTAAATGTCACACTTCTAAAAGTAACATTAAATGTTCACAAATTCAGATGTTTCCATTATAAACATTCTTTCTTTCTTTAAAAGAAAATACACATTTCTTTTACAAATAATAACATAAAAGAATATAATTTTATGAAATAATTCTATATCTTTTAATACTTATTTTTTTCATGAAATATATGATTTTAATGTTTAAAAAAAGAGTCATGAGCTTGATGGAATTTCAATAAAATATATTTTTGTTTTCTTTTTAAGATTTTCTCAATAGTGAAAACCAAAGTGAGTTCCACTGAATTTACACTTCATGATAAAATCCATGTGGCGGCATTTCATAGAGGGCATTCGCCTTGCGCACTTTCCATCGTAAATTATAACGTGGCTTGTCTGTTGGCACAACATAAGGGTTAGGCACAAACACTTTATGAAACACCTGCCAAGAAATATAGAAAAGTGGCATGGGTAATTAATAAAGTGGAAGATATATGCATTTAAAGCACATACTATTTTTTTTAAAATAATACACAAGGCTGAAACAATTTAGCTGCGGTATAATACAATTTGCATTGTTATACAAGCTTTACAAATGTTGTACAAATCTTATAATTTAATAGTTCAGTTCAATAAAAAAAAATAAAAATAAATGGATCAATTGAAAATAGTAATAAATGGATCCCTTGCCAACTGTAATACTTGACAAATCAATGAAAGCATTTATAGAGAACACATTCTACTAACACATTCATACAGTTTACATAGCACTCACATACTCACTAGGGGGCACAGTGATTGAGTGTTAAAGCACTTGGCTTTCTAGCTGGGGTGTCCCAGGTTCAAATCCTGGTGAAAACTGCAATCTTTAATTTAATTTTAGGCACTTCTGAGTCCACCAAGCTCTAATGGGTACTTGACATTAGTTGGGGAAAAGTAAAGGTGGTTGGTCATTGTACTGAACACATGACACCCTAATTACCTCACCTTTATATCATCTGCCACATAGAATACAAGGTCTGAAAGTGAGATTTTTTAACTTAACCACATTCACAATAATAATCCTGAATTAGCAAATCAGAAAACTTTTGAAAAATTAATAAACTGATTTTGTAAGGGAAAAAAAAAATTTAGTTGACTGAACTATGCAAACAAATAGGTACACTAAGTACCGGTAGCTATTGTTAAACTAAATGTCCGGTAAGGGGAGATTATAGAGTTTTATGACTTTTTGAAATACATTTATTACAATGAAGGCATTAGTAAAATCAGATTTTCAATAAAATACATCATTTTCACAAATAAAACTGTGTAATGTATGCATGTCATTTTTTAGTTAGGATTCTATATAAACAAACTGTTGTTTTATTCACCATGTTTTCAAAGGATTTCTATTACAACCTATTACAAGCAAGATGAATGCAGTGGTGATTGTCAATAGCACTCCTACTAGTGACAGAAATATATATTAGCAGTTTTACCTATGAGGATTCTACAAATATGAAAAAGTTATAATCAAATACAACATACTAAAAGTAATCTAATACAGAGAGATGAATAATAAACATATTTTTCTGTGAATAATTACCTCTAGAATAATAAATTAAACCTTATTAATATATTTTTAATTAATTAATCACCATATTTTTATTGTAATTTTAATTTAAACCATATAATCTAAAATACTAAAGTAAATCAGCATAATTTAGTAGAAACAAAACAGAATCACAAACAAACAAACAAAATTTGTTGACTGAAAATTTTTTATTAACAGACTTAGTAATAACATGCAGAAGATGCTTAGTCAATGGGAATATGAATAAATATAGAAAACTATTCATTGATGAATCTTTTATGGGCCAACGAAATCTCAAAAGAATATCTATATTCTAGAAGAACACTTCAAACTTGACCATTTACAAACAATAATATCACAGATGATAAAGTAGTAAAAGTAGTTACCCTTTCTAACTTGTGATCCATGGGGCACATGATGGGATCTGATGTAAACCTCTTCTGTTTCTATGACTTATTGTTAATGAGGGTGTCATGTGGCCAGCACAACCACCTTTACTTTCCCCAACTAATAACAGGTAACCATTAGAGTTGGGGGATTTCGGCTGTCCTAAAATTCACAAAATTCAAAAGTCTTCACTGGGATTTAAACCTCAGCCATCACACAGAATGAGGAGAGACACATTAAGTTCAACTGATTTGGAATGCAGTCATAGGGTGTGACCAAGAGAAAGAGGTTGAATGAAGCAATGAGAAGCTGAGAAAAAAAAGCATTGTTAGTTTATGATACACTAGATAAGAATATACAACTCCAACACTATACAGCCAGATTCATTAGTGATTTTAACACACTGACTTTACACCTGTAACATTCAACAGTACAATATGAACTCCCTTGCTAATGGGAAAATTTAAAATATGAACAATGTCAACAAGCACGAGATATAATGATATCTTTTGTTGTTGCTTCATAAAAAAAGATGGTCTTGAGATGAAGCTATAAAAAGAGCATCAACTAAAGAAAATTGCTCAGCATTCAATAGGATCAAATGAGGAAATTCAAAGTAGTTGCTGCTTGGTACAATACCCTGAACACATTTTTGCTAAGTTCATTTCTAAGTAGTATGATAATGGGATGCATTACTTCAGACTTCTCTCATATTTTACTAACCAAATATTTCAACTTGCTTTGATGTCCTCCCTTTCAAGGACTTTAGCATGCACTCATGCAGGGCCAGATTTGGAGAGGGAAGGTGGGCAGATATATATGCTGATGCAGAGGAACTGGTAAAAGTTTACAACAAAGACAATTCAGAAGTTAACCTTATTAATGAGTTGGTTCAATTTGTATCTTTGAGAGTCTTATACAAAAAAGACTATGAAAAAGATCAATCTAAGAAGCTGTATATCACATCCTTAAAGATCTAATTTTCAGAGTTACCTTCCCAAACATTGAAATTACAGTACGAATGTAGTTTGTTTTGATGATCTCAAATTGCATTGGAGTACCCTGGTTCTCAAAAATGAAAATTATAAAGAAAAGGCACCAAATGATGAAAGGACGAATCCAGCTATCGAAGCTAACCTCTACACTAGATGTCAAAAAAAGCTCACTAAATTCCATTATGTTTAAGTGGTAATTTTTTTTTTTTTTTATAAATTTTATTTGACTTTAACAAATTACATTTTTTGTTGAAATAATTAAAAAACAAAATTGTTTCCTTTATTCAGGAAATAATTAATGTCCTCAAGACCTCCAAATACAGCCCTGTACTCCTGATGCTTTACTTCAGGCTTCTCTCATATTTTACAAACAAAAACTATTTCAACTCACTTTGATGTCCTCCCTTTTAAGCATCTTAGCATGCACTGCTTTCCTAGTGTGATATCTGACATCATCACCAATAGCAGGCTGTAGTTTCCACAACCGTTGATACATCTGGTGACGCTTAAAGGGGACAATCCGAACTAAATTTCTGGTGTGGGGAGGTTCTCCAATTTTAATTACTACATTAAAATATATTTTTAAAAAAAATATGCATAGTTAGATCATTTTTGCAATCTTATATAAATAAAGAACAGTTAAAACAAATCTGTTGTGATCAATTTTTGCTTAGCTATAAACAGTCAAAATTAAGATATTACTTTAAAACAAAGCTGTTATGGTCAATTTTTGCTTAGCTATATACAGTCAAAATTAAGATAATGAGTATATGATGAACAAAAAGATGCTAGACAATTCGATAAGACACTGGAGAAAAAGCTTAATATATGTTGCTTTTGCAAGACCACATTTGAAATTATGGTTTCAAAGGTTGTCATAGCCAGAGGTGTCCTAATTGTTCTTGCCTATCAAATAGCCTCTAACAACAAAGTCCAACACCTGGCCTGGTACTTTGGCTTAGATAATAAGCCTGCTGAACTGCATTTACTGACAGGTGAAGGTGTATACCTGAACCTTTTAAAACTACCTTATCTCATTGAGAGATACTCTTCTAACTTCTGCTGAAAGGTCAACAATGAAGAAAAATCAAGCCTGAAGCCCCTTGGGCATTAGGGCTATTATAGTATTCCTTCCAACATCTGGGTTAATTTAAATAATATTGCAAAGCACTTCTTTTTGGACCACACCGCCAGGTCGAGAGAAGGACCATAATGCATGGGTAACTCATGATTTCTTAATCTAAGGCCTAGGACTGTGCCTTTAGGGAAAACTCTAGATTAAAAATTATATGATATATCCTACATTTGAAATTTTATATTATACTCTACATTTAAAATTGTATGTTACAAATTGAAATTGTATATCAAGGAAAAAGGATTCAGATTTCATAAATGCAGATTTTATTTCATTCTACCACTGAAGATGAATCTTTAGTACCAGAACATTCTTACAACACAGTTTGTGTAATTGGACCAGCCAGTGTGTAGGACCATAATGATGTGGTCGGATTATCTAGTTACCTATTAGATATCACTTGAAATGTTTAAATAGTTTTTTTTGGCTATTCACACAAATATGTGACTTTCAGTTGGCATCTCAAAATTTTTTTTTTAATTTAGATATTATTTTTTAAGTTTGGATTATAATTACCATATTTACAAACTAGCTTTAATGTTTTGGATCATCAAAATGACTCATTAGTGAATTGAGCTTATAATCTAAGAAATAAATGTATTCTATCTTTCTAAGTAAATTACTTGAAGTTTTTTTCTTGAGTCCCCTCATGCAATATGAAGACTGAAACAAAAAAGATCAGAAATGAACAAGAGCTAATTAAATTAGTAATTGTTAATAGATTAAAAATAATTGAGCATTATTAATTTGTTACAGTTGTTTTTAATTACTTATTAAACAAAAATGATTTTTAGTTAAGAAAAAGAAAATGAATTGAAAAAATATTTTTCTTCTGTCAAACTGCAACTAAAATGCTAAGTGTATAAGTACTGATTAACATGTAAATGAGATAGGCCATCCAAATTCTTTTAAGTTACAATTTAGTTTCTTGTTTTAGTGCAGTAGCTTTTATTTTTCAGCTCAGGTTAAAAGAAATATATATATATATATATATAAATCTGCTGGAAGAGATTTACAGTAGCATATGACATAGAAGAGCTAAAATGAATTGTATTAACCTCAGAAACAGCTGAAACAGTTTTTCCACACTCACAGTCTCTGATGGCCATGTTTTTAACTCTTTCATAAAGAGCATACAGATCAGCTAAAAAATAGTTTCAAAGAACAACAAAAACATTGGATTCATTTTGAAAACAAAATTTATTATTTTTTTAATATTACACAATTTAAAAAACAAAAACTGCTCTAAAAATAAAATATTTATAATAAGGTTTATCTTCAAGATCAAACATTGAGGACGTGTGCAGCATTTCACATAATCAACTTACCCATATCACATGCATTTGAAGACTCATCAACTACTTGACTGCTTTTACCATTTGATGTTTTTCTGTTGATTTGACAGTAGCATGAGCAAGTAGAAACAAACTTTTAATAAAGCTCTTATAATGATAACCATTGGCTGACATTGTTACTAAACATAAACTAGATTACAAAGAGAGTTTCTGTTTTCACACTTACTGTGACTCATTTAGAGTGAACTGTGGGTCATCTGTTCGGTAAGCAATGTAAAAATGCAGGTTTTAATATTTTCAAACTATCAACAACCACAGTCCTACCTTCCTCCATACAAATAAAGATGTGTGCAGGGCAAAAGTATTGCCAACTTGATTACAATATTTGCCTGGCAGATTCTATGTTATTACTATTATTATTACATTGTTAATATTCATAAGTCTTCAATGAACTCATCATTATGAAGAAACAGTTCAGTGTGATCCTGGTTTAAGGGATGTGATTATGTGATCATCTAATTGATGGTTTATCTACACCCTTAGGAGCCTATTTCTCTTTCATCGTCTCTGGAAGAAGTCCTTCCCTTTAAGAGCCTTCATAGGAAAAGTTTCAGCATTAATAAATAGGATTCAACACTGCTTCTTGTAGATTTTAATTCAGTTTTAAGCTCAATTGTTTAAAGCACAAAGTAATTTTTGTTTAAGTTGGCAACAGTGATTTTTCAAAATGAAGTCTATATGACATTGTTTGTCTACTTATTTATATAAAAAAAAAATTCTCTATCTTGCTATTTTCTTTAGGTTTCCTTTTATCTATGCCCCCAGATTTCTCTATTATTCAAATTGATACTTGCAATAAAATTGTAATCATCATAATTAGAGAGCTTTGCCACAACTTTCCATTAATACCTATCTGCGTTTTTTTTGTACTTGACTGTTTTGAAAGGTTAAATGCTAATGGTAGTTAAAATATCAGTAACTGGAGGAATTAAATGCAGACAAATGTTATTGACAACTTACCTGCTTGTTTTTCTTTTCAAATGTTTTGTTTCAAACCCTGTCTCCAAGAAAGCGTCATCATGAACACTGTTGTTGACATTGTCATAGTTAGGACAGTAAATGTTGTCACTTCTGCAAGTATCTGGCATTTCATATAGGCTGTAGGATCCTGGCGCTCTAGTTGCTTTGTTGTAGCTGTAATCAAGAGAATCCTCTGTGTCTTCATCAAGTCCTCTGTAGTGCCAGTTTTCTCTGTATCCCTACAAACACAAATCTCACTTGAATAACTTGAAGTTCTGCTTGATTCTAATTTTATTCATTTTGTTCTCCTTGTGCTTATAGAAAAAAGTGAATAAAATTAAAAATCAGTTTTATCTGGTTCCTGATAATTCCCATATCAAAATCATTGGCAATTTTCGGTGCGCATTTTACCCCAACCCTAACAAGCCAACAGTCAATCCTTCAACACAATACCCATGGACTTCTAGTAGGCCTATTGCACTTTTGTGTGTGTGCATTGTATAATGTGTTATAACATGTAGCCACCAACTGGCTAGTCTGGGTGAATGTGTCTAATCAGGGAGAGAGACTAGCCCACTTACTAATAAGATAAAATAATGAGAAAATAGAAAATGAACTTCACTGATGTGACTTTCCTTTCTACATATTTCCTGCTAATTAATATTTATGTATTCAATGATCTTTTAGAATTAAGACCTTTAAAGCAAATGGAAGCATGCTAAAGATTAATTTGATCTTAAATGTTTCATTTGATACAATACTGGTTGTATTGATCTATTACCAGATGAATAAGCTTCATCCTTTCATAACTGATAAAGCTAAACATAAAAGTGACAGAAACTTTTATTTAAACTCACATCCACAGGCTCATTGAATGTATATGTTTTCCCTTTGCTTGGATGACTGTAGTCTGTCGAAAACAAAGTCATTGAGAGAAAACTTTACGTTTAAACAGAAGCGCTCATGATCAATGGTCAGAAAAATAACTGGCAACATTGACATTATTAATGGCTTGTCTCACAACAACTCCCAACCACCACTATACTTTCTTAACTTTCTCCACCGAATGTCAGGTATCCGTTAAGATGGGTGGACTTGGGGATGTCTGAAAATAGCTAAGTTTAAAATGTCTGTCTATTAGCTATCACATTCAAAACCTCTTGATTCAGAAGAAAAATGTTCAAACAGTAATAATTTTTCAATTATAACTACATCTGTAAAATTCTTAAACAATACAATAATGTTATAGGACAGGGGGCAGTTTATTTTACAGCATAAAGCATAAATGTGTGTTCAATATTGAAATGTGTTTAGGAAAATGTATATGGGCCAGTGATACCAGCAACTAGTGGAGCTAAACTAAATTCAATAGTATTTTAAAAAATTAAAAAAATCACATTTTGAAAAAATGTTCTTCTTCATCCATTTTCTCTATCTGATATAATCTCTCAGTACATTATGCTATGCTGCAGCAACAATACGAAGGAAATATACATAACGGGGAGCAACATAGGGAGGGGAGGGTGAATAATTGTGCCACAGACACAACCTGTACCAAAATCATATTAACAGCAATGACTATAGTGTAATCTAATGAAGAATTAATAATGTTCCATTACTATCATAAATAATATTGCAATTTTGGAAAAAGTAACAGCATGTCAGTACCAGCAATAAAACAATCTTTTATTTCATTACAAAAAAAAATGGTTGTGTTCTATTTGTGTTTAGAACTCAGCCTATGATTTATAAGTAACATTCATGGTAACATGCTTTTGATTTTTATAAAAGACATACCTTCACTAATCACATGATATTCTGAGTCAGGTCTTGAGTGAAAGTAATCCACTTCAGCACTACCGTTTAGAGAGTTGCTCTTGCTTTTTTCTGCAGTTATAAGCTTCATAAGATCTGCAAAGAAAAAGAGATTTAAACAAATAATTTAATAAAAAAAAAATAATAATCCTATGTGGATACTAAAAATCCTTTAAGCATAGACAAATTAAATAAATAAAAAAAAACAACCTTTTTTAAATTCTGCCAGTTTATTGTCTGGCACATCTCTGTAACCAAGGCGTGCTAGTTCTTCACGTATTTCACTATCTGTAAACTCCATGGTCTGTTAAAACAAAAATACTAAATATTAGATCATGATTTCTCAATTTACATTAGATCTAGAATCTACTAATCTAGCTAGATTCTAGTATTTTAACTACATTAATCTAACGACCTTCAAATTCTAACACTGGAGACCATCAATGCCTTCAAGCCCAGTGCCATTATTGCATATACTGACAGGTCGGCATCGATAGACTCTGAAAGAGCAGCTATGGAGCCTCTATCAAGTTTATTGGCTCTGACTCAGTTAAAATCTTTGGATTATGTGGTAGTAGTGTTTGCAGTTTTGATGCGGAGGCCATGGCAGTCTGTGCAGCCTTTAAAGTCATTGAATCTTAACTTGGCGAGGGACATTTCAGGGCAACACAGATTGTTATGGTCACTGACTCAAAACCTGTACTACAGGCTTTGCAAGGCCCTGGACCATGCTCCCCCCCCCCATCCAATTCACACAACATAAAGCCATGCTATGGCACCCCTGTAATAATGCAGTGGATACCAAGTCACATAGGTGTGACTGGCAACACCACTGCAGATTCCTTGGCTTACCAGGGAGGGCTAACACCACCGACCGAGCAGGCTGTGTCTCGAGTTTTCATCATGCTCTGGCTATAATCCAAAAATAAATCAAGTCCCAAAAAAAGCAAGTGGAGTCGGGAGCACATGAGATGCCTTGACTGCACTTCCCCTTGGAGGAAGCTGTTCAGACCTGAGTACAGTGCAGAACAGGCTAATATTTCTCACAGCTATGGTCAAATTTTGATTCACTGTGCTCCTGAAGAGGAAACTGTGTCTCATATTCTTTTTGACTGCTCAGACTTGCTGATCTCCTTCTCGACAGGTCTGGGAAACAAAAAATTCTCGAGCTGTATGGTGACAGCAGGATTTCTGTCCAGGGCTCTTGCAAGAGAGGATTTGAGCCTCTCAATCACTCACTCAAATGGAGTTTGATATTGACTATTATGAGTATTTTAACTATGTAGGAACACCAACTTAGTGTCAGTAGTGAATCTAGAACTAGAGATTAATTCTACATTTAAAAATATACAAGCATTACGCATAGGCTATACCAGCTGATTTGTTCACAGTTTATTTTGGCTGGAACCTCCTCTCCTTTATTTAATTATTTTTTTGCCCTTCCAATAAAATGGCCTGCGTTGTAACATGCCCCTCTGACATACTTTTAAGCTTGTAAATTTTAGTATCTGCTATGTTGAATTGAACAGCTCACTCTTTCTCTCACTTTCTTTGTCTTCGTCTCTATTTCTCTCCCCCTTTCCATCTTTCTTTCTGAACCCCCTCCCTCTTTTTTTATTTGCACCCAGCACATCATAATGCATGCCCATAGTTTCCTTTTCTCTCTTACTCCTTATGTCTCTCCCCTTCTCTTTCTGGCCCCCACGCCCTTTTTTTTTCACCCTGAAAATCGTAATGCTCTTCCACATAGACATGTGACTTGAATTGGAATGGTCCACTTAATAATGCCCCCCCTCCTAATTTTGGCCACTAAATTCTATTACCACTTTTCTCTCTCCCCCCTCCACAACAAAAAAGTTAAGTCTTAAATACAATTAATTTTCTTTACTTCTCAATTCTATATATTCCCTAACCCCAAAACACTGTAATAAACAAAATACACACACATTTTTAATATGCCCTCAAAAAGATATTTGGTGTTTTCCATTTTAAAAAATTAAAACATCAAATCCGCTTTGTTAGCTAACTTTGTGAAGTATCCACAATAGGGACATTAAGACTATAAATCTATCAACACTGTTTTTTAGCAAGTAACTAGGAGGTAAAAGGAACCTGTGTAGGAAATTTCGAGCAAATCTTTTAGCAGTTACTGAAATCTCTTGATAAATGATTCAATCGATCAATCAGTGGTATTTTTGTGAATATATTAAAGATTTCAGAACAAAATTCATGTAGAATCTTGGACAGATGAAATCATGCATTGAGAAAAAGAGGGCAACAAGGCAAACCCTAGCTCTTATCTCTACAAGCATTCAAAATTGTTAATAAAGAAGGGAAACTCATTTCTAGGCAGCGTGCTAATAACTTCTGGAGGGACACCTGCAACAAAATATGAGAAAGTTTGCCCTTAGGCAATAGCAAAGCTCATATGATGGCATAAATGTGACCCCCTTTATCCAAATGAACATAAAAAGTTACTGATCAAACCAAGCCTAGATGAGCCACATTAAAAACCTTAACCTTAAAAAGTAATATTGGAATGAAAAATAGAAACTGTCTACAGGGATCAGTGGGATTTCAGTAGAAATAATAAGGTCAACTTAAAACTCAATAAAATCTCTTCTGATGATGCTAGGAATTGGGCCAGCCATGTCCCACAGGACATGTGCACTGCAAATACAGTCACTATATATATACAAAAACAGGAGATTTCAGTGGACCAACTACAATGAGGATCCAGGAGTGGTAGATCCACTACAGCCATGATATCCTCTCTACCACATATGCAGGAGAAATTCTGATAGAGAAAAGCTGCTCTACATCATAATAGTTGGTGAGCAGAAGAGGTCATTTCAAACTCCTAAATATAATTAGATACCTTTCCAAACTACTCCAGCTTATTGAACATTTTGATTAAGAAACATAATGTACAATAAAATTTAACAGAGTCCAATCTTTTGAGGTCAGCATTGGTGTGTTAGACATGTAGTTTAGTTAAGAAACGCACTGAAGTAGACAGACATTCTTAGTAACCACATAAACATTAGGTTAGTGATTATTGATTTAGACTTTTAGAACAGTTACTGCTAGGCTCTTAAAGGGATAACATCACTTTTAGTTACTGACTCAACTGTGGCCCATTCTGTATTAAAGTTCATTATTCTACTTCATCATGAGTGAACTTAGTTACTTGGCATTGACCCTGTTCTTCTTTGTTTGTGACGGTGTATGTCTTAGTAGTAGAACTTGCATCTGTAATACACTATACAAGATACCCAAGCATCTAGGATTATCTAAAGATAACAACAAAAACCTATGGTCATACATTAAGTCTAAGAAAATGGAAACAACAGGCATAGCGCCATTAAAAGATGAACATAACATAATACATAATGATAATGAAACTAAAGCAAACATCCTAAACAAATACTTTGCATCAGCATTCTCAGCCCCAGGAGACAAAGACATATTTCTTAATTTGAACCAAGTAGACAACATAGAAGATTTAGTAGTACAAGAAAATGGAATTAAAAAACTATTAGCCAACACCAAACCAAATAAAGCGTCTGGACCTGATGGTATTCCAGCTAGATTACTCAGAACTAAGCAATGAGCTAGCCCCAGTGTTCAAAATACTCTTTCAGGCATCGCTTAACCAGGGCAGAGTACCGAAGGACTGGAAAGAAGCTAATGTCACCCCCCTATTTAAAAAAGGAGAAAAATCTGATCCAGGAAACTACAGACCAGTATCACTTACCAGCATCACATGTAAAATACTAGAACACATAATATGTAGCAACATCATAAACCACTTAGACAAACATAATGTCCCCACCCCATACCAATATGGCTTTAGGAAATATAGATCATGTGAAACACAACTAATAGGACTAATTGATGATTTCTCAAAAGGTTTAGATAATAGTGAACAAATAGATGCTATCTTACTAGATTTTTCCAAGGCTTTTGACAAAGTTCACCACCATAGTTTGCTTAAAAAATTAAAATATTTCGGCATTAATGGTCCACTGCATCAGTGGATTAAAGATTTTCTGATAGGGAGAGAACAAACTGTAATAATAAATGGCTCTAAATCAACACCAATAACAGTAAACTCAGGTGTACCTCAAGGAACAGTCTTGGGTCCACTACTATTTTTAATTTACATAAATGATTTACCAAATTGCATTAGTTCAGGAACAAAAGTCAGATTATTTGCAGACGATTGCATAATATATAGAACAATAAAAACAAAACAAGACACAGACATTTTACAAAGAGAATTAGATGAATTACAGAAATGGGAATCAAATTGGAGCATGTCTTTCCACCCAGAAAAATGTCAGTTGTTAAAAGTAACAAAAAAAAACTAAAACAAATTAATTCCACTTATCTTATTCATGGCAAACCAGTAACACAGACTAAAAATGCAAAATACCTAGGTGTTATAATAAATGAAAAACTGTCATGGAATCCACATATTGATGAAACTATAAAAAAATCCAACAAAGCATTAGGGTTTATTAAAAGAAATTTCTATAAATCAAATAAGAACTGAAAACTAAAATGTTATTTAACCTTGGTTAGGCCAATAATAGAATATGCATCCACCGTGTGGGACCCCTCAACTCAAGAAAACATTAAGAAACTGGAACAAACACAAAATAGAGCAGTGAGATTCATAACAAACGAATATTCACATTTGACTAGGGTAACACCATTAGTAAAATCACTAAATTTAGAAAGCCTTCAGGACAGAAGACTCAAAAGTAAAGTAGCAATTATACATAAAACACTGAACCATAATCTTCAAATACAAAAACAAAATTTAATAAAATACTCTTGAAGACACAAAAATAAAGGCACATTCCTCATCCCATATGCTAGGACAAATTTGTACAAATACTCCTTCTTCCCTAGTGCTATTAGAGCATGGAATGGGTTGCCTGAGCTAGCCAGAAAAAACAGTGACTTGGCAGAATTTAAGTCATTGGTTAATATGACTGACTAAATGCATGACGCGTAGGACGTAATCATCTTCTTTTTTGAAGTAACGTCTGTATTATATAAGATAAGATTATCAAGGCAAGGTACTGTAGAAATACATCAAGCACAACTCACACAAACATCCATTACAGGTGTCAAACAGGGATGTGTGCTTGCAACTACTGCTTAGCATATCCTTTTCAAGCCTATGTATTATGCTTACAAAAGACATACACAAATATGTTTATTTTCAAACAATTTAAGATCCACAAGAACAATCTGCAATATATCCAGATTGAGGGCTAAAACTAAAGCAAGAATGGAACTGCTTTACGCTTATATGATGATCCTTTTGTTGCAGAATTATCTAATCAGCTTCAGTCTCTAGTTAACAGACTGTCTGCTGCATGAAAAAAAAAGTTTATTACACAGAACTCAGAAGATACATCTATCGACATATAATAGATAGCCTAAATATATTATTTTATATTAAACCTTGAGATATCTAGTCAATCTAGACCTAGTGTCTCTATTAAGTATTAAAGTCTAGATCTTGTAACTTTTTTTTATAGTAAGTTCAAGTAACTAAAGTAAAGTAGCCTAATCTCAGATCTGTAATCAGTAGAGTCTACTCACTACTGTAACTGAGCAGCAGGTCTAGCTACTTGCCTACTGAGGCTAGGCCTACTCAGGCTACGTCTGAGTCTGACTGAAATTAAAATTAAAGTTCTGAACTGATTTCGTTTATCCTACTAAACATTTATTAAACAGCCGTTACTTGGCAGCGAGATCTGGATTCGATCATTAGTTAGGACAGTTATAGAGATAGAGTAAGAGTTAGAGTCTACTGTTACCTGTATAAGTGTATTAGTATTGGTCGACTAGGTCTAGGTCATTAGACTAGTCACTAGAATACTTAGATTACAATAAATCAGATTACATTTCTAGATAATCAGTAGATACTGTGACTGTCAAGCAGTAAGACTGCTAAGTAAGATCTGGAGCCTGTCGGGAAGAAAATAACAAATAAAGACATAGATCTAAAAGTAGTGTAAAAATTTGTAATCCTAAACAGTAAACAACTTGCAACGACGACAGATTTCATTGGTTGAAAAAAAAAAGTCATAAAAGTTCACCGCTAACCATGCTAGATCTAGATCTAGATCACAGACCTATATATATATTGTAAAATATAAAAACTTCATCCATTTTCTGAATGATTTAGACTGAGTCAATCATCTAGCCTAAATATAGATCTAAAGATCCATATATAGGCCTAGAGTAGAGTTACTATTGCTGAACAGTTTGCAGCTATTTTAGTTTTCAGTTTTTGCTCCGTAATGGTTAGACCTATGGAAAAACTAAAAGTATCTAGACATCGCCCATCCATTTTCCGATAAAAATAGACGCATTGGGTCAAAATATGTTGGTCGCAGCTGGGGTTGCGTATCCATGTGAAATACTATGATTTTTGATTCAAGAGTTTAATAAATTAATGTTCATGAAAAGTTTGCGCATCGTCTTCTAGATCTAAAGGCCTATCATTGGAATATTATAAAGTATAGTAACTTAACAAGTAGGCCTAATGCTTCCACTGAAGTAGGCCTACAGTTGTAAAGATATGCTATTTTTGTAACTAGAATTTGGAAAATATGTAGTTCACATCCGACCTTGTACGATTTGTTATAGGCTTGCAAATCTTTACACTATAAAGGGTGTCGAGTATTCTATAGCATGTTAGTCATGGCATGACGATTTGTTTTCATTTGTACATATAGGCCTATTTAGTTATTATGAATGCCACAAGGTCGACTTTCACAAGACATTCTGTATGGTCATTTAACAGAAGGCAGGAGATCCGCTGGTCGTCCACTGCTAAGGTATACTGATGTATCCAAACGCGACATAAAGCTCTTCAAAATCGTCACTAACAGCGAGCATTAAAGGAGAAATCCTTGCCTATTATCTTTCGATGTGATAAATGTTCTAGTTTCTTTGAACAAAAGTAAAGGGTGTAAATGTATTAACATCTTGCGGTCGGTGTCAGTGCTCGATAAAATAGGTGGAACACGTCCATCAGTTTACAAATGAAGAGATACAAGAAAGTTATTCACATGCCAACGTCCAAGTCAAAACGTTGATTTCGATCAACGGAGCACTGGCAGCAGCAAGAAACCAACAAAATACATCATGAATTAACTGCATTTGTAGGGTATCTTCTTCTTATCTTATATAATACAGACGTTACTTCAAAAAAGAAGATGATTACATCCTACGCGTCATGCATTTAGTCATGCATATTAACCAGTGACTTAAATTCTGCCAAGTCACTGGTTTTCCTGGCTAGCTCAGGCAACCCATTCCATGCTCTAATAGCACTAGGGAAGAAGGAGTATTTGTACAAATTTGTCCTAGCATATGGGATGAGGAATGTGCCTTTATCTTTGTGTCTTTCAGAGTATTTTATTAAATTTTGTTTTTGTATTTGAAGATTATGGTTCAGTGTTTTATATATAATTGATACTTTACTTTTGAGTCCTCTGTCCTGAAGGCTTTCTAAATTTAGTGATTTTACTAAAGGTGTTACTCTGGTTAAATGTGAATATTCGTTTGTTATGAATCTCACTGCTCTATTTTGTGTCTGTTCCAGTTTCTTAATGTTATATTGAGTTGAGGGGTCCCAAACGAAGGATGCATATTCTATTATAGGCCTAACCAAGGTTAAATAACATTTTAGTTTTATGTTCTTATTTGATTTATAGAAATTTCTTTTAATAAACCCTAATCATTTGTTTGATTTTTTAATAGTTTCATCAATATGTGGATTCCATGACAGTTTTTCATTTATTATAACACCTAGGTATTTTGCGTTTTTAGTCTGTGTTACTGGTTTGCCATGAATAAGATAAGTGGAATTTATTTGTTTTAGTTTTTTTGTTACTCTTAACAACTGGCATTTTTCTGGGTGGAAAGACATGCTCCAATTTGATTCCCATTTTTGTAATTCATCTAATTCTCTTTGTCAAATATCTGTGTCTTGTGTTGTTTTTATTGCTCGTCTCTCGAGACGTAAAATGCCACAGAGAATTATGCAATCGTCTGCAAATAATCTGACTTTTGTTCATGAGGTAATGCAATTTGGTAAATCATTTATGTAAATTAAAAATCACGTTTTTTATTTTAGTGAAGACATTGTAAATATCTCAGGCACTGAGCAGATATCTTTGAGTGCTCGTTTTGTTGATTGCGATTGTATTCGACTTCATTTGTTTAGTTCCCTGTGGTTCAGAGAGACGCACTGCATGTGTCTAATGTCATTGTACAGTCTAGACATTGACAAAATACTCGGCCCTTTCGGGCTTGCTGCCCTGCCTCAAAGTGGCGCCAGGGTGGAAACGGTCGTAAGTGGGGACGACTAGTCCAAAGGGTAGCGAAACAAGGCTCATGCGGGAGTGCCTAAAGGGGTGCGAGAGCATCGACATTGCACTGTGCGGGGATGGAAAAAAGCTCCCGCAGCGATCTGTCAACGTCCAGTCGCCGTCCCACAAGGGGCCATTGCATGAATCTGGGAAGCGTGGTCGAGAGGCTAAGTGCGCTTGAACTTGGCTTGGCTTGACTACCTAGAAGGGGGCTCGAGGCTCGACACCCGACTCGGGCAGAGTTGTGTTTACTGAGCGCCTAAAGGCAGCACGGAAAACCAACTCCTAGATACCCCCTCCCCCCCACTGGTTCACAAATGAGATTGGACCAAAGCGCTCTGAGCATGCTATAAGCATGAAAGTAGCGCTATATAAAAGCTATAAATATATATATATATATATATATATATGAATGCCGTGTCCCGCACGTTCAGCCTGGTACAGTATACGAATCTGTGGCATTTAACGTCTCGAGAGACGATATTTTCCCTTTGCAACTTCTTGTGTGACTAAAGAGGCCAATCCTTGATACACAGCTGCGATCGCAGGCGCCGTTGCATTTTTACCCTTCTTTCTGTTTCTGTTGTGTATGGTATCTGCAATCCGAGACCCTTCCTTTATGCTCTCTCTCCATGTGGATCTATCCAGTGCTACTTTTCCCAGCTGCTAATGCCGATTTTGAACAGCTTCAAGTCGCATTTGCATACATCCTGCCTTCTATTAGATAGCCATACAGAAGGTCTTGTGGAAGTCGCCCTACTGGCATTCTACAAACGTGGCCAAGCCAGCCTAGGCATCTGCTGCTTATAATATAGCGGATGTCCTGGCATCTTGCTTTTCGTAGCACTTCCTCATTGGTTATCTTATCTTGCCACCTTATTTTAAAGATCCGCCTCAGGCGTTCAGCTTTTTTTCCTGCCATGAGTAGGTTGACCATGTTTCACTTCCGTATAGCAAGGTGCTCAACACACAGGTCCGGTAGACTAGGGCATTGGTATTGTTAGTCAGCAATATGTTGTCCCACACTCTTTTCTGCAACCGTGACATGGTAGCCATTGCTTTGGCTATCCTGTTGTTTATGTTTTTATCCAGTAGGCCTACGAGTATATGATGGAGCCAAGATAGCAAAAGTGATCCACAATTTCTAGTGGTTGGCCCTGCTGCCCACAATCCAAACCCCTAGCTATTGGTCAATAGCCGCACTGCCTTGTGTGTCTGTCCCTGTAAGGTCTAAGGCTAAGGAAGTAAACCCTAACAGAAAATCCGGTCCTAGAGCCCCGTAGGCGGGGAGATAGTAGTAAGACTACTGCTCTCTGGCAAACTCCTGCAGCCACCTGTCCCCAAATTGCGTAGCCATGAAGGTTACAAATTTCTACTAGTGGCAGTGAATTGTCATCTGCCCAAAATAGAAAAAGTCTAAATGCGGCTCAACAAAGATGGCAAAGACGGATTTTATAAGTCCGTTATAGAGATAGGGTTTCAATCAAGGAAATCCTTTGTCGAGCTGGGAGTCGACCCCTTAGTAAGGTTGTGACAGAGCATCGCATGAGGTTTGCTGGACATGTTATCCGACAAAATGAATTATGCATAATAAGAGTTGCGATGACACGTAGGCCTTTACGAGGAAAGCGCAAACAGGGAAATCCTAGTATAACTTGGCGCCGCACTTTCATGGAGAACCTCAGAGCAGGTAGGAGGAGGCTTCCGACATTGCCAGTGACAGATTTTTGTGGAAGCAGCTTGCCGCCCAATGGCGCCTGAGGATCTAAGTAAGTAAGAATAGCAGATTAGGTTTTTGAAATAAAACTTTTTAATAGCAGGATAATGCACTGTAGGCTAGATATATTAGAATATGCATTTTGTTAGCTTTCAATACCAGAATTAGTGTTTGGCGGCGGGGCTCCCCCCGAATCCCGCCGGGGAAGCTCACAGCGCTCCCCGAGACTCCCTTGTTGGCATGGACGGGGAGTCAACTCCAGGCAGAACCTTTTCTAGGTTACAATAAACTTTTCCCGAAAGAATGAAGGGTCAGAATGTAATAAAGATTGATTATGCATGTGCACACACACCCACATATATCCCCCCCTACCGAAAAAATCCTGGCTACGCCCATGACACACATACATGCTTTTGGCCCGTGAATTCTAATATCACTTTTACTTATCTTTTTAAACTTATCCCACCAGCCCACCTTCACTCTCACGAACGTCGATTATCATTTTTTTACATTAATATTAAATAAAATATCATTACAGTATTTTTGCAACTTTATTTTTTTTTTTTTTTCTGAAATAATCATTTACGTCTGAGTATAATGTATCAATCCCCTTGGTCCGAGTGTATTGTAAATGTAACTTAATTAAACACGCGACGAGAATATTATCAATATCTTACTATCCAGTGAACTGAACCAATTGTCAGTGAGCCATTTGTCGTGAACCAATTGTCGGTGAAAACGTTGTCGGTGAAACAGTTGTCTGTGTATCGTGAACGATTTGCCGGTGAATGATTTGTTGTGTTCCAGACATTGTCGGACCAGCAGACAATAAGAAAAAGCATCTTTTGGTCTACCCCCCCCCCCCCCCCCGCCCCCGCCTCTCACCCGATCAGCGCTTCCTGTGCCAGCAGGGCTACTCCTAGCACCTTATTCTACGCTGGCAAATACGTTTCAAAATAAGGCCATGGAGCTTATATATTTAGACATAGATCCAGAAGTCTAGTAGATCTCTGTTGTTACACTTTGAAAAACACTAGTTTGGCAGCTCTTCCTTTAAAACCTGTTACCATATGATACCTCTAAAGATGGCTGATCGCGATTCTCCCAATATAAATGTTGGGATATTAACCAGTACGGCCTACAGACCTTCTTTTCTATTAATCTAGATCTAGGTTCTAGATAGACAAGTGCATTGCTTTTAGAATTTTTTTTTAGATCTAGATTCAAGATCTACCTACTTTATTTGATGAATGATTATTGCCTTAGCCTTAGGCGAGATGATCAATCATAAAATAAATAAATTTTTATTTTATGAAATGATACAATTTTTATTGATATTCATTTTCATAATCATATTGAATATAATTGAATCATAATGATAATCATTTACTGATTAAGATTTATATAAATTAAGTTATTCCAATTCATCATATATTAATAATATATATTACAGAAATAGATCTATACTTCAAAAAAGTAAGATGATTATTAAATGTCCTGTGTCCCTCACTCTAGGACTAGAAGTATAGTGTATAGTATAGTAGTCATGCATCATCAGGACCGGCCATCTAAGATTAAATTAATCCTCAATAGAGGCTCTCTAAAGTCTTTACTTACTAGGCAAAGCTAATTTGGTGATCCCAAATGAAATAGAAAAATAAACAGCGAAAAGAAAAGAAATTATATTATGCAATTTATAAAAAGTCCAACAATATTATTGATGATAGTGATAGGTTTCGCTATTTCTTTAAAATTCTTCTCTAAAAATTGCGCTGAGTCTTGAATGAGGCTACGCCACCACCAGTCGGAGGCCTAAAGGCAAATACTAGGTGGCTGCCTAGTTTGTCTGAGATGCTTAAGGCCAACATCCATGCTTGTTAATCAATGACTTAAACTCTGCTGAGTCACTGGTTTTCCTGCCAAGTCTCTGGTTTTCCTTGCTGACTCAAGGAATCCATTCCATGCTCTGGGTTTGGCATGATGTCTGTGATGTAACAAGTGATGAAGGAATTCAACATAGTTGATGTTATCAAAGTAGAGCCGCTTTTCTTTATAGTTTTTATTTAATTGGTTCTTATGTATCATGTGTATGCCTTTAATTGTTATTTATGTCTATTTATAGTAAGTGATTCCTGCTATAATGGATCCGCTACTGATAGAAGTGGAGAAAATCTCAAACATCTTGTGGAAACTGGAAAACTGTAAGTCCCTAGCCTTAACCTTAACTTTGGAATCATTAGCTTTGCTTATATTTTTTTTTGTTGAGATAACTAATTGAATGTTTAAAATCTCAATTTGAAAAAGTGTCAGCACTATTTTCTGTATTCATTACAGCTTGTAATCAAAGTTCATAAACTTCATACCAAAGCTTTTTACAAACAAGAAACTAAGTTCAGTCTTTTTGTAGGTCAGTGTAGTATTACCCTTTCATTTTTTTTTTGATAGACTGGCTGGTGTTAGGCATAGGCAAATAAGCAACCTAGGGCCTCCTATTGGTGTAAAAAACTGTAAATCAATTTCAAACGCACAGGACTTAAAACAACAATTTGTTTTAGAGAAAAAATTGCTAAACATGGAGCAAATCTCAAACATAGCAGAACTCTATGATTCTATTTCTACTAGCCTAGCTAAAAAAAAAATGGATTAATGAAATTATTGTTTTTGTTTTGTAGGATTAAAGGCACTGTGGTTACAAAGGACATTATCCCAGATGAACTTGATCAAATTAAGGTATTACAGTTAAAATTTAAATACGCTTAAAATGTTTAATTGATTAAATTATATCTAATTTTAATATGCGTCTTTCAAATGTCACTTGTGTGATCATATATTTTGTTTGCTATCTATCATTATAATGTTTTGATTTGTGTAATGCATAAATTTTAAGACAAATTTTCTCAGGATTATAAATATATTATTCTTATTAAATAAATGCAATAATATTCATTCTCTGGCAATGCCAGGTTTGAGCTTCGTTAGAAAGAATCAGAATTTATTGTGGTTACTTAAGTAGTGTCCATTGAGGAGTTTTCTGGTGATGTGGCCGGTCTGCTATAGTACTGCTCTTTGACAGGCAACGAGATTCTTCTTAGGGATATTAGATCTTAAGGGCCTTGTAGGTGTCTGCTAGGTCAGTTTTCATTATCCCCTTGCTTGGTATAAAAACAGGGTATATTGTTTTTTTTTATAACTTTAATCTCTAAACTTAGTTCTCATATTTTCTTAGTTTTTCAATTTCAGTTTTCCTTATATTATGAAATATCGGTAAGTGATGTCAATGATGGTTGCAGATTTTTTTTGTCAATAAACAGTAAATCGGTGCAATCAAATTCCACCATCTTATCAGTTGAAATAGGTTTATACTCTATATCACTATAATAGGTAATCAATTGACTTGAGAATCTTTAGTGGCAAGTATTAGTAGTAAGGAGGTGTATTTTTCTTTTATCCGATTTTGAGTCAAGGCCAGGTGTTAATATATTAGTTTCACAACTTGGTTATGGTGACCTAGGTAGGCAGATTCTGATAAAGCTTAACATCCTGCCATTATGTGTTCAATGGAGTAATGTTAACGTTATTATTATTCCTAGTTTTAGATCTTAGCGTTCTGTGTAAAAATGTTAAGCACTTTGCCGGTATCATATGTAAAATAAAAAGTTAAGTACCCCTTTCAGACCTTGCGATCTATAGGGCAGATGGATAAAGATCATCTATTTCTTTGGCCAATGGATAAGAGGGTGTCATGTGGCCAGCACAACCAACAGTCTTTACTTTTCCCAACTAATATCAGATACCTGCTAGAGTTGGGTGGACTCGGGCATCCTAAAAATCCAGTAATTCAAAATCCCTGACATTGCAGAAAACTTGATCTTATTTGGACTCGGGCATCCTAAAAATCCAGTAATTCAAAATCCCTGACATTGCAGAAAACTTGATCTTATTTGGACCTAAGGGTTCCAGAATTGTGAACATGTTGGGTTATCAGGAATGGCACTAAAAATGAAAAAGGTATGGTACTGTTTTCCTTAACGAGTACACAGAGAAAAATAAAAAGGCCCAAATAACCTCAAAAATAGGCAAAGTAGGTACATGGCAAAGAGCATTTAAGAATGGAAAATGAAAATCAATGAATGCATTACAGGATGCACAGTAATTTATCTTATGACAGACTCAGAAAAATACTTAATTGAACGGCTAAAACTGTCTTCCCACTGAACTCTCTGTTTAGCTGCTTTATCACAAAGATGATGTAGGAATAGTAAGCCCAATGCTGACATACCTTATTGTTGAAATTACTGGAGTGCTTTTGACATCCTTTACTATAGGATATTTTAGGAACTTGTATGGTGGCGTCCACCTTTGATACTCTTGAGTAATATGGGTTACTGTTGCTTATCGTTTGCCAGGTTTTCTGGACTTAACTGTATAAACATTCTTTCAGCTTGGAATATTTTGAATGAATAAAAAAAAAATCGTAGAAATGTTGTGTTTTTCATAAAAATATCTCATAACAAAGAAAATATTTAGTTTGTTAATAATTGCTGACCTACAATAAACATAAATGATGATGACCCCCATATATCAATATTATTTTGTGGTGACCATTCCTTGGGCTATCCTCACACATTTTTTAGTACCTGTCATTCCTTGTCTAACAGGCTAAACTTCTTCACTGGAGTGACCATCTCAAGCTTGACCTTATCCTGACCACAGGAGGTACTGGTTTTGCTCATCGTGATGTCACACCAGAGGTAAAGTTTTTACAAAATCATCTTGAAACTGTTAAATTATTCACTTATTAGCTTGAATTTAAGTGAAATTAATCTAGTCATAAAGGTTTTGCTTAACGTAAATGATTTATATTTTGCCTAGTTCTTGCAACTCTATTTTATTTTGAATGTCATTTAATAAGGAATAGTAGTCTTAGCACTAGAAATGTAATTAATAAAAAAACATAAAATAAATTTTTTTTTTTTTAAATTTAAATGTACTTAAAAAGGAAAATAAATTGTATAACATAATGAAAAGTGTGAGGCACAGACTCTAAGCTGCACATTCACTTTGAAATACTCTCTTCATTATGTTTAAACCCTTAAAGTCCTTTGGAATCTTGTTCAAATTACTGAAGTGCTGTTACAAAAATAAAAAGTTTTGATACTTAAAGTGCATTTAATTATTATTATTTATTTTTTTTGCTAAGAAACAGTGTCAGAGTTGATTGTTTCCCATTGAAAGAATCCTGGCTGGTGAACTGTGAACAGACAAAAGTTAATGAAATAAAAATCCAAAAATAAACACAAATGTTCTGGCTTACATGATGTAAATGCACTCATTTATTAATTTCTAGACAAAAAGCAAAGAGTAAATCAAATCTTTTAGTCTCAGAAATTTGACACAATTCAGATATAATGAAATCATTGATTGTAAACCATTAGTTATATCAGTTTTTCATTGAATGCCAATACCTATTTTGTGTGTGTGAGAGTGATTGGCTACTGATGGATTAAGAAATCTGTCCGTTTCCCCAGGCAACTAAAGCTGTTCTTGAAAAAGAGGCCATGGGACTGACAGTAGCTATGCTCAAAGGTTCACTTGACATTACTCCAATGGCTATGTTGACAAGGTGAGCTCAACAATATTAAAAAAAAAGTTACTCCAAATAATTTGGGGTAGTCCAGACAAACATTCTACTCTCATCTGATTTTCTACTGCTAACAAGATAATTAGTAGATGGATGGAGGTGTGTTAAATAAATTCATTTATGCACCACATCAAAAGTCTTGCAGATATAGCTTGCCTCTCTGCCAGCAAGCAAAATATTCAATGCTTCCATTGTCCTTTCATCCAGTGTTTTCCTACAGCCCCAGATATTCGCTTGAAATTTGTTGATCATGATGCTACTAAATGGTGGTATCCATCTAACAATCTATGATATAAAGACTGGGGACCAGTATTGCTTTCATGCTCAGTGCTATATTTGTATATACCAATGGGTTGACATCAGTAGACAGCCTGCTATTATTAAGTGTATATTGAGTTGTTTGGCTCTGACAATCACACTTTATGGTCACATTGCAACATCTGCTTCTTTGATGCAGAAGTGTGGCAATCAGTGAGGCTCTGAAAACCATTGTCACATGACCTTGCAAGGGGCATTTGATGTACTACAGGCTTTACAAATCATTAGAATTTGAGCCCCAATAGCCCGGGTAAATGAATGGCGAAACATAATTCCTGTGGGGATGCCCACGGGTAGACGAGAGTCCACCTCTTGCACGGGCGGATTTGCAAAAAAGTCACCACAAACCTGTTACACATTCATGCGCTGTCCCTCAAAGGGACCGTTACATAAATGGAGAGTCCCCCACGGTTAGCTTGGTATAATGAAGGAAAATGGCGGAGGCTCCTAGTGTCCACTGCCTTCGGCCATGTGCAGCCAAGGGCATGTGTCGGGGGCCAAAGGCATTGGAAACAGCAATGCTTTACATAGGCATTGACTCGGGTCTCTCTCAAACAGAACTGTGTTCACACAGGGTTTTTTTTTTTTACTGTTTGGCATCCAAACAGTTTTTTTTTTCAAACTTTGAGCTCAAAGAGCCTTCGGCTCAGCTCATACGACGATCAAACGGAGCCCCAATAGTGACACTATCATCATGACAATATGGGCCAAATGTATGGCACCCTTTATGCTATGAAAACCACTGAGGAGTTGTTAATTGTTTATGTCAATTTTTTTATATGGTCTATCTCTTTATCTATGAGCACCACTGCTGACTCTTCACAATCTCTATTCCGTTTCTGTTCTCTTTTGTGTGTCTAAATCTAAAAGTTTGTTTTTGTTTTTACTTCTTTAGGTTGGTGTGTGGTTCTAGAGGCAGTACTCTCATTATTAACCTCCCAGGAAGTACCAAAGGCTCATCTGTAAGAGTTTGGGTTTACTCATATATTGAACATTCTTTCTGCTAAGTTAATTATGCTTAAACCCCTCATTTTACCAACAAAGTTGGAAAGACTTAAGCTGCATCTTTTGCCATTGTCTTGAAAAAATAAGATATGAACAACTAATAGTTTTAAAAAATCTGACAAAACATGCTCAAGTAAATAAAATAAATAAAAAAAAAAAAGTGATACCCCCCCCCCCTCCTGCATGCTGTCTCCTTTTATTTAAATAAGACAAACAAACATCAATCTGATGTTAATGTTTTAATATTTCTTTCTTTAAAAAAATTTATGCACTCTATTTAACCAAATTTCTGAACTTTTTATTTATAAAATTTGTTTCATAAATACTTGAATCAGTCTCTAAAATATACTCATTTTTTAAAATATCTAGGCAGTTATAAGTCTTTTATTAGTAAGTGGTTTATTTTTATTTCATTTGTATGTTTGTAGGAGTGCTTTCAGATTGCATCTGTGGCCATACCACATGCAGTAGACCTGCTTCGAGGGCATAAGTACCAGGTGGAGAGAACCCATTCTGCACTCCAAGCTGAACACAACCATTCACAGGTTAGTTGTAGTTCTTATTTATTTTTGAAGTTATTTCCCTTAGTGCTTTGTGTTGAACGGTTAGACATATCTATTTGCAAATGAACTCAGGGGTATGTTCACATATAAAAGAAAATGGAGGCGCTGCTTTACATCTTCATACCATTACAAAATTATAGTTTGGAGATGTTTACTTTTATTTTAGCCTCAAAATGAGATATAAGCATCTTTTGATACTGTGTCGTTCTTTTCTTTCATTTCAATATTTTTACTCAATGTTGGATAAGTGAATTATTTTTTTGCTTATGCTGATGATGAAACAAGCAGAAACTACATGGAGATAACATTGATTGATTCTGTTTGGAGCATGCCTCTTGTGTTTATTGTTTTGTATTTTGGAAAATGGCCAGATTTCTGAATGTGTTGCTCCAAATTAACAGCATGTAAGTAGAAACACATTTTGTCTGTGTGCTATGTCATATTAGTAGTTTAACATGTTTATCAATTAATGCCTTAATAGTTTTTGCTTGGTTTTTGCAATAATCATGTCATTTTCTACATATGTGTCATGGATAATAGTGCATTAGTTACATTAGCATCATTTTAAAAAACAAATAGTACAACATTTTGTTTCATGTTTTAAAAGAGTAAAACACTATTTCTAATAACTTTTCAGCCATCAGCTGGATGTGAGATGTTAGGAAAAAACTTAGATGATCATTTACTGGACTCTGTCAGCTCAAAAGTCTCTTCTGCTATGAAAACCACAGAAACTTATCTTCATTCATTAGATTCTTTTTTGCATGACACCAGCGGGCAAACAACCTTGACCCAAGACAGCTCTGTATCAACTCTGATGTGGAAGGCTTTGTTGTCCCTTCCAAAAGAAGCCATGTTAAGTTTGGTGAATTCATTTTCCTCTTTGACTGAAGCATCGTCATGTAGCTCTGCTTCGACACCCAACCAAGACCCTTATTTACATTCAAGTGAATTAAAATCCCAACAAGCTGTAGTTTCCTCAAGTTTACTTCCCGTGGTTCATAAAACACAATCCTTGCCAGAGTTCTTGACCAGCAAGGGACAGCGGCCAGTGCACTTGAACCATTCTTCTCAAATGCTCCCATCCAACATTCAAGTGGTCAGACCTCAGATTACATCTGTTTCACCTTCTCAGAACAGTCATGTAGGTTCACATCATTTAGACAATACATTTAACAGTTCTAGATCTAATACCATAGGTATGTGCCCATCGAATGTAGCCAGTCATCCTCAAGATAGTTCACCTGAGCATTGTCATAGGTCTGTTGGCACTCAAAATGCAGAAATCGGCTCTAGTAGTTCTACTTCAGGAAATGATCTGCTGTCTTGCATAAACATGCCCAGCCAAGCTAGTGTTGGCAATATTGAAAGAAGATTGACTTCAACTAATTATCAGATTGTCAGTAACTCTTTACCTATGGATAATGCATTGCCAGCTCCATGTACATCAAGGCTTCATGTATATGAGTCAAATGTGCAAGCTTTGCAGTCTCCCTCTTATGGTAAACACAGAGCTGTTTTTTCCTCCCCATTATCTCAAAGTTCTCTTCATTCTAAAGGTGAGAGGTCAGATAATATTTTAGCAAGAGAGATCAAGCCTCCAGTCCAGTCCTCCTTAAACCATGTTGTTCAGGTTTTCCTACCCAGTTCTAGTTATCCTGAAACTGAACAGTCTGGTCAGAGAGATGGAAGTTGGCAGACCAATAAAGAGTTTGACTTGCTTAGGTCAAATACAGAATATCAAAAAATGGAGTTAAGCACTACTGAGAGCCCATCATCTTACTTGCAGAATTATTCAAACTTGAGAGAGGATGTTAACTTATCTGTTGAGTCTCTTTTCAATACAAATCAAACTAGTGAGACCATCTCAAATTTTGAATCAGATGTCCAAAAAGATCATCATTCGGAACATAAACCTGAGGCAAGTAATGTAAATGCTACAAACACAGTTAGGTCACCAAGCAGTCAGCAATTAAAAACTTGCAAAAACCAAAGTATTGAAAGCATTATATTAATGGATTCACAGCTTAAAAGCAACAAGAAAATTATTACGGAATTCAGATATTGCAGCCCAAACAACACACCAAACAGTTCATGGCATAAATTAAAAGATCCAGTTTCCACTAGCATCAAATCTGCTAAAATTCATTACATGAAATCAAAAGGTGAGCTTCTCTATGTGCCAGTTGGAGATTCTTTGAGGTCTTTCATCAATGAGCACCCCATGGTACAAGGGATCTACCTCCATAAAGGCAAGAGGGAGATCAAGAAACAGCTGGCTCAACTGTGCCGTCAATATGACTCGGGTGACAGAATGACATCTTGGCGAAGAGGTAAAGAGATTCTGGAGCGCAATCGATTTGATGACTTTTTTGAGCTGACAGAGGAAGGCAGGAAGGAGCAGGGGGAAGTGCTGGCATCTAGGAAGCGTGATCAGTATGTAGTCAACTGGTATGTCTGGTGTCCTGGCCATAGTAATTGTAGAAGAAAATGTGGTGGATTTGGCATGTGTCTGGAGAGTAAGTTCAATTTTTATTTTATCATCACATTTATAAAGTAACAGCTTTCATCACAAATCTTTTTTTTTATAATTTTTTTTTTACTTTGATTGTTTTAGAAATTATTGAAAGAAAAACCTTCTTTTAAGACAAATTCATTATGTTTATTTTGTTAATATGTTGCATAATACATTAAATAATACAAAATAGAAATCTGCTTGAAGTTTTGGAGAGTAAACCAACTCTTAAGACTGAACATTTTAAAGCATAAGCTAAGAAATTTCAATTTTAAAATACATTTTCATTATAAAGCTACAACAGGTTTGAGGACTCCCCCACGCTTTATAATGTTTAATGGGACATCATCACATTTTTCATGTAAAATGACTCAGTCGGGGCCTTAGATTTTTATCTTTATGGTCTAAGCTGATAAAAGCTATCAATAAATGATTTGTTTCACATGTTAATAATTACTATTTTGTTTGTGTGACAGAGTGTAAAGGTATGATGCACAAGCAGGACAGACACAACTGCAGCCTGATGATCAACATGAAGCTATTTTTAAGTGACATGTCCACGTGGAGGGTCAACATCATTGGTTCCCATGTTCCTGCTGGGTCAAGGGTCAATTGGGTACCCCCAGTACTCTACAGTCTCCAGTCATCCTCTGGCAGAATGCTGGATGATTTGAGCTTTACAGAACAAGCCAAAACAGCACAAAGAAATAGTTCTTGCAAGAAGACAGCATCTCAAAGCTGCACATCTGCTGGAAGTGATGCAGCCAATAATCTGAACCCTGCTAGCCTTTCTCTGCACAAAGTTTGCAAGGGCTCAACTCAGACATCCAAGGTTTCAATGACTTTTCCATCCAAGAAAAGAATTTCTAAGATGTTGTCCAATTTAAAACGACGGAGGCTGGAAAGGCAGTCATCTTTTAAAACTGCTTCATTTAGGAAGGGAGACAATTCTGTAATAAGCAATGAACAGGATAATTTCCAACTAGAAGGCTTGAAGCCAAAGATAGCTTGGGGTACTAAAGATGTAGGTAGTGAAGCTGACAGAGACCATGGTACTCGTTCTTCAATGAAACATCCTGTGAATTCAGATTTTGAAAATATTTTTGAAAACTTAACTCGACACTTTGGCATTGACGTCAGTGCTAGAAAACTTAGCAACTATACTACTGAGTGTGAAATCAACAAAGCAGATACCTCTGCCATGCCTGATAGTACAGGCTTGGTCACATCATCACTGGCAGTTGAGAGATCAAATAATTTAAAGTGTTCCCCCATTCTTACCCACAAGTATAACTTGGATGTGGCTCAAGGATTAGGCTTAGACCAACCTTATCTTAATGCTAATACTCTAAGTGACATTTTGCAGCAAGCTAATGGTCAAGATAATTTTGACTTCCAAGGCGAAATGAGTTCATCTATTAATTCTGGTCTCAATGACAGCTCCAAAAGCCTCAATGAATTGAAATCAGAATATCGTATGAACTGGCATAGCTCAAATGCAGTGAAGCAAGATATTTCATTTCTCTCTAATGTTTTCCCTTTGCAGACTTCATCTGCTTGCTCTCCGCAGTCTAACAATCTGTTTGAATGTTCCGATGCTCCTTTGAATACTTATATCAAATCAGAATCTGAGGCCATTGCTTCCATTGTCCAGTCTCTCTGTGGGGCTTCTGATTTTGATACAATGCAGGCCATAGCTCTGCATGATCCCATGGTGAACCCAGAGCTCACTGACACTTCCCAGGTCAGTGCTAACAACTTGACCTTGCTAGAAGCTTTGCCTTCTTACCAGGAAGCAACAGCTTCTTTGGTGCACCAGTTAGCCCTACCAGCTCATAAATTAGACCATTTAGATGAGTGATTCAAAGTGCAAAAAATAATTATATTTCTTGAGTTGTTTATTTATTAATTTATTTTGATGTGGAAATAAAGTTGCTAAAACAGACACTTTGCTTTCTAAATTCTCTTTCAAGAAATAAAAAAATTTTTTTTTAGTCTTGACATAAATGTATATTTCTATTTTAAAAATTATTTATAACTTTATATCTGATCCTCTTGCATAGTATTTGCATTTTTTGGGATACACATTCTTCAGATTTTATCTGTAACAGAGTAAACTTTGAAGGAAGAACTTACGACGGTGTTCCATTCCTACAAGGCGCCGTAAACCGAATTTCAACGTAATTCGGATCATACATTCATACAGAGTACTGTAGCATAATAACAGTACTGTACTTTACTGCAAACACTTAGTCTATCCATACACCTATTCTAATACATAATTATCTATAAAAATAGTAAAATAGTGTGCAGAAAAGTAATTTTAATAATGAAATACTGTACTGTACTGTATTATACAGTACTGTAAGTGCTGTAACAGTAATAAACAGTGTACCGTAATAAACAAAAATAACAATGCCAAAGAGAGAACAAGCTTATTGGGAGGAAGCTACAGAACTTTCTGGAGATACTGAGGCAGGTGAGTCAAGAGGGGCAGGTGAAGTAGAGAATACAAGTACAGGATCTGTTGGAGGATCTGCTGCAGGCTCTGTTGCGGGCCTGTCTACCTTCTTGAAGTACAGGTTACTTTGGAAGGAGACCATCTTCTTCTCCTCCAATATCTCCTTGTAACACCTAAGGGAATCCATTACTCCTCTGGCAACCGTAGTGTACCTGAGTGTACTGAGCCGGCGTAAACAGCGCCATAACGATGAAACGACGTAAGTCGAGACCATCGTAACCTGAGGATTACCTGTATATATCTATACTATAAAGCAGAAAATAAGGCGTATGTATGGGTGTATGTTCCGCCAACCATTTGACCAATCTTGATAAAACTTGGCATAAATGTTCCTTGGGTACTAACTGGAATCGTAACATATGTATAGTAGCCCTAAAACAAACTTAATACCCTCAAAACACAAAAAAGTTGCTCAACTCTATGAAAGTGTTACTATTTCATGGATCTAGGCCATTTTTACAGAGACAAGATCGAAAGGATCTAGATCTAGATCTAATTTTAAGAACTACACTTCGCACAGATAGTTTTTCACTTTGACACATGAAAATACAAAATATAGTCTACTGATTTCATTATTTAATAAAATTTACCTTCAAATTTGTGTTTCAAAAGTATTTTTACATAACTTCGCTCCTTATATCTGCGAATTTAGACGTCCTGACGTGCATAATCCCCTTCAATTAACAAATCTCACGCTACTTTCATTTTAATTGCTAAAGTTATCTCTGTTCGCTTTTAACAAATCGGGTAAATCCGTTCCATAGTATTTTATATTTGATATGGATGTAAACCCATTTTTGCAATACTACTTTTAATTTCGTGGCGAAAGAGAAAAACTTGAAAGGAACATTAGCTAAGTTTGACATAGATATAAATCCAATCCACTAGATCAGTAATACACAAACTAAGGCCCACAGGCCACGGGTAATGCCCAGCTAGTATATATATATATATAATAATATATATATATATATATATATATATATATATATATATATATATATATATATATATATATATATATATATATATGACAGTAGAAGGTACTGGAAGAGAAAAAATCTACTCCTAGGAGAAAAAGTTAAAAAATGTTTTGTCATGTGGTTGAAAACATTGTTCTCTATATAGAAATCCTTATTGTGGGATTAGGTTCTTAATATAATTTTCTTATACTTACTTAGACTTATATTCTCCTAAGCCACGGGATGGCAAGTTTTATAACCATATTATATGGGGACTGCCTTGTTTTTGTTTCCTTCATAGGATTAGGCTTACTAACTACTTAGGTGCTACCGTTTAACATCTAAAGTAGCAAACTATACAATTACTAGAAGATATTACACTCTTGAGGAAAAAAAAGGACTTAGTTTTAAGTAGCCTCAAACATTTGAAATAAATTTTATGTAATTTTTACAAATCTGTATCACTTAGTAATTCTGTAGTTTTCTATGAGCTATTTTACCTATGTTTGGAATACCTACCTCGTATTAAAATAAACCTATACAAAGCAAGTAGATCTATCACTGTTAACAAGGGCACGACATGACCTAAATTGAGCAGATGTGCCAAAAACCAAAAATATCAAATGTTGAATATCACTGTTAACAAAACAGAGACCAGGACAGCAGATTAAAAAGTAAACACATATCCAAAATTACACATGTATAGATAGATACATAAAGGATTTCCAAAGACTTTGATTTCTAGCTTGTGTTCTATAAACTAGTTATAAAAAAATGTGTGATGTATTGCTGTTTTAAGTATAAAAAAAAGTTAAGTTACCCTCTTAAGTTACTCATTAGAGCTGGGTGGACTCTGAGACGCCCAAAGATCAAGAGGATGCCTAGTGCTTTACCACTCAGCCACTGTGCCTCCATTTTAAGTATAGATACCAATAGTATGCTATAATATTATTTAAATTATGGGGAAGCCACCAATAAACAATGCTTCAAACCAGTTGTCTTTCTGATCACTGATGGATTTTTAGTTTGATGGTCTAGCAAGAGTGATCTACATAAAAAATGTGTGTTTGCACTGAATGCTTTTTTTATCCTGAAGTAATTCATTAAAATACTAAACTTTAGGCTAGGACATGATACTTATCAATTCTGAAAGAATGTCTGCAACATGTAAAACCAAATCATAAGATATACACATTTTCATATTAACTATCTTCTACATCCAGTGTATAAATATAGTTTGTTCCAACAGATTTCCTGAAAGTGGTTCATTACAAGTATTTTAATTTCTCTATTTTATTGTATTCAATAAGAGAGCAATAATTAGCTATGAATTAAATTGTCTAACCAATAACAACAAAGAGAATTTAAGGCTTTATAATTCTTATGTTGGACCATACCTGTATGAATAAATAGGTTTTGAGAAACTTTAAACATTTAATGGATTATAGCTTTTAATATCCAGAAATAGAACCTAAATTTCTGTGAGATACAGACACCACTAACTAATATCTAGTTATACTTATGTAACAATATTAACAAATATATGGAATTGAAATAATTATATCTTTATTATATACAGATAAGGGTACAAAATTGGTTGAGCTCTGAGCTAACAAGACATTTTCTTTAGCAGCATGGTCACAGTCATGGGCACAGTCAAGAGAAGCTCCATTCTTTATCAGGCCTCCCTCGGAGCCGTCACAACTCCTCTGGCCACCAATCCAGCCGTTTGTCACCCACAGCCCTGCCGCACCCTCCCTTGCTGAATGATGGGGACAAGGGAAACAACCATCACCACCACCACCGCTGCCATGCCCACAGTAAGTCAGTCATCTCCCCTGTGGTAAAAGTGTATTGTTTGTTTTATGTGAGTTGAACTGCATATGTAGGTCAGTGAGCGGTGGCACTTGAGATGATTAACTCCTGGTAGTTAGTGTCATCCTCAGAATGTACGCAACCCTCTTGAGTCATTACGACAGTGAGCTTAACTCAATTTGTGACAGAGGGAGCTTACTGGCAATTAAGGGGAGGTAACATAAAAAATAAGTTTCTTATCCTGTGTGGTCTCACTTTACCTATGTTTTCATTTCTTAAGTAAGATGTTTGTTCGACAGTAATTCCTTAACCCTCTGACACTGTTTTGTAGTTTTAAATGCTTAAAGCTTTATGAGCTAAAAACAAACTACAGTCATTCTGCTTTGTTGAGCTTTTTGTTATTTGTGGGGTCTCAAAAAAAAAGTAAAAATACTCACCTTTATTATGTTTAAAAAAAATTGCTTGTAACAAAAAGTCTGTCAAACAGTTACATTGACATGTACATTTTGCATATTGTTATAATGAACACAAATGAAATCACACTGACAAAAAAATATAAATAAAATACCCAAAGCAAAAAGTAAAAAACTTAAAGATATGATTTTGTTAGCAGAGTATAGGATACGTATATGGAACATGTATTTAAAAGCTACTTATGACAACAAAATCCTAAATAGAATTCAAGTAGATCATATATACAGAAGGATTATACAATATAGGATAGAAAATGTGAAATAAAAAAAAATAAAGTAAAATGTACATTAAAGTAAATGAAAATTGAACTGTATAAGAATGTAAAGACTATATTAAACATAAGAAACTAAAATTAGAGAATAAGAGTAAAATTCCTTTTTTTTTCTTTTTCTTTTTTACAAAGAAAAATATGTAAATGTGTATAAGAAGATAGATGTGCTATTTCTTTAGCAAATAATACTGTGAAGTAACTAAAACAGAAGATTGGACCTAAAAATGACAAAGAAACATATGTAAATGTATAGAGAATAGAAGACATTCACACACAAAAAAAAGCAGCACTACGGCTATGCTCAGAACACGCTTTTCCCTTTTGAATAATACAGTCTACGTAGATCTACCCATACAATCTGCATCTAGCATCCTGCGACGGAAAAATTTGAGATACTTTCAACAACCGAGTTACCTTCATAAGTTTCCCACCGCTAGTGCACCCAACAAACGAACTCGCAAGTGCTTATGATCCTATAAGAGGAAATACATCAGTAGCACACCGTTACCGGAAGTTGGAGTCTTACAACACCGACAAGGAATTCTGTTTTTCGAAGGAACTCACACCACTACAAACTGGAAAAAATGAAGGAAAAACTCAGAAAACGCCAAGAGAACTAACAATGCTAAGCATAAAGAGAAATAAGACAACCAGTGCTTCAGCCCAAGGGAGATTGCAAGAATATACAAATCACCGAAAGATGATTTAATCAATTGTTTCATAAACAAGGAACCCCAATGGTATTCTCACATTAAGGCTCAGAAAAAAGACCCAAAAACTACTTAAGGAGATTTCCATTCTTGTCACCCTTGAGGATTTGGAACTGAGTGCAGTTCTTCCTGCTCTGTACTGCCAATGTTGTTAACTTATCGACAATTCATTCCAGTATAATTATGCCAAAGTTTATTGATTCTGTAATTATGTTTTGTAAGAAAATGCTCTTATTGTTCCTAGCGTCATGTTGTTACACAATCCTTATATTTATATTTAATGCAACTAAGATATTGTCACTTTACATTACATACTGTGACGGGCCTTGTGTATGAATGTGTGTGTGTGAATGACTTTTTTGACATCTAGGGGATGATTACTTTTAATTTGACCACACACCGGTCCATCACAGATATATCAGGTGCAGGCATGCAACAAGACAAACAATGGAGAAAGATAAAAATTTTGAAGAATCAAAGAATATTTATTTAGTTAAATGTACCAGGCAGAATAAAATGGGGTGGGGGGATTTGCATCTATCTCTTTAGCGATGTTGTATCAAAGAATATTTATTTAGTTAAATGTACAAGGCAGAATAAAATGGGGTGGGGGGATTTGCATCTATCTCTTTAGCGATATTGTATCATCAGGCTAGACACTTAATGAGAGTATTTGTCACTTTGTCCTCTACACTTAGCATATTGTCCTGCTGATGCAGCAGCTGACTGTGCTCCTTGGTGGAGGTCTTGCAGCTGGAGGTAGCCCTCTAGCAGGTAGAGAGTCTTGTAGACCTTATATGTTTAGTTGTCCCTATGCTTTAACTATTTGTCAGGTTTAGTCCATTAACTTTTTTTAAAGCTATTAATATCTTCACCCAACTCTGATGGGTACCTGACTTTAGTTGGTCGTTGTGCTGGCCACATGACACCCTGCTTATTAACTGTTTGCCCTAAAGATCGTAAGGCTGAAAGGGAAATTTTACTTACTTTACTATATATATATATATATATATATATATATATATATATATATATATATATATATATATATATATATATATATATATATATATATGTCTTTACACAAGCGAGTTGTTTTTTAGAAACCGTAGTTGATTCCTGTCTTATTATCTCTTTACTGTGTCATTGCCAGGTCATGTTAATGCTGATCAGGTCGCCCTGAGATCAAGAGAATCACCGTATCCCATCATACCTGTAAAGCAAGCAGTGTCCATTGTCCTGGAAAGTGTGCCACTTCTGCCAGTTGAACCTGTAGAAATTACATGTATGTTATAATCACAACTATACCAAGGTTGTTTGTAAAAAAAAAATTCACTTGTACAAACTAAAAAAAAGATTTTAATAAACAAATATATTGTTTTTTATCATGTGAGATATTATTTCTTTATAGTTCTTCAGTAATAAAAATGTTATAAAGGAATTAATTGCTCAGATGGGAGGAGTTCAAAATAAGAAACAATTATCAGTATACATGTTTACTTTTGTAGATTTCTACACTGTTCTGCTGTTGTTGTTTTTTTTAACCTTTTTATTCTTGGGGGTGTCAGTGAAAGTGAATTAAAATGAAATGAAATAATTTCATTGAATGTTATGTATTTTAATGGTAAATTGCTTTAAAAAATATTAATTGAAACTACTTTTTTTTTTATTATGGTATAATCTTAATTTTGAACTTTATATTTCAGGTGCATTAGGTCGTTACTTGGCAGCATCTGTCTATGCTGCTGATCCCTTGCCTCCATTCTGTGCCTCAATCAAAGATGGGTATGCTGTCAAAGGTAAGAATAAAATTGTAAGAATCATGTGTTTTTTGTGTGTTTTTTTCTCACATTTTCAGTTTTTTATTATTTTTTTTCAAGTTCTCGGCTCAGGGTTTAAATCATATATTACTTTTATTCACTTTTTATGCTTGTAAACTAACTAGGATATAGTGGGTATTCTTGAGAGTTTATGCCCTGAATCATGAATAATGTTATGTTTTTTTTACAAAGCTTTTGTCAACTCACTCTGTCTGGTAAAAAGTTTGTACATGTTATTTCTTCCACAACCAATATTGGATCAAGCTGAAATTTTACACAAGAATCAATAAATCAAATTAACAAATGAGTTAATTAACTATTTTTAATTTATTATGTTGTTTGGTATCTCAAAGAAGGGAAAGAATTAGTACTTGACTGAAGTGGTGGTATAAGCTTAATTAGTCCCCTTTATAGGTCATTATCTGAGTCTTAGTAAGCGTAACATGAAAAATAAGATGAGACTATAAAAACAATAAATAACTACAATCTTCCATGTTCATAGGCTCTCCCTTAGCAGAATGGTTACCGTGTTGGCTTGAGAATCCTGAGAAGGCTTAAGCCATAAGTTTGAATTTAGGTTGTTCCCATTTTAAAATATTTTTATAAATGCTTTTTTATTGTTAGTCTAGGTCTATTACAAATTTAATTACATGACTGATCCAAACTTACTGATACAATTATGCTTAATATAAGCTTTGTTTTAAAAAAAGTAATTTTTAAATATTTTCTTGTTTATTTGTTTGTTTTTATTTGTTACAAAAAGTGTTTCAGTTTAAAAAAGTTTTTTTTTCTTTGCAAAAGTTATATAAAATAGTGTTTAAACTTAATAAAATGACTTTAGAGAAATTGCGATGTAGCTGTAAGGATTGGGTTATTTAAGACTTATTTAAGACTTCAGATATGAAGAGCTAGTCACTCAGCCCTTGTGAGAAACTGATGTATGCTCTGTGATTATTTTAACGTTCTGCTAGATGTTATATTTGGAATAACATAAGTTTATTTCTTGGTCAAGCTCAGACAATTTGTCTGCATTTACTAAATATCAGATTTATAAGTAGTAAAGGTGTATAGACCACTGTGCTCTGTCTTGTTTGTATAGTCTGAGTGCACTAATAATGTCTGTTTCAGATTCTCTGATGGGCAATCATTTTTTTTTTTGGCATTGGAGTTGTTTAGATGTGACTAATATATCACTCTGTGTACTCAATCATCATTTCATCTTTATATTTATTGGCTTCTAAGGCATTCATTGACATGGGAATTTGTGGTTCAGTTTCATGAGTGTGTGATTGATACTTAATGTAGCAGTAGAATGTTTAGAACAGTGCCTTAGAGAATCTGAATATTGCTAATTTCTTTAGAATCAGATAATGAGGTTTAAATAATGGTTAGTGCTAGAGTTAGTACTGCAGTTGTTTTTTCTTAGCCTTGGAGAGTAATGTTTCTATAGGCTTTGTGTTTTATTTTTACTTTAAAAATTAATTATCAATTTTTCTGTGTCCTGAGGTGTGATGGCTGAGTGGTAAGGTGCTTGGCTTCCAGACTGGGGTCCCGGGCTCAAATCCTGGTGAAGATGGGATTTTTAATTTTGGGATCTTTGGGCACCTCTCGAGTCGACCCAGCTCTAATGGGTACCTGACATTAGTTGGAAGAAAGTAAGGCCGGTTGGTCGTTGTGCTGGCCACATGACACCCTCATTAACCGTGGGCCACAGAAACAGATGACCTTTACATCTTCTGCCCCATAGAGTGCATGGTCAGAAAGGATGGAAAGGGGGTGTCCAGAGGAATTCTTTCAAAATATATTACATTAGTAATCTTTTAATGAATGCACATGCCCTTGACCTTTCTTCACTTTTTGGTGCTCCTCTCTTGTTAAATTCTGCACTAAATGAAGATACTTTTGAAATAAATCTCAGAGGTATTGGTTTGAAGAGAAGATATGGGGAGGGAGAAATGGAGGCAGGGAGCCGAGAGGGAGGCTAGGTAAAGGTCTGATGGATGAGGTAGAACGGGTTTAGAGCGTGTTCAACTTTAGATTGTCTGCTTCACTTACAATGTTTTTTTCTTTACATTACTCTCTGTGCAGAGTTCCCTCCCATGTTAATGGCCACTAAAAGTTTCTCAATTGATATGCAGAAGCTGTGGCTGCTATGTTTGTGATGTGCCAGGTTTCTGTGTAGACACTTGTCTGGAGGTTATTTAGCTTAGTGGCTTTCTTGTTCCAAAGTAGGAGAGAGATAGAGCAGGACTGATATTGTTTCTTTAAAAAAAAGGATTTGAAAATTCTGTGAGGTGCTAAGTGAGAGTACTTGGCAGCCAAACTAGAGGTCCTGGGGTTGTTTCCTGGTTAAACTTGTAACAAGAATAAAGTTCTGCTAATGTATGAATTAAATTTGAAATTAGTAATTGTGAAAGAGTACATGTAGACATCAAACTAAAAATTCTGTATATTCTTTCAGATCTAAACAATTTAGGATGTATTTTTGTTCAAAAGATCCCTAGTCGCAATTATTCAGGAAAAGGAAATGGCTGTCCAAAAAATACAGTTGATCTTTAAAAAAATCTGCCAGGGAAATCTCTTTTCTTCAAAAGAAATATAAAAATCAATTGGTAAAGAAACTTATATCAAAGAGGGACAAACCTTGACAAATAATGATGTTTTTTTTTTAAGAAGTCCTTTCAGAAAGAGGTTTTAATTTTGATACCCAAATGTTTTCTTATTACAATAAGATGTGGTTGAGATCACAGTTATTACCATTAACAGGCTTATTGTTAGAACACCCCAGAAAAGAAAAAAAATATTTCCCTGTCCAGAGAGCATACATTCCAGTGTTTATCCATTTAAAGGATGACTTGAAAACATCATAGTGGAATTTTGGTTGAGTAATAAAGCATTTGGCTTCCAAACTGATAGGTCTTGGGTTCAAATCTTGGTGATGGCTGGGATTTTGAAAGCCAGGATTCTTAGGAAAACCTTGACTACAACCAACTCTGATGGGTACTAGACATTACCCTAGTTTGGAAAAAATAAATAATGGGTGGTCACTAGACACCCTCGTAAAACCATTGGAAATAGAAACAGATGAGCTTGACCCCATCTGCTGTAGAGATTAAAAGGTCTGAAAGGGGAAGTTTACTTACTTTTTACTTGACGTCATCAGGAAATGGACTCATGGTCAGTTGGCTAGCCACATAACACCTTAATAAAATCTTAGCCTTAGACTTAAGTGTACAGTTAAAGAAATGAACAAAGTGACCATTTTGTTTCTGTTTTTTTGTTTGTTTGTCTCAATGTCTTGCTGAGATTCTGTTTTGTTTCTTTTGTTCAGCTGAAGATGGTGCAGGAGTTAGGATGGTGTATGGAGAGTCTTCAGCAGGTGATGTGGTGAGTCTAAATTTGAAATCAAATTATCCCACCCCCCTCCTTTTCTACACTTCCTCACACACAGACCTAGATAGCCACTTGACCGCCTCTTAAGAGGACATGAAGCAGCTAATGAATCAAATACCCCAAGGACGTTCACATGCATTCTTTCAAAGCCTTCCATCTCTGTTTCATTAGCTGTGGAATGAGGGTTAGAAATGACCACTTCTTGATATGTTTTTGCTCAGTGTTTTTTTTCCAGGAGGTAAAGAGAGGGTTCTTTTACACCCTGGGTTCTCTCCCCCCCCCCCTTTCCTTTTTCCTCCTGTGAGTCTGACCTGATCTGACCCTCTCATTTGAACCAGCTGAAATAAACAAATCATGTGAACAGAGTGTTTTGGAGCCTGGTGCAGGTGGGAGTGGAGGGGCGGGAGGTGGGCTGCCCATGAAGTAGATTTGATTTTAAAAATGTGTTTGAACCAAGAGGCCAGTAAGTAGACCACATAGAGATGTTGTCTCTGGATCTCAGAAACTAGATGATTGGTAATGGTTCTAATGGAGTAGAGATTTTGGCTGATATAAATCAAGTCTCTTCCTACGCTATACATGTAATAATGTCACAAGTGAGAAAGATTTTAGAGAAACATTCATTGCAATAGTATTTAACTTATAATTTGTAGTAAGCCACTGTTCAGTTCACTCCCTTACTTTTGACTAAGTTTCTGCTGACGACCCTGCATGTGTCTACCCTCTACACTTTTTTAAAATGAATGGGCCTAACAATGGCCTCTGACCTGTTTTTTTGTTTTTTTTTGCTTAGTTTTTAAAATGCAATATTTCATGCCCACAGAAAAATGTATTCGAATAGTAAGAGCAAAGAAGAAATCTTGAACCAAAACCCTAACCCCCCCCCCCCCCCCCCATTTTGAATGAGACAGATCAAGGATTGAGTTAATATGGGAATTCAACAGCACTACTTTTGTATAGCAAAAGTCCAATTACATTTGTTGACCTGTGTTCAGTGCTGGATTTACCTATAGGACATACAAGCCTATAGCTTATGGCCAATCCTTTTTTGGACCCCCCCCCCAAAAAAAAAGTTCTATCAATATTTTCAATTATTTTGAAGAAAGCACAAAGGAAAAATTGTGACATGTTGATTACTAGGGGCCCCCATATCACAAATAGCTTAGGGCCTCATCAAGTTTAAATCCGGCCCTGCTTTTCTATGGTGGGGAGGGTATCTGGGAGAAGGTTTTCGTGCTGCCTTTAAGTGCTCAACAAACACAACTCGGCTGAAGGTTTCAACCTCGTGCTCCGTTAAGAGGTGACCAAGTGGTTTATGCCACTGAGACACACATCCCATATCTTTACAAAAAAAAATTAATTCTTAGGCCTACTGGCATATAGTTTTGACTTATTCCAGAGATACACAGGGTTGTCCATGGGGCATATAGTTTTGACTTATTCCAGAGATACACAGGGTTGTCCATGGGGCATATTTTTCTAGCGCATCCCACGGCAATTTATGTCTGTGCCATCCCATGGGGTTGCCATTATAATATTGATATGTGATGCAGTTCAAATAAAATCATTAAATGGATGCGCAATGTGCCAGTCTGGCAGTGTTACTGGTCGATAAATTGAAAAAACATAGACAGAGCCTTTAAAAAAACTAGGAAAACCTAAATTATTCTTTAGACTTGAAATCCATCTCCTAGCACCATTCAGTTACATAGATGATGAATGAATTCTATTTTGTTGCACTTACGCAACTGCAAATTTTAGCCTAAATTTATTTTACAATATCAAGTATCGACTACCATGGTAAATACAAATCGAATGAGAGCTGTCCCATTCCACTCCATCCCATGGGACGTTTCCCATGGTAATAACATTCCTATGGACAACACTGGGAATACATTCTTAGGCCAACTGGCATATAGTTCGACTTATTCTAGACTGTTTTATCATGAAGGCGGACATTAATTTCTTGATACTCTTGCCTTTTGTATTCTAGTTATCAAATATGTACACGTCTCCACTTTACCCCTCTCCCCTCCCACCTCTTTTTATTTTCTTACTCTGTTTATTTCACGGTATAACCCCTCCCAAATCCAACCTGCCCTAGTGTGACACATTATTGACAGCTGATGCTCATCTCCAGGTGTACATGCAGCCTAACAAAGTGGATGTTTAAGACATCTCTCACTCTGGCCTGTTCATTGAGCACCTCCCCCCCCCACCCCTTCTTTTCTTTAGAAAAAAAAATTTTTTAGGTTGTTTATTAGTGAATAGCTAAAGAAAAGCGGCGAGATACATAAGAAACAGGTGTAGCGACGATAAAAGAGGAACGGGGGCGGGGCGCCCCCTTCAGCCCCGATACATTCCTGGACTTCCACTCTGATTTCTCTTAACGACTTGCTATGTTTACACTATGCGTATATTACCATGGACATGTCCTGGAACGGTGGAAAGCGGAAAAAGGGGTGGGGTGGGGGGGTTGAAGGGTCAGGCTGAGATACTCATCTCCCTTGTTGTCCACATGTGGTTCTAGCCTGTGTCCAGCTGGGCCTCGGCTCCTCTTTCCAGCCGCCGCCTCCACACCGACAACATCTTCATCGCTACATAGATCTCTGTCTTCTTGGCCAATTTCTTCCCATTAGCCCACTCCCCCCTTCCTCTTCTAACGGCGCCCTAAGTTTACTCTCCTCGTCAAATTAAACCTCGTGTTCCCACTGAGTGCCTTTTAGTAGGTACGGTGTGGATACTCAGCGCGTTGTGTTTCCCGGTAACCCTAGATTGAAGTAAGCCATCCTTGACTTCATAGTATTGGGAAAAAGAAAATGAACGTGGAAACGCCCCCCCCCCTCCCTCCCTCTGGTCACACCACCAATGCCTTATGTGTTGCCTTGACATCAAGCTTTAGCGCTGTTTATATTGACTTTTCAATAATGTGTCTTGGAAATGAAGAAATGATTCAGCTTCAGTGTACCATCAGGAGAATTCGAGTGTACGCTGTTGAATTGAGACTCAACAATAACTCATCATTCAAAACAAAAAAAAAAGAACAAAGGTCAAATACCTGTTGTGGGGACGCGTTTTTACAAAAGTCTGTTCTTGTGGTTTGCGCTCTAGACTGCGTCTCGATTGTCTGCCTGCCGCTTTTCCAGGGCGTTCCGCAGGAGGTTTGGGCTAGTATATATCAATCTTTAACTCTGAAGGAACATCCAAAGCTCGTAAAATAAAACAAGCCAGCGCCACAACTGGTACTGTCAAAAAAAAATGTCAACAAATAACATCCGCCACGAAATAATTAATAATAATCCTAGCTCAGACCAGTAGCTCAATGTAGTCTGCGAAGGTCATGATTACACAAATTACTAATTACCAATTCAGTGTTAATTAAAAAAAACAACTTAGTTTTTTTTTATGCCTGTAAAGAGGTTTGCTATCAGATTGTAGTGCGTCTACCTCACTTGACAGTTTGAGGACACAAAAAAAAGGGCTGCGAGAAAATCTCCAGTCGTCCATCCACTAGTTTATTAAAAAGTGTTCATCCATTTTCTACTCTTCGTATCTTGTTGGACTTGCTATTTCCTTTCCATGACAGTCTGATCAAATCGCTCAATGTTGTAACATATCTTCGACGGTCACAACGCTCACCGCAGTGTCTGGTAGTTCACACCTAGTGCAATCAGACCACTGTCACTTTAGGGTTCACCCCCCACCCTCATTTTTTCCCCATTGGTCTTTTAGTGGTCAGTTAGTTTGAGTAGTCCAAAGCTTTTTTTTTTTTTTTGGCCACTGAAATATTGATAACAGACTTAGTTGGCTATCAGACATTGACCTTTCCGAAGACTGGATAAGGTCTTTTAGTAAGACGCTCACTGTTCACTTAATCATTGAGGACAAAATGTAATATCAATGTTCACTTAATTAGTGATAGCGCAATTGTCCGGAACTGTTCACGTAATCATTGAATCATAATCAATGTACTAGCACTGTTTACTTAATCATTGAGAACAAAATATACTAGTACAATTCACTTAATCATGAGATCACAATGTGCTATCACTGCTCACTTAATTATTAATACCACAATGGTTTAAAACTGCACTCTTAATCATTGAGGACACAATGATCTAGAACTGTCCACTTTCATTGACAACAAAATATACCAGCACTGTCCACTAAATCACCGAGAAACCATTGTACTAGTACTGTCCACTGAATCATTGATAACGACATGCACTAGCACTGTCCACTTAACAATTGAGCATACAGTGTAGTTGTACAGTTCACTTCATCGTTGACTGCTCCTATTGACTGTATTATTCCCTCAAGGATTTTTGTCCTCCAATCATATGAGGTGTTTCTGCCATTCTTTTATTTAAAAAAAGTAAAGTTCCTCCTTCATCTATAGGGCAGATGATGTAAAGGTCATCTGTTTCTGTGGCCCACGGTTAACGAGGTTTTCATGTGGCCAGCACAACGACCAACCAACCGCCTTTACTTTTCCCCATCTAATGTCAGGTACCCATTAGAGCTAGGTGGACTCAGAGGCGCCCAAAGATCCCGAAATTAAAAATCACAGCCTTTACCAGGATTCGAACCCTGGTCCTCTGGTTTGGATGCCGAGCGCTTTACCACTCAGCCACCGCACCACCCATTCGTTTATTGGTCACACCGTTTTGTTGTTGTTTTTGTTTGTGTTTGCACTTCTCAGACTTTCTCATCAGAATTCTCTATTTCTTCTTTGTCTTTTCGCATCACCAAGTATTGCACCAGGTGTTTGCACTGCTCAGACAATCATTGAGCAAAGCCCAGGTGTTTGAACCCGTCCCTCACTGATCGCACCTTGTGCTTGTACTGCTCAGACTCGATTGCCTGCTCTGTGTGCACCATGTTATTGCTAGCAGCCCACTAGCACGGACGTTCGCCAGGCCTCTTTCGACAGCTTCTCATTTTTCGTTTATAATGACTTTATCTGTGTTTTTATTATGAACAACAAAAAATTATTAAAACCAATCGCACACCCGCATGCTTTCACTCTTGCTTATCCCCTCAGGGTTCCTTTAGGTTTAAGCAATTTACTTCTGCTTAAGGTGAAGGCCAAGACTCCCAGCATGCAATTAGTTTCTTCTCCCTCTTTATTTTTTCAAACACAAGGCTAGCAGACGTGTTTTTTTTAACTTAATATTTTTTAAAGTTTTAAAGTTGCTTATAATCCATGTCTAAATTTAGCCATTGTTTGGTTAAATAGACAGATTTTCCTAACGTGTGTGTGTGTGTCCATGTACTTGACAATGTGTTCATACCAACCTTTGAAATATTTGCTTGTTTAAGTTGTTAAACAGTTGATACGTCTAAACTAGTTAGATCATAATCATTAGACCCGCGTGTGCTTCCTAGCAAAACCTTGAGTCTATCTGAGATCGCGCTGGATTCGATTTACCGCTAATTTTAACAAAATCTAGCTGTTTTGATCTTTTTCAAAATGTAGAATGAAAGGATGAGTTCCTTCACAATTCCTTGTATTAGCTTGCAAGCTATGTATCTTTGTATGCCTGCACTCTGGATCATGTCTGAATGGGTAGTTTGAAAACGGCTGTAAAGATTTTCTATATTGACAGTTTATGCATATGTATGGAAAAAAATATAGCTACCTAATTGGCCATAGAGTGACAACTCTGCTTTAACTGTTATAATTGTTCAAGTATAATCTTAAAATTAATATTAGCTTACGTCTTTCTTTTTAACATGGCTTCAGCTGGAATTACCGCCCATAATCCGACTCCCACTGGAGAATTGGGCCGCAAAAGTACCTCGCCACCGGACTCTGTTCTGAGCTATTCCCTTCATTTGGGTCCATGTCCATCCTACCATCTGTCCTTCTTGGTCTTCTCCATGTTTGCTTGGGTCTTCCAGCTTATTTTTATTTCCCCTGTAGGTTCCAGTCTAGAGCTTGTCTTGCAATGTCGTCTGCTGTTCTTCTCATTCTGTACCCTATCCAGTGTCATTTGCGTCGTTTCAGTTCTTGTTCTATTGGTGTTTGCTGAGTTGTTTCCCATGGGCTGTAGTTTGAGATTTTTGGTCGGCCATCTTGCACAATTTATATGACGCAAGCATTTCTCGGTGAATGCCTGGAGCTTGTCTGTAGCCTATATGTAGTTGTTACTCTCCAAGTCTCTGCACAATACAAAAAAAATAATTTAATTTCTGTAGGGACAGTGCTTTTGACCCTCAGATCGGCCGTAGGGTGTTAAAAGCATGCCGAGCCTTGTTGATCCGCTTCTTGATATCTTCATCTGCTCCCCCCCCCCCTTCTTTGTTAATATGATGCTCCAAGGTAGACAAAGTTGTCGGCTGCTACTAGGTTTTATTCCTTGGAGCTGTTGAGTCCATTGAATGCCCGTGTTGCCAGCTGTTGACCTTCTCATAATCCAGTCTAGGACCAATAGGAAGATTGTTGGGGTAAGCATCCAGCCTTGTCTTATTCCCGTCTTCAATTCAAAAGATTTCGTCAGCTTTCCATTGTGGATTATTTGGCAATTTAAGTTTTGATATAGACGTTGGAAAGTACGGATGACTATAACTGTTACACCATAATGTCTCATCAGTTCCCTTAGGACGTGGTGGTTCACTCTGTCAAATGCTTTTTCGAAGCCTACGACGGTTAAATGGGAGGAGGACTGCCATTCTATTGATTCTAATGCGTAGTCTTACGTCCTTCACGTTCTTGACGTAGTTTTTGTTTGTGTCTAGTGCTTCTTTTATCCTGTCCATGATAATGCTGCTCAGAACTTTGCTGGGAATTGAGAGCTGTATGATTCCTCGCCAGTTACTACACTACCGGATCAAGTACTTGGTTTTACTTGGTCCGGCAGGGTCACATATTTGCTTATTTATTGTATTTTCTATACAGTCGTTTACCCCCGCAGCAGTAAATGTTTGTTTTTGAGTGCATTGAGATAGGTCTCCTTTTCTTCGGAATGTCACGAGATAGCACCCTTTCCTGTCTCTTGCTCGCAGAACTCCCGCACTCGACTCAAATGTTTCTTTGTACGGAGTAAGGAGTTAAATCAATAAATAGACGCACATGAACATCTGTATGTAAAAGTTCCAGTCCACATGCCATTGTGAAATAATTCACTGGACTGTTAATAGAGGAACTTGATTGTGCAAAGCTGACTGGTGAAAGCAGTGTAATACTAAAGTATTCCAATAGATCATTAGAAAGAGAAATGATTGATTACTATCATCTTAATACAAGAGGTATTGATTTACAACAAATAAAATAAAAAAATAAACTATTGTTTTCTGTTAGGCCTAGATCATAATTGATTTAGTTGTTAGACTTTTGTAAAGTTATTTTTTGTTACATTTTAGTAATATATGTATGAGTTAATATGCATGTGATAGTAAGTTTAAGTGACTGACTGTATACTTACACAAAGGCACATTTCTTATTCCATAAGCTAGAACTAATTCCTATTAGTGTTCTTTCTTCCCTAGCTTCATTAGAATGTGTCGTCAGAATCGGCAAGGAGAACATGACTTAGTGGAGTTTGTCCCTAATTAATATGCAGGATAAGACACCCGTAGTGAATTAACGTCTGTAATTTATAAGAACAAATAAGATACAGGTCAATGTGATTGTGGAGTGAGACACATGAGGAGGACAACTGAGGAGGAAGACAAGGGTCTTAAGACGTATAAAAGACAATGCTGTTGTTTTGAGTCCAACTTTTAGCCATTTCTATGCATTGATGTTGAAAACTGACACAGACACACATGTATTTACTTGTATAACGTTATGGTACATACAAAGACCGCATCACAAACGAAGAGATTAGAAACAGGATCACAAAGGCAATTCGGCCCCACAAAGATCTGTAAAAAAAAACGCAAACTAAAACTTTATGGCCAAATCACAAGGTCCTCAGGGCACGCAAAGACATTCTTTCAGGGAACAGTTCCAGGAAAAATAAGAAGAGGCAGACAGAGAAAGCGATGGGAAGAAAACACAAAAGACTGGACGGGCCTGTCATTGAAAGAGATTCTGTCCAAGGCAAAAACAGAGAGGAATGGAGAAAAACGGTCGACAGATCTTGTGTAGTGCCCCAATAGTTCATCAGATTTGGCTAAGGGATAGGCGTAGGTGAAACTTATGGTTTACAACTTTACATTTTTGCGACTATATCGCTTGGAGTTTTGATTGGTGCTCATGTTAACACCGCCGCATAAAATATCAAATCCACATAAGGCTCTATGAGAATTCTAAGCGTGTGTGCTGTATCGATAGGTAAATCATTAGAAATGCAAGCTATCCTTTGTCTTAGAAACAACGTCTCCAACATAAGGAGAACAGACAAATGTTAGGAATGATCTGAATTATCTACAATCATGTTGCCTGGTTTCATACAAAAATAAATTCTCCCAGAATTACAAAAAGAGAAAAAAAAGATAAACTGGCCTTTTTACTGTTTTATCCCATGCAGTTGTCAGCTATTCATCACTTCTTGTTGACACTCCCCCCCCCCCCCCCACATCATGAATGCCTGTGTAGTGGCCAGGTTTGAGAGGTCTACTTGGCTCCAACGCTGTTATCTGCTGTAGGCTATCGGCTCGTGCAAATATCGGTACTTAAAGTTAAAAAGATGTGAAGGCTGAACCCGGGGGGGGGGGGGGGGGGGGGGGAGGATCCGTTTTGGTGGTGGAGTAGGAGAAATCATGATTCCAATAATAGATGCTGCTTTCGTAGAGATCTTTAACAATTGGTATTATGTTTACTCTGTCAAATGGAACTCGCTTATAATGAAAATAGTACCCAACATAAGCTCGTTCATAGTGAACACCTGGCTGTCTCGTAATGAATGCTTAACTGAGCGCTGGCTTCTCCCTCTCTCTCTCTCTCTCTCTCCTCACCATCTCCTCTCCCCTTCCTCTTTCTCTCCTCTCTCCCATCCCTCTCTCTGTGACTCTACTATTTATGTTTCTAATTATCTGATTGTTACTACGGTAACTTGTCCATTTATATTAAAACTAAAGATTAATTGTGATAACTAAATGTTTAGGTATTCTAACCGAAGACACAAGATTCGATGATCCGTGACCTTCTTTGGTCACATTCCAAGTATCCTGAGAACAATGATAGCAATGTCTTGAAGCTGCAAGGCATCATACTTCTAGGCATATATACTAGACATCAAATCTTCTAGGCATAACATAAACAAGTAGGCACACCATAAATACAGGCTTCAAATCTAACATATACTAGGCATCACATCTAACAAATACTAGGCATCATATCTACAATTAATCAAATAGTAATGGCGGATGTACGTATCTCGTAATGACCCGTTGATCTGTTGTGTAGCGTGAACTAAATTACTTGCAAAGACTTTCTCACAATCAAAATAAAACCCACAGCGAAACTAACCAAATAAAAGGGGAGAGAACTTTTGAACTTTATAAAACAAAAAGCATTGGCTAGACTAGGAGATATGTGCCAAACAAAAGAATAGAGACATAAAACTCAATTCAGACACAAAATACATTACTGTAGGAAAAGAGTTTTTTTTTTTTTAGACCTTGCTTGCTTGGTACTTAAGTCTTTGATTAATTCTAATGTTTCGACTCGACACGATACACAGTCACGGAGAGAGAAGTTACTAGCGATGAAAGCTAAACCAATATATTTGAAATAACAACCACTAACATCCTCAATGGTCTCTACTTTTTGTTTTCAAGTCAGGTTTCTTGTTTGTTTACATTTTTACTGGCCCCCAACCCTTCCCTTTTTCCTTTTCTTAGCTCAGATTCAAGGGCATTACAAACCATTAGAAATAAGTCGACTTGTACAACTAATCTGTGCACACACAACTGTTCAGTGGAGGTTCTGAATCGAAGTGGGTTTCAAGTTTAGACTGAATCTAATTTGACTTTTTCTTTCGTCCTGTGATATTACTTTTGAATTTACACCAGGATGGTGCGCGTGTGCGTGCGAGTGTGTTTCGGAACATATGCATGTTTGAGTGAACGTGGCCATTAAAAGAACATTGAGCTGGAGCGCAGCAGTTCAAGGATACCCACGTTAGTCATGGGCGTAGGCAACGTTTAAAAGGCTGGTGGTAGGCTGCTAAATGCGTACACACACATTTTTGAGGAATATTGTTGAAAGTCCTCCGTAGGATGACTGGTGTGTAAGCGCAATCAACACTAGTTGCCCTTTGAATTTGTTTTAAAATGAAGTCATGATAACTCCTATGGTGGCCTTCTTCAATGTGTCACCGTAAACATCCGCTTGTATCATTAAACACCTTCAATGGCATTCTGCCCTGTTGGAAAATCTTTTGAAGTCATTTGGAATTCATTTGCTTTCTTAATTGTATTAAGGTATTATGGTATTATGGTATTCTACACAGTAAAAAAATCGTCCGATGGCCTTGTGCGACGAAGTCAACCGGAACTCTTCCGCTTTCTACTCTGTATCACAGATGTTGCTTTAAGCATTTGGTTGGCATTCTGCCCAGTTTGAAAATCTGTTTGAAGGCCTCGTGTGACGACATAAGCAGCTTCTTGCACTATTTGATTGAAACTGTGATGCCATACTTTCTTTTTGAAACACTTTCGGCCGCTTTAGGTTTGATGAATGATGTTCAAACTTCTTTGGTGGTTTTCTCCCTGTTGCGTTGAATGCAGTGGAAACTCCTCTGATGGCCTTCTGCTTTGCTTGATAGTTATTGCTTTCAAGTGTTCCATTAGTTTTGTTGTTACGTAGGTTGTCTAGACAGAGATATCTAGACTAATTGGACCACTAGCTGTTCAGTTTTCTCCACGGCCCCTCAGTTTCTTCACTACTAGACCCAGCCTTACTTTTATCCCAAGACTTTACCTTCCAGAGAGAGAGAGAGAGTAAAAAAACCCACACCAAACAAACAGGTGAGTACAAAGAGAAAAAAATATAGTAAGTTTGTTTCTGAGTCATTTCAGTCTGGTGTTGATTAGTGGAGTAGAGAGTACTCTCCTGAAACAATGGGTCTAACATTCATCGTGGGGGCAACCCATATAACTGTATGTGTAAATAATAGACCAGTTATTTTTGATGATGTTAGTTAACAAATAAGAAAGCTTTTCTATTGACTGCTGCGTTAGATTTCTAAGCGCAGGTGGCCTTGCTGGGTTTGTTTTTTTAAGAGAGCCTCTCACTTAAGGTATACTTTGTCTCTCCGATATGATGAATGTTATCAGAGAAATGGTGCAGCCACTGGGCGAGAGATATCTATTTTTTTCTGACAGATAGTCAGTAGTAGTACAGGCCGAAAGAGTTCCTCACTGGGTATGAGTAATTCTAGAAATGAGTTAGAAATTGGTAGCGATGTGTCTAGCTAGCTGGAAGGTGGTGAGGATTCATAGAAAAACATTGAGTTGCATCTCGCTTCACCCAGAAATAACTCCTTTTTTGAGTGGCCCCTTTCATTGAAATCGCCGCATATTTTGTTTTTAGGCCTGTCCATCTATATTGAGTACATATCAAAAACTAGAAAAGCTTTTGAAAATATGATTTCCCCATATGTTAATGGTAATATAGTGAAAGGGAAATGCTTCTTTTGCATTTTTTTTGTACGATTCCTCTTATTAGCTTGCAAACTCTTCATGCTTTAATGGGTCAGGGTGGACACGGTGTGCGGCGCTATAATTTAAGCTTTTGCATTGAAGTATGAACAAACAATGTTCAAGTTACTATAATGAGCATATATAGTCACTTTCAACGTTGCGAATCACTTGTAACAACTAGTAGATCTTTTAAAAAGGGAAGGAAAATTTTCTTTTTTTTGCTCTTCATTTTTGGGATACATTTTTCTTGTATAAATCTTCTGACTCTCATATTTTTTTTTTCGCATTGCTGCCTTGGCTATTGTTTTTCGCACTACTGATTTGTGTGTGTGTGTAAGCCCTGAGACGTGATGATTGCCCCCCAATCGCCTAATTGAAGCCCCTTGTAACTTAATTGTGATATACTAGGGACGATGGCCATGGATTTAATGTGCTAGAGGGAGTTGTTATAGAGGTATCTTTATGATCCGTTGCGGTCCTCCATGCAATTCGATCAAATGGTTTTCAGTCTAGAGCCGGGAGTCACACACATTTCGTTGATTACAGACACTAGCGCTGAAATTCAAAGCGACACTAGTGGGAACAGGAGGGGAATTTCAGAGATGAAACAATTCTTTAAAAAAAAAAAAAAAGAAGCTTAAGAGAAATAACTCCGCACTTGCAACTCTCTCAATAATGTAGAAATTATCTCCCTTATTTGATGTTAAACAAAATTACTAATTAAGAATAATTAATAATTAAGAATAATAGGTTAATTTTTAGCGACCCCCGAAAGGGGAAAAGTCGCTTTTAGTTTTGTGTGAAATGTATGTCCGTCTGTCCTGTTTAGATCTCGTAAACTAGAAAACATTGAAAAAAATCCGACCTCACAATATTTTAGACCATTCAAAGTTCTGATGCAACGGCTACTTTTATTTTCCTGAAAGCGAAAAATCTAATTTTTAAAATCAGTTATGCAAGCAGTTTTTTAAAGAGAAAAAGCTAATTAGTATGCATTATAAGTTAGACCTAATTAAAAACGAATAGTAATCTTGTAAACTTCATTTTCTTGAACTTATTCGCTATGGTGAAGGAGATTTTAGTTTCGAATAAGAGATTGAGCCTTTTCAAAACAATTACATTATATATAAGACTTCAGTTAAGCCAGGAGAGGCGCGGTATCTGATTGGTAAAGCGCTTGGCTCCCGGGTTCGAATCCTGATGAAGACTGGGATTTTCAACTTCGGAATCCTTGGGCGCCTCTGAGTCCACCCAGCTCTAATGGGTACCTGACATTAGTTGGGGAAAAGTAAAGGCGGTTGGTCGTTGTGCTGGCTACATGACACCCTCGTTAACCGTAGGCCACAAAAACAGATGAACTTTGCATCATCTGCCCTATAGACCACAAGGTCTGAATGGGAAACTAGTTAGGCATTCACTTGCACCTATCCGTTGAGCTGCTGGACCTTTGGGGCACTACATAAGATCTGTCAGCCTTCTTTCTCCATTCTTATCTCTCATTTGTCTTTGATATAATTTCATTTGGATGTTCTTTCTGAAAATATTGAAGCTTGCCTGGGTGGACCACTTCGGGGGCCGATTTTGAGTTTGCTTCCACACAAAATGTCTTTGTTTTTAGTTGATTCATGTTTTGTTAGGTACAATAAATGTTTACAATTCAACGTTGATCCTCGGAATGTTTTTGTGGGAGAAATAACGTGTTACAAACTTTTGACCAGACAGACAGAGTGATGTTGATAGAAGCTTTGTCAAAATTAGGATTTGCTTGAGAGGAGCGGTTGGTTTTGTTTCCCCTTGTAAGAGAGTACCAAGAAGTCGTTTAAAGTAATGTAGTCTTCTGGTCTGTTAACAACCAAATGCAATAGCAAGGAATAGAAGATGTTCAAATGGTCTGATGATTTCTTAACGATTACTCTCATACTAATCTTCTTCACAACCTCTCTCTTTTTCTCCTCTTTTTCTCTCTTGCCTCTCTCTTCTCTCTCTCATTCTTCCACTTTTGTCCTCCTATACTATTTCTGTCGCGCATTCTCTCTCTCTTTGTCACTCACGCACTCGTTCTTTCATATTCTCTTAATCTGCCACACCTTGTTTGTCTCTCTCTTTCTTACACGCTTGTTAACTCTCTATCTTTCTGTCTCTCTCTTTCTTACACGCTTGTTAACTCTCTATCTTTCTGTCTCTCTCTTTCTTACACGCTTGTTAACTCTCTATCTTTCTGTCTCTCTCTTACGCTCTCCTTCTAACACTCTTTCTGTCTCTCTTTTACGCTGTCCTTCTAACACTCTTTCTGTCTCTCTCATATGCTCTCCTTCTAACACTCTTTCTGTCTCTCTCTTATGCTCTCCTTCTAACACTCTTTCTGTCTCTCTCTTATGCTCTCCTTCTAACATTCTTTCTGTCTCTCTCTTATGCTCTCCTTCTAACACTCTTTCTGTCTCTCTCTTATGCTCTCCTTCTAACACTCTTTCTGTCTCTCTCTTACGCTGTCCTTCTAACACTCTTTCTGTCTCTCTCTTATGCTCTCCTTCTAACATTCTTTCTGTCTCTCTCTTATGCTCTCCTGCTAACACTCTTTCTGTCTCTCTGTTATGCTCTCCTTCTAACACTCTTTCTGTCTCTCTCTTATGCTCTCCTTCTAACACTCTTTCTGTCTCTCTCTCTTATGCTCTCCTTCTAACACTCTTTCTGTCTCTCCCTCTTACGCTGTCTTTCTAACACTCTTTCTGTCTCTCCCTCTTACGCTGTCTTTCTAACACTCTTTCTGTCTCTCTCTTATGCTCTCCTTCTAACACTCTTTCTGTCTCTCTCTTACCCTCTCCTTCTAACACTCTTTCTTTCTCTCTCTTATGCTCTCCTTCTAACACTCTTTCTGTCTCTCTCTTACCCTCTCCTTCTAATACTCTTTCTGTCTCTCTCTTACCCTCTCCTTCTAACACTCTTTCTGTCTCTCTCTCTTATGCTCTCCTTCTAACACTCTTTCTGTCTCTCTCTTACCCTCTCCTTCTAACACTCTTTCTGTCTCTCTCTTACCCTCTCCTTCTAACACTCTTTTTGTCTCTCTCTTATGCTCTCCTTCTAACACTCTTTCTGTCTCTCTCTTATGCTCTCCTTCTAACACTCTTTCTGTCTCTCTCTTATGCTCTCCTTCTAACACTCTTTCTGTCTCCCTCTTACGCTGTCTTTCTAACACTCTTTCTGTCTCTCTCTTATGCTCTCCTTCTAACACTCTTTCTGTCTCTCTCTTACCCTCTCCTTCTAACACTCTTTCTGTCTCTCTCTTATGCTCTCCTTCTAACACTCTTTCTGTCTCTCTCTTACCCTCTCCTTCTAACACTCTTTCTGTCTCTCTCTTACCCTCTCCTTCTATCACTCTTTCTGTCTCTCTCTTACCCTCTCCTTCTAACACTCTTTCTGTCTCTCTCTTATGCTCTCCTTCTAACACTCTTTCTGTCTCTCTCTTACGCTGTCTTTCTAACACTCTTTCTGTCTCTCTCTTACCCTCTCCTTCTAAAACTCTTACTCTTAGTCATTCCTTACACGTACACGCACGCACACACACAGTTTCATTATGTCCCCATTGACAACAGAATGAGTGCAAGGTTAAGGGAACTGATCCCAATGGACAATTCGTACATTGGCTATTCTCTTGTAACTGAAGACATTGTAAGCCAGATAGGGATCTACTTGAATGACCACTTCAGAACACTCACACACACACACGCGCACCTCTCTCACACATACACGTGCGCGCGCACCTCACACACACACGCTCGCACCTCACACACACGTGCGCACCTCTCTCTCACACACACACACACGCGCGCGCACCTCACACACACTCATACACGCGCACCTCTCTCTCACACACACACGCGCGCACCTCTCACACACACACACACACGCGCACCTCTCTCTCTCACACACACACGCGCGCGCACCTCACACACACACGCGCACCTCTCTCTCTCACACACACACGCGCACCTCACAAACACGCGCGCACCTCTCTCACACACACGCGCACCTCACACACACACACGCACCTCTCACACACACCAAACACACGCGCGCACCTCACACACACACGCGCGCGCATCTCTCTCTCTCTCACACACACACACACGCACCTCTCTCTCACACACACACACGCGCACCTCTCTCTCTCTCTCACACACACACACACGCACCTCTCTCACACACACACACGCGCGTGCGCACCTCACACACACGCACACGCGCGCGCACCTCTCTCACACACACACACGCGCGCACCTCCTTCTCTCACACACACACGCGCACACCTCACAACTGTCCAAAACCTGACGTAAAAAGCCCTAAAGACTGAAATCTGGGCAGCGACTGTCTAGAGACACATCATTTTGAAAAGGGAGAGCTCGAGAGGTGAGCTCTTTGAGGATCGTAAACCATGGCCAGGTGTGAGTAGAATCATAATATATAGGGTACGTGCATGGCCAGGTGTGAGTAGAATCATAATATATAAGGTACGTGCATGGCCAGGTGTGAGTAGAATCATAATATATAGGGTACGTGCATGGCCAGGTGTGAGTAGAATCATAATATATAGGGTACGTGCATGGCCAGGTGTGAGTAGAATCATAATATATAGGGTACGTGCATGGCCAGGTGTGAGTAGAATCATAATATATAGGGTACGTGCATGGCCAGGTGTGAGTATAATCATAATATATAGGGTACGTGCATGGCCAGATGTGAGTAGAATCATAATATATAGGGTACGTGCTTGGCCAGATGTGAGTAGAATCATAATATATAGGGTACGTGCATGGCCAGGTGTGAGTAGAATCATAATATATAGGGTACGTGCATGGCCAGATGTGAGTAGAATCATAATATATAGGGTACGTGCATGGCCAGATCCCCCTCTCCTTTATTCCAGGTATTCTGTGGAGTCCTCTCGCAGACCACTCTCCAGAGTTCTAGTTATTTCGACGTAACTTTGTTCATAAAATCTACTTAAAACTGTGACAAGTCTGAAGGGAGCCCGAGTGATTCCCTTCACTTGCAGCTGTTACAGCCCATTGTTTATTTCTCAAAGGAGGAAGCAAAAACAACCCAAAAACATTGAGCATACCAGGTCACATCCAAAGTGAACATTGCCAGACTACCAGGTCACATCCAAAGTGAACATTGCCAGACTACCAGGTCACATCCAAAGTGAACATTGCCAGACTACCAGGTCACATCCAAAGTGAACATTGCCAGACTACCAGGTCACATCCAAAGTGAACATTGCCAGACTACCAGGTCACATCCAAAGTGAACATTGCCAGACTACCAGGTCACATCCAAAGTGAACATTGCCAGACTACCAGGTCACATCCAAAGTGAACATTGCCAGACTACCAGGTCACATCCAAAGTGAACATTGCCAGACTACTAGGTCACATCCAAAGTGAACATTGCCAGACTACTAGGTCATATCCAAAGTGAACATTGCCAGGCTACCAGGTCACATCCAAAGTGAACATTGCCAGACTACTAGGTCACATCCAAAGTGAACATTGCCAGACTACCAGGTCATATTCAAAGTGAATATCGCCAGACCACTTCTTCTCATGGCGCAACGACTTTTCAAAGCGAATCTTTTTAGCTTAAAAAATTAACTATCCAGATGATATGCCAATACATATACAATGAAACCTTGTGTACAACGTGATAAAAAGCCGGTTCTGCATTGGGTTATTAGAACGTTTAAAAAAGACACAGATACTCCGGCGACTTGACGAAAATAGGTTGAAATGACTACATCAGTGTGTTGTATCAATGCTTATTGTGTTCGGTAATGTTTTATTTTTTTAGATATATTTCTCTTGTTAACAAATTATATCACTTGGACCACTATAATCTGTTTATACTTTCTAAGATGTTTAATTGTTTTTCTAAAAATGGTAATTATGTGGAAAAAAAATGCTTTGCATTTTTAAGTTTGACATTAAAAGGGTTAGCTTTCAAAAGACGATAAGTAATTTTAGCCAGGCACAGAATATGGTGAAATTAGATTTTAAATAGCGCTTTTAGTTTATGTGATCTAAACCTGACAGACAGACGGACAGACTATAAAACAAAAACAACTAAGCTGCTTTTTTTCCCATTCGGTGGTCGCTAAAGAAAAAAAAGGTCTCTTAACCCACTTCGCCCCCCCTCTCTTTTCTTTAATCTCTTTCTCTTAATACTCCCTTTTTCCTGGGGGGGGGGGGGAGGGTAAGCTGGTTCATTTCACATTTGATTTTCCGCAGGCGATTGAGAACTGTATTTCTTCATAATAATAACAGATCCAATATTGGAACATGAGCAGTAGGCCTGTTTTAAGTACAGGCAGCATGCCTGTGTCTTGCATGCAAGAGAGCAAGAATATAAACAGATATACATTTCATGCAAAATGTTTAGTATTTATATATCTGCATTGCATGTGATCATTGCCTGCGCACTCGGCTCCAAGGTACATACTTTTTCCTTCCGAGTACTTCGGATGGCAGATGACTTAGGGAAAAGGCTTGATTTAACATCTTCTAGATCCTTCTTTCCCGTATTTAACGAAATTATTTTGGGGAAGAAAGGGAATGCCAATCATGCAAATATACTTCATCGTACTTTTGATGATATGGGGTCATCATCATCTGTCTCTTGACTTTTGTCGTGGGGTGCTGTGACAGTACGCGTATATAAACCCTCCATTTTTCCTGGTCAGCAGCTGTTCTTAGAAGGACATCAATAAAGATATGGGGGGTAAGAGAGGAGAAAAGCAATATACACACATATATATAGTCTCTTTCCCTTACTTTTGATATTAGTGAAGAGTAGAGGAAACACCAGATATACATCAGTATTTCCTTTTCCTGTACTTTTAATATTGGAGAAAAGAGGTGGAAAGGTCCGATATGGAACTGCATATTCTTCTCTGTACTTTTGATGATACAAGAAGAGGCAAGGCCCTGTATTTAATTGTCACTCTAAATGTCAGAGTAAAAAGAAACAAGCAATCCAATAAACAACAGCATGCATTACAATGTCTATTATTACCAGGACTAGAGCTCAGCTCTGATATCCATGTCACCACATTGAGTAGAGTGTCCGGCAGCCATCTCGCGCCATAATGTCAACGGAGGTGCCGCGGAGGGCGTATTTTTACGAAAATTGCGCCCCGCGGCAAGTAGCGGAACGCTGTGGAGTCTCATGAACTATTCAGCAGGGCAAGTGGCAGAAAGACTTTTATTTGGTTGATTTCTGTATTACTCAATGTCAGGTAATCATTACAAGAGAATATGGAAGATATTTTCTGTCTTTCTGGCGTTTTGAAAAGCTCAAAATGTTTGTTTTTTTTGTCGGAAGAGGCCTCCCCCCGCCCGCCTTGGAAAAATGTTATTATGTTATCTATCTATCTATCTGTCTATCTATCTATCTATCATATCTATCTATCTAATCTGTCTAATATGTCTATATCTATGTATGCATATATATACGTCTACTTATCTTTCCGAAATTAATAAGTATCTTAAATAAACTTTAAAACTGTATTCTTCTTTGGTGATTTCTGCACTCCTATATGGTTGTGAAAGTTGGACACTGAACGCTATGGCTGAAAGAAGAATTCAAGCTTACAGAAAAATGTGTATCAGATACCAGGACAAATGACTTTGTACTTTTACAACATTGTGTCTGGCTAGAAGGAAGAATTTTTAACTACTGCAGAGACTAAATCTGAGCCTGTTAGGTCCTATTGTAAGACATGACTCACTGTTACAAGTCATCCTTCATGGTACATCAAAGGGAGCAAGAAGAAAAAGTTGTCCAAAGAAAATCTGGCTTGACAACATAAACTAATGGGCCGGCACCTCTATTGATATCTTGCTAAGAACAGCTGCTGACCGGGAAAAGTGCAGGTATTTCGTCACGTGATCTGTCACAGCACCTCGACGACGAAAATGAAAAGAGAGATGAGAGAGAGAAAATAAAAGTCCATAGAAGATACGGAAGAATAGACACATCTCTTGTCCTCTTTCCCATCTGTCTTTGGCAAATCGTTGGCACATATGCGAGTCATTTTGTGACAAAGATTTCGTGAAGCCGCCTTACACTTGGGTCAATTTCACGCAGTAGTTCTTCGTGCATTTCAAAGACCCGCTCAAAAAGTGAGCCTGGTGAGCCTGCGTGAGTAGTGGGAGGAAACGTTTTTGTTGCTTGTTTGCAGAAATGGTGGGGGACTTACAGGCTAGAAATCTGTCGAATACTTCACTGTGAAGTTACTTTTTGAGCCTTCAAATGTGCGAACCCACAGAGCAAAGAAGTTAATCAGTTTTACAACATTATAACTCTTGTGGCTGTTCTATAGTTAGTTCAATGAAGGTGCTGAACATAAGGTCATGAGAATCGTAACAGGAAAACGTTACGTATGCCTTCTCATAGTAAATGAAGACAACTGATCGCTTCCACCGTACTGGCACTGCTTAGCACGTAGGACACTTGTGGATCTAAAGCTACTACATGCGTAAACTTTAGTGGGTCTCAAACGTTTGAGACCGGAGAATGTTGGACCGTCAAGGACAAATGTATGTGTTTTTAAGTGACGCTCAACTTTACGAACCGCGCGATGTAATAGAGTGAGAGTTGGAAAGAAAAGATAGTTCAGTAGTACGCAAGTTCAAGTCTATAAATCAAAACTCCATGAGGACTCTTCTAAGACTGACAGCAAGTGAATGGATCCACAAGAAAAGGACTTAAAGAGGTCATTGATCATATCTTCAAACAGACAGCATATAATCAATAAGTCCTGACTATTACTTTAAAACATTTTAAGTCTCCCCCCCCCCCCTTCCTTCATTGTTTTCTTTCTCTCTCCCTCCCACGCAGTCTTTTGTTAGTCTCTTCAGACCTATGGAAGTAGAAAGAAGGCCTCCCCCAACTACAAGTTTCTCGCCCATGCGACGCCCACAGGTGTCATTTCGTCTGCCCACTTTCTGGTGTATCACCATTAGGTAAATGAGGGTTCCAGAAAGTGTCTGTGTGTGTGTGTGAGACAGGGAGTGATACTAATGTGTGTGTGTGCGTGTGAGAGACAGGGAGTGTGATACTAATACTAATAGTCCTTGGAGAAAACTCTGTGAGTGTGTGGGGACTGGGTTACTGTACGAGTGGGCCAAGCGATTGTAATCCTAACTTGATAGGCGCCCAAGGGCTAAGTGGAAATAATACTACTCAAAGAAATACTTCGCAACTGTAATTATGAAAATGTCTTTGTATAGAAATGAGTGCCCTCGAGATTGAACTCAAATCTGCCAAGGTTTAAATCCTGGTTAATATTAGGATTTTTTTTTTTTGGGGGGGGGGGGGGGATGGTTTAGTCCTCATAATACCTGTTATTTTATATTTTTTAAAACTTGAATAGACATTCAGCTTGCCAATAAGCTGGCTATTTAGTACATTTCAATGTTATCGGGTTAAACTTGTGACAGACTCTTATCTTTCTATATATCTGTCTATCTATCTATTTATCTATCTATCTATCTATCTTTCTATCTATCTATTTATATATCTTATTATCTATCTATATATCTGTCTGTTTGGCTGTCTGTCCAGTTATCTTTCTATCTGTTTATCTATCTAATGGTTCATGTATCTGTTTTATCACCTAACACCAAGAGCAAATGAACTGTATCCTCCCTTACACATCCTGTAAAATTCTTTTTCCACTCTTGTCCGTTCATCTTTCTTCTGCGTCATTTGGCTTTACTCCCTCCCATCTCCGCTCCGCAGGTGGGCGCCCCGTGAAGACGACACAGCCGTGAAGATGAATGGTTGAAGCAATACGTGTGCACTCTAACCACCTCGGGGTACACTCTGCATGCTGCGGTCTCTGGAACCACTTCCTTTCTCTGGCAGTGCTTCTTAAACTGGGGAAAGTCTGTACGCCTTTCGGGGTCATCTAAGGGCTTTCGTGAAGTCGGTAATGAGGGTACATTTCACTTGCTAGTTCATAGCATTCATTCAGACCTTAGTTCATTCTGTTTGTTTTTGGTTAACGTTGACATGAATAATTTCATAGTTTTCAGTTGCTTTGAGCTATCAATTGTATTCATCGTTTTTTTAAAAATATAATCGACTTTATATATATCGCATACAAATAATTGCTTTTCAAATATAATCGACTTTATATTTATCGCATACACATTAGCAGATTCGAATGCTTACAATCTTAATAGCCCTATTGTCACCATTAAGTAATGCTGCCCAGATAGTCATCATTAAATAGCTGTCGAAAGTGGGAAATGTTTGTGCTGTCTTATTCAATAAATATTTTTGGTAAGAATCCATGTCCTTTAGTTTATATCTGAATGAGTTAACAGTAACGTAGTCTATTTCTATTTAAAACTGTGCACTGGTGCATTAGATATAAATGTATTTATTAGATGGGCGCATAGATCTACTGTAGTAGTGGAAAATGGGCTCTATTCATTATGAATGGTTTAAAAGGGGACTAGTACTCGTAGCGTTCAGAACCGCTGCCATGATCAGAGCTTCTGAAAGTAAAGAAAAAACATGACTTAATGCTTGGCTAAACAAAATATGAAGAGAAAGAAACAAAAATTGCTCAAAATTGTGTACACCCTCCTCCCCCCTCTCAGTGTATTTGAAGCGGTTTATTCTTAGGCTACTTCTAATTACTATAAAACACGAAGAACTGTCAAAAATAGCTTCAAAGTGAAGTCATGCCCATTTCTGTGAAGCATTTAATTAACATAGAACGAAAAGTTGGCATGCCTTCTTCCGAATCTTAGCCCTCATCGTTTTTTATAAAGCTACAGAATGTGCTTCAGAAACTTGGCTCGGTACTTTGATGGTCAAAATAGGAGTAGTTTTAGCGGCTCCCACAAGAGTCGCTATTAGTTTTGTTTGGTCTGTCCGTCTGTCACGTTTAGATGGCAAAAACTAGAAAAGATATAGATAATCCTATATTATGATATTTTAGATCTTCCACAAATCTGGTGCAACGGCTCCTTTTTTATCTTCTGAAAGTGAACTTTTTTGTTTTTAAAATGTATCATTTAACAGTTGTTGTTTTTTTAAATAAAATTACACTAATTTTTAAATAAAGACTCCAGGGAAAGCAAGTCTTTTATGTTACAGACTTCGTTAATGGCTTCGCATATTGGTACCAAAAAAATTAGCTTCTAATATTAAAATCGAAAAAATATGAATCTCTATTTGTTAAATATTTCACATTTACCACGTTATTTAGCCTAATTCTCAATAAATTGTTGTTTTAAATCCGAACATTTGATAAAGTTGTAAGTCGAGATTACTTTCACATCGCGCAGTCATGATACTTTCAATTCGTTTCCATTTTTACTTTATTTGGGTAGGAAAACAGATCTCTATAAATTGCATGCGGAGTAAGCTTTGTAAGTAAGTAACATTTGCATCGCCCCCTGCCCTGGCGTCCCGAGACAAGACGTTAAACTGCGCTCCTCTTTCCTTAGCACTTTTGGAGCTCAAAAGTGCCCTACTTCTTTCTATCATTGTGTCTGCCTCCTCTTTTCCTCAGTCTGCCTTCATTGATCATCACTCTGTCTCCTTATCTCTAAATATCTCACTACGTCCTAGACCAGTCCGTTTGCCGTGGACTGCGACGGGTAAGGGGGGATAAAGAGATCCTGGTGTTTGAGTGGTGGCAATCTGAGAATAAACCACCACAACACAATACCTTGGCTTCAAGTTCCCCTTGACCTGAGGCCCAGATGGCCCGCTCTGGGTCAACCGGCTGGTCATGCCGAGCTACCAGCATAGTTCGAAGACTGCTGTTTTGGACACATGTCCGATGCAGCAGCTGACTTAGTATAGCACCTGTGTACCCCTGGCGGGCTCATTCTGGACTTCCGAATGGCCCGTCCCCTTGTTGGACTCGATGGCGGGTGGGGGGAGCACAGGTGCCGAACTAACAAGAATATATATGGACAACCCCCCCCCCCCCCCAATAAACTACTTGCCCCAGTTTTAAGTTTTATCCTCACATTCGGAACTAGGACACCGCCAGAGTATGTGAAGGCAGGATACCTACGAGTTCCAGTGAGGCCCTACATAACTAACCCCATGAGGTGCTTCAAGTGCCAGGGTTATGGACACGGCGCGGCAGTCTGCAAGAGGAACACTGTGTGTGCCAGATGTGCTGGAGAGGGTCATGAGGACAAGGGCTGCACAGCCAGTTCAAATGCCCAAACTGTCACGCTGGCCACTCAGCCTACTCCAAGAACTGCCCTGTGTGGAAACAGGAGGTTGCCGTGCAGGAGTATAAGGCAAGAAATGGATGTACCTTCAGCCAGGCGAAATCGGCTGTATTGGCCCTACCCAAGGACCAATTCGGCTTGACAAAGACCTACGCCCAGGCTGCTGCTAAGATAGGAAGATCAATAGCCACACAGACGGACACATTGACCCCACCACCCCCTCCTCCTCCTCTTAATCAGAAGAAAACACCGCCAAAGAAAACACATCTGAAGAAACAAGAAAGCCCTGTTGTCTTGCTAAAGAACAGGTTCTCTGTGCTCGCTGATGAGAGCATGGAGACTGAGCAGCATGTCAAAACCAACACTGCGGGAGAATATCTTCCTCCAACATGATTTATGCATACTTAATGATACATCACCGACCTACTTGCACTCTCACATGCATTGACCTCACCGTATGCGTCCCTGGACTTCTGGACTACTTTAAATGGTCAGTTAGCAATGATCTACGGGGAAGTGATTACTAACATTACTAACAATCTCCCCTCATTGGGACGACCTCAGCGGTGGAAACTGAATAAGGCCGATTGGGAACAATTCCAAAAAAGATGCTCAGAGGATATCACAGAAAATATCCTAGATGAACAGAACCCAGCTGATACCTTTGCTAGCAAGCTACTTAGTATAGCCAGGAAATTTGTCCCCCTAACCTCCGCAAATCCAAAACGGCCTAGCAAACCATGGTTTAATACAGCTTGCAAAAGTGCTATTGGCGATAGGAAAAAACGACTGGCTGCATTTATAAAGAATCCTTCCCAGGAAAACCTAAAGCTTTTCAGGATAGCTAGAGCAAAGGCTAGACAAACCATACGGTCAGCCAAAAGGAATTCCTGGAGAAGTTTTGTCGGCAGTCTGGATGCCAAAACTTCTGCTAGAGCGGTTTGGAAGGCAGTAAGGCGAATCAAAGGGAAAGAATCAAATGCAATAGGGCATTTGAAAAACCAATAGAAATAGCTGACTGCCTTGCATCCTCAATAGCAGAAATGTCATCCACTGCACACTACACGCCAGAGTTCAAAAAGTCAAAACCAGGGAGGAAAGACACCCCATTGATTTCAGGTCAGAGAACAATGAAGACTACAACAAACCGTTCTCGCTTTAGGAACGGAGGGAATCGCTAGACAAGTCACATGACACAGCGCCTGGAGAAGATGAAATCCATTACCAGTTCCTCAAGCACCTTTTCGAATCCTCATTGACAGTCCTGCTAGGGGTCTATAACTGTGTGTGGCAAACAGGCGCTTTCCCAAACAGCTGGAGGAAAGCCACAGTTATACCGATACCTAAACCGGGAAAAGACCGCTCTGACCCAGCTAACTATCGACCAATAGCACTAACAAGCTGCATCTGCAAAACCATGGAAAGAATTATTAACAGTAGGCTTGTCTGGTACCTGGAGAGGAATAAAGTGATCTCCAACTACCAGTGCGGATTCCGGCAGGGTCGGACAACAACTGACCACCTGGTAAGGCTGGAAGCTTATATTAGAAATGCATTACTCAGAAGAGAACATCTAGTAGCTGTATTCTTCGATATAGAAATGGCCTATGACACAACCTGGAAACATGGCATTCTACATGACCTGGAGCTTGTGGGGCTTAAGGGACACCTTCCCCGTTTTGTGGGGGAATTCCTGAAAGACCGAAAATTTCAGGTTCGAGTGGGCAACTCCGCTTCTGACACTCATAACCAGGAAATGGGTGTGCCCCAGGGCAGCATTCTGTCAGTCCCCCTGTTCAACATTAAAATAAATAGCATCATAAACGCTCTGTTCCCCTCGCATAGAGTGCTCTTTGTATGTTGATGATTTTGTCATTTTTACTTATGGGAAAAACATGAACACCTTAGAAAGAAAATTACAGTTATGTTTAAACAAAAATTCAAAATTGGGCAAACGATAATGTTTTAAATTTTCGGACTCCAAAACAGTTAGTATGCATTTTTGTAATTTAAGGGGACTCCACCCAGACCCTGAACTATTTATACACAAAAAGAAGATCCCTGTCGTGAAAACTACAAAATTTTTAGGCCTCACACTAAATTCCAAATTTAATTTTCTCCCCCACATTAAAAAACTTAAGAAGAAATGCCAAAAGTCATTAAACATACTTAGAGTACTCAGCCATACGGACTGGGGAGCTGACAGAGATACCTTGCTGCTGCTATATCGGAGTCTAATTCGATCCAAGCTAGACTACGGATCCATAATATATGGAGCAGCTAGGAAGTCTTATCTAAAAATACTGGAACCAATACAAATTGCTGCCCTACGTCTCTGTCTCGGTGCGTTTCGTACATCACCTATCCCAAGTCTCCATGTGGAGGCTGGAGAACTCCCCATGGATATAAGAATGAAAAAGCTTGCAATGCAGTATATAGTCAAGCTAAAATCCAACCCCACGAACCCTGCTTTCGACTCCATATTTAACCCCACAGAGGTAGAATTATACAATCTAAGGCCTAACGTCATATAGCCGTTGGGCCTTCGAATGAGAGAACCCATCCAAAATTTAACCCCACCCATTGACCAAATCTCTTAAATAGAAACCCCTCAGAATCCTCCTTGGCTAATGAATAAACCCAAATTAAATTTACCCCTCCTTAATTTCAAAAAAGAAAATACAGACATACTACAAGTTCACTTTAGGGAATTGCAGGAAAGCTACGGAGATTGTGGCACCATCTACACAGACGGATCCAAAATGGATGGAAAGGTCGCGTGTGCCTGCTCCTTTCGGAACAAAACAATCTCCCGTAGACTCCCTGAAGCTGTTGGACCAAATAACAGCCGACCGTAGGGATGTCCCCTTCATCTGGGTCGCCTCCCATGTTGGCATTAAGGGAAACGAAGCCGCAGACAGAGAAGCAAAGAGAGCCCTAAATCATGTGGTGTCAGAAACCCAAATTCCCTGCCCGGAGCTGAGACAAATAATGGCCTCTGTCACCAATCGAGAGTGGCAGAACCGATGGGAGGCTGAGACTCACAATAAACTCAGGCAGATTGTGGCGGATGTCAGGGTCTGACAAGGCGTGGTAGCACGACCATGTCCAGACTGAGGATTGGCCACACCTACATCACGCACTCTTTTGTGCTGAAGAGAGACGAGCCCCCACTTTGTGAGTACTGTGACTCTCGCCTCACCGTGGAACATATCCTCGTTGATTGCCCCAGATACCAGGATGTCAGGGAGAAATATTTTAGAGCCACTAACTTAAAAACACTATTTGGTAATGTCGACCCTGGGAAGGTACTGGGCTTTATCCGGGAAGTGGGGGTGTCTACGAAGATCTTATTTATGAATTTGTGAACATGTACTATTTACATTAGATTTTTACCAAATAATTAAATTTTTACTACCTTTACTATTTTAACTGTCAATAGACCTTGATTTTAATGATATGACTGTATAGAATTTGGCCCTTGTTGTTTAGAGAGATAGTCCTTAAGGGACTGCAGGCACGACATGGTCTAAATTGTGCCGATGTGCCTAAAATCAAAATCAAATCAAACCTCCTGCCCTGTCAAGAACTCATCTTCTTTCATGGAGTTGATCTGTTCTTGTGTTCACTTATCACTCATACTCTGGATTTTTCTTTCGCCCACTTCTGAGTTTTTACCAATATCAGTTTCGAGTTCTTCTTCAACAATACTCTCTGTTCATTTTGTGGACTTTATAGGACGACTATGTTTTCAACATAGCTTGTTATTACAAGAATCTCGAAAGCTTTGATTGATTTATGCTCGTCGAAAGAGTTGACTCTGAGACTCTTGGACGTTTTCCCTCCATCGGTCTGGCAGAATCATTCTTCTGTCTGGGAGGGATCAAATCATATGCAAAGGTTTCATCCCTAATACCGTTGTCTCCTTTCCTAAGACGCCCAGGCTAGAGGCGAGCTAACACACGAAGACCTGCCCTAAACTCCTTCTATGTACTACATCAATCGTGCAGTGGTCCATGTGACAGGCTAGTAAAAGTGACGTGTGTTTGGCGTGTTTAATGTCTAGGGGATGATTATGTTTTAAAGCTATCACACACCAACCCGTCAGCATATAAATCGGGAGCAGGCACGCAACGAGACAAGCAATGAAAGAAAGATACAAAATTAAAAATGAAGAATATTTATTTACATAAATATTTACATAGAAGAATAAAAAGGGGAGGGTTTGCGTCTATCTCTAATCAATAATATATCTAATCATCACTCTTGCACTTAATAAGAGAGTATGTCACGTTGTCTTCTGAACTTAGCTGGTTGTCCTGTTTGGGTCGCAGCTGGCTGTGTCCTGGCTTGAGGTTCTGCAGCTGGAGGTGGCGCTCTAGCGGGTAGAGGGACGCCGGTGATATAGTTCTTGTGGAGTCTCAATCCAAAAATTCTGATATCTGTAGTGGGCACAGTAGGGCAGGTGGCCGGCTACCGTGGGCACAAGTGTACTGCGGGCAGAGCGGATCTGCCGTGGGCAGCGTAGTTAACAGGATTAGTCCAGTGAGCTACGAAGTTCAGGCGGAGCTATGACGTCTCGCACAGATCTGGGTCTATAGGGACGTCGTACCTAATAAGTTGACAGGTGGGCTGTTGAATAGGCAGGCAAGTAGAGCCGATAGCGCCAAGTAGTAGAGTTGAGTAGATCCACGTAGACAGTAGAAGATACTCAACAGCAAATAGGCCGGTGTGCAGTGCTGAATAGCACTAAGTACAAAGGCAATAGATCCAAACAAATAGGCAATTGACTAGGCAGACAATGCCAAATAAATAGTTGAGTAGTATCGAGTAGACACTGAGCAGCAAATAGGCAGTTGACTGGGCAGACAATGCCAAATAAATAGGCAAGTGAATGATCCGATAAATAGATAATAGGCAGACACCTGAGGGAGGCACCAGGTATTTCTCTAGGAGTGAGAATAAATGATAAAGTCCAGACTCGATTGCTCAGATAGAATGAGAAATGAGAGAGTTTATATTCCGCCTTATTCTACCTTATATAGGCCGGGAGATATGGGCGGAAACAGGAAATGTCCTAGACTAAGAATTATCTTACACGTGGGTGAATCCGACAATAGTCGCACCTTGGAGTGTAACGAGGCGTGTTGACCCGAGTAATCTCTTTGATCAAGGAGAGACGTGGGAGAGGGGGGGAAGATTTGCTTGTATTCCACCCAAGGTGGTGTCAACTGCTGCCGTCAGACATCCGGCGGGTAAGATCAAAGAGACTGTGTGTTTATCTTTCCCCGATCAAGAGGAGATAAGTGAAAAGCTGCCCAAGTGGTGAACTAAGTCTAGTCTGGAGAGGAAAAGGTGGGGCGGGTGAAGAAATTGCAGATAGGACGGGGAAATGACTAAAATAAAATAAATAATAGTAATTAATGCTGTGATAAAATTGAGTGACTCTGACAGCAAGCTTTTGACTTGTCACAGTCCATAAAATAGTACCTTTGGGAATTGTGAGTAGAATAGTGGCAGGGATGTTAGGGGTTTTCTTCCATCCCCCCTATTGCATTGGACTCGGTCCTTAGGCACCCCAAGGGGGATTCGGTTTTGCTTCTCTAATGGCCAAATCGTCTCTCCTAATGAGACTCAGACGCGTTGCTCGGACTTTGCTGAAGTATATCACAGTGCTACCTATACAAGCAAGTGGCTTACTTTTGGCACGAATGTATTTTGAAAAGTACATCTATGAATGGGATGGACAGCTTGGTAACCATGTTAGTTTCCAAGAATGAGGTGACGTTTATTGTCACTAGCTAATGGTTTCAAGCCTCTCAATAAGGGAAAACACTGTGTCAGAATCTGCTGTATGTGTTTTAAACTGCACAATCAGAAGAACATTGAACAGCAGCAGACATGACGTTTGGCTAGTGCAATGGATCTAATGATTTTTAGAACCATTTGATTATGGAATCATTCTTTCTTTTTTTTTTAACAATACCTCTATTCAATTCGTAACTTCGTGGAAACTTCAAAAACCTAAATTCTGGGTGGGTGGACTTGGATCTTGAAAACGGCTCTAATGAATTTCCTTGAAATTTGATAGTTGCTGTATTACTAGCTCAATGTCCACACTGGGGAAACTCTAGTTTGACCGTTTCTAATTTTTTTGCGCATCGTCTTCTAAGTCTAGATCATTGGAATATGTGTAGTAGTATACATTCGCTTTACCTGGATTCTTTCTCGGGTGGAAGGGGCGGGGCACACATGTTCCATTGTTTTTTAATCTAATATTCAATAGTTCTTTAGAGTCACTCTCTATAAGTTGTATCAAGGAGGTTTTAATCTAGAAAGTATTTTTGTAATGTCTTTCTTGTTGAGTGGTTGGATTTGGAATATTTCGGTATTATATTGGACTATAGAATGTTTGCGACGAACTGAGTGCATCACTTGAAGAGTAAAAAAAACCTTCACAAACTTAGATATTCAAATTTTCTTTAATTATTTCAGGCTTCAGAAAACAATTATTATTCGCTTCATTTATGTTTTATTTTTAAATTAGGAAATAAAATAAAAGTTCTGGTAAAAAAAATAATCTCACTTTTGATATTTGTATTTCCTGTTTCGAAGAGTTGACTTTGGTCGCAAGAGAGCACTAAACTTAGTACACAAAACAAAAGACTAGATTCTCCGACATTTTATTAACATCATTGCTCCTCTCAATAATTTAGAAATAATAATTAAGTCGTATATTTTTTTAATATAGCCATACTATTATTTTCTCAATTAGCCAGAGAAAACTGTTACTTCGGGTTTCTGTATGCGCATTAACACTGGCGCCCCAGTTCCAAATGGTGCCGATGCTGTTGTACAAGTTGAGGATACAGAACTTGTTGAGGCCTCGGTGGATGGCAAGACAGAGATACAGATCAGGATTCTCAAGTTTCCGACTGTTGGTCAAGACATCAGGTTTTTTTTTTTTAAGTTCTTGCAAGACAGTGTCCACATTAGGCCTTTTGCTGATGTAGTTTTGTGGTCACGTTTGGCAGTTGCACAATAAATATTTTATTGAATTTTTTAAAACCAGGCCTGTTGGATCGGATATTGAGAAAGGTCAAGAGGTTCTTAGTGTTGGACAGAGACTTGGTCCATCTGAGCTTGGACTACTTGCCACTGTGGGTGTAACCACTGTCCAGTGTTATTCTTTACCAACTGTCGGTGTTCTGTCTACTGGTAACGAGGTACATTGTTTATTATCAAGATTGTAGATGTTTTCTTCTTTTGGCTTTCTTTTTCTCCATTTGTCTCAAATTTGGTTGGCTGTTTGTTTTAATCTAAAAGGTAATTGAATTCACCTAGTCACATTCTCCAGCTTGGCTTAAGTTTTAATTCTAGTATTGTTGTCAAATTTCACTCTCAGCTGGTTGAACCTAATGTACCGCTAACTGAAGGTAAAATCAGAGACAGTAACAGAACTGTTTTGTTAGCTCAACTCAAGGAGCTTGGTGTGCCATCTGTTGACCTAGGGATCGCCAGAGACAGGTTAGTAACATGACACAGAGTGTGTTGCCTTTCTTAATGGCTAGTAGCATATAAAATACCTTCAAGAAAAGTGTATAAACATACATTTAAAATGCAGCGACACCACTGACAAATACAGCACGAACACAATGCTAACATAGTTGGCATCATCTTCGTTTGATACAAAGCTTTATGTCTGTTCTAGCCCTGACACTTTGCTACAGAAGCTCTCTGATGCCATGGACATAGTGGATATTGTAGTCACGACAGGCGGAGTCTCAATGGGAGACAAGGATTACCTAAAGCAGGTCCTTCTGGTGGACCTTAAAGCCAAAATTCATTTTGCCCGAGTTCTGATGAAGCCAGGGTAAGATTTTTTTCCATCAAATTTGATTATAATTCTTTCAATTGCCACCTGTAAAAAGTTAAGTTCCAGCTTTCAGACCTTGTGATCTGAGGGGGAAGATCTGTTTCTGTGGCCCACGATTAATGATGGTATCATGTGGCTAGCACAATGACCAACCACCTTTACTTTTCCCCAACTAATTCCAGGTACCCATTAGAGCTGGGTGGACTCAGAGGCACCCTAAAGATCTTGAATGAAGACTGCCTAGTCTTCACCTGGATTCGAACCCAGGACCCCAGGCTCAGAAGCCATACCCTTAACCACTCAGCCACCAAGCCTCCAATAGCCACTAGTACTTATTCACAATTCTATTTCAACATACAAATGTGTATATTCAATTACTTTATGTACAGATGTTTCTGACTAATAAAAGTTTCTTACTCTCTCTGTATAGTTAATGTTTGTGAATGGAATAGAAGCTCTGGTTGTCTGATAACATATTCCATGCTCAAATGTTGTTAAAGTGTCAATAAGTAATATAAGATAAATACAAAAGTAGTCCCTAATAGTAATGACAATCTATAGTAAACATTCATATTGTATTTTCAAGATGTTTGGAATTCATGACTTATTGTGCTATTAACCCAAAGCTCTATCAATTTAGCTAACCAGCCATTCTACTAAGTGCGAAAGTTTAGCTTGAAATAATCAATTCGTTTGACGTCATTTTTTAACTTTTCACCATCTTCCACCTTTGGACTATGAAAAACAAGTACGATTTCTGGAAACTTTTAAATTTAAAAAATTATGTTAACTAACAATCATTTTCACATAGAACTAATGACTTATTGCATTACTTGAGCTGTCTTTTAAATTATCTTTGTGCTTATTATAATTCTACAAGTGACTTCCACTTGCGTTATATCTGATCTATTCACCTTGTTGGATACAAAGGGCTGTGTTTATGACAATATGTCAATTGGCATCTACAAGAATAATCACGTTTTCAATTAAAAAAAATATTTGACTACTAACAAATCTAATTCTAGATAATAATTCAGTGAACAGTAGATGAGTAAAACTGTTTGAAAAGAGTTCACTAGAATTATTAGACAATAAAAAGACAATTTTTTAGCTACATCTAATTTTTTTTCAGTTACAATAATGTAAGTTCTCCCTTTTTTGTGAGTTGGTCAAATACTGAGGCCAGTGTCTCTCAAACTGTAGCCCCATCCCTCCCACTCCTAGGGTACTAAAAAAGGGGTGCGAAGTTGGTTTTATTATTTTTTTCAAAAACCAAAACCGTTGTAGTTATAACCCATATTTGATAATTAGTCAAGTTAAAATGACATTATTACGACAGAACTATTAAATGCTTTCCTAGTGACGTACCATTGTTCAGTTGACACACTTTTAAGCACACAATTAGGCACGTCTTTCTGAACCACCAGTAGGATCATTCGATCAAGCCTATTACGAACATACATTCTCGGATGCCTAGAATAGATCTCACACTTCAGTATCAGCCTGTCCCAAGCTTCACTATCACTTTGTGCTATAGACCAAAACATATTACATTTCGGAAGCTTACAATGCATGAAAAAGCTTGATCCCTTTGCTTACAGACCTAATAGCTAGATAAGGGGATAAGGCATAGTTTTCTTTGGCGTTACATTATTTTTTTACATCTATGCAGAGGAAGATTTTGTATAATCATAGACTTTATACAGGAGACTATTTTGAAACCGATTCATGACTGATTTGTAGATCTGGGTTCATTTGAGTACGTAAAACAGTAGAGTATTTAGTATTTAGTCAAATGGTTGTGTAGATATTTGGGTTAAGGTCATGTGTTCCAAGGTTATCTGAAATCTATTAAAATTAAACGCATTTTATTTATAAGCATATATTTACATGTGATGTTCATGGTAAAGAAAGTGCCATTAAGGAACCTTGACCCGACCGCACGTTTTGCTTACTACGCCTCTGCTACACTATTATATCATTGAAGAGAGCATCATTTCTTCAGCTTCCAGACCATGATTGAGAAACTGCTGTTTAACCACCATAAGCTGATACTGAGAGCAGTTTCCTATGAGGTCATTATGTCCTTGACCTGCACAGAGTTGACTTGTGATTATAAATGGCCTTAGATTAACCCAACTGATGTGGGACCATTGGTTTAGAGGACCACTTTGTTCGGGGGGCTGTCCAATGCTTTGCTGTTCTATTTTGTCACAAACATTGGCCTGTTCAAAGAAGTCATCTTTAGCTTTAATTTGGCTTTTGTTGTTCACCTTTTATTTAATGGTTTACCTACTAACACCCTCCACATTGTCTTAATTAAGAGGTTCTCGTTAGCTGACTTTTTTTCAAATTTGGTTCATAAGATTTAGATTCATTTCCTTGCTTTATAAACACAAAGTTTCGATTTGATTCCATATTCTATGAACAGATTCGATTATTTTATAAATAAACATTTAGATTTCTTTACATATTTTATAAATTCATATTAAGAGTCGATTCCACAAATGTATGTCCACATATTTTGGAAACAGCTGAATCAGCCAGCAATCCTATCACCTCTAGAGAGATATAAATGTCTAGTACACAGGGTTGAACATTGGGTGGTCGTTTGTTTACCCTTCTTCAAACATATTTGTACAAATTGTTTCTGTGTGTGTCTAATTAGAGTCTTTATCACTAGCTATGACATCGTGCATAACATCTTATCAGCGTTGAAGAGAACTAAGACTTGGTGTATCTAGTGATCATCTTGTGACCTTATTTTAGAATTCATTAAGAAACTTGACTTGTTATGAATTGTGGGGTCAACAGTGACGTATCGCCGCTATCGGCGTCTCGGATTTCATTGAACGAAATCTTTGTTTACTTTTCAAATGTATTTTGTTTTGTTATTTTTTTAAGCCATGCTAAACAAAACAGATACAACAACAACACAAAAATTTACCAAGATACAAACATACCAATGTACAGTCGTCTATCTCTGTGCCGCCTTGGCGTATCTCATGTCGTTAAAAGTTTCTTTCCTCTACTTTTTTCCCTCCTGTTTTTTAATGTCCTTCTTAAAAGGTCATAAGGTTAAATATGTGTGTTAAAAAAAATAGCTCACGGATTCCACGAAAGAATGATAACTGGATAGGTACGGGTTATCTTCGATACTAATAATTTACGTCAGTATGGTCACTGGAGAAATAAGAGGCACCGAGGAAAATAAAAATAGGTATGGAGACTCATCCCCCCCCCCAACCGGAAACAGGAGGGCGCAGCAGATCACCTATATCACATTCTTCCCCCCCCCCCTGCATGCCTCCCCGGGGCGCCGTGATTGCCGGCTAATAAGAGCGGGTTTAATAAAATGTAAACAGGGGTGTGGTCTAGAACTTTGGCTGACCTCAATTAAGGAAAGGAAAAGACAAGGAGAGATTAAAACGGAGATGAATGCATTTTTTTTTACACATGTACAGCATTTGGAACTTATCACGTGCATGTGTGTGTGTGTGTTCGGTATGGGAGTAGTAGAAAGAGGGGGAAAAAGGATGGTGGGTATTTAGAGAGAGAATCCAGTTTTATCCAGGTCTGTGAGTTGAGTTCATCTCCCCCCTGGTTCAAATCTAGTTCTGTGTGAGTTTAACACCTGTAAGTTTGTAAGGCCAATTAAATTGATGGTGTTGAAAAAAACAAACGGACTAACAGCACAGTATCTTTAGTTCACCCTGTGGCCTGGAGAGTGGGTATTAAAGTAGGCACTTTTATTGAGGGTGTTAGACTAGCTTTGTAGGTCGGGAAGTGGGTGTGGCATTGTCATTTTGTGGTAAGAGTGATAATGCTGTTAGTTTTAAAACTCTTTGTATTGGATAGAATGAGGGAAGATGTGGTGTCATCAAGTCTTTTTTGGTATCGTCTAGTCTATTTCAGGCGGATGGGTGTATTGGAAATAGGTCATACTCAGTGTAAATACTGAAAGTAGATAGGACAGGAGTCTTTAGTTCTGAAACATACTCAGTGTAAATACTGAAAGTAGATAGGACAGGAGCCTTTAGTTCTGAAACATACTCAGTGTAAATACTGAAAGTAGATAGGACAGGAGTCTTTAGTTCTGAAACATACTCAGTGTAAATACTGAAAGTAGATAGGACAGGAGTCTTTAGTTCTGAAACATACTCAGTGTAAATACTGAAAGTAGATAGGACAGGAGTCTTTAGTTCTGAAACATACTCAGTGTAAATACTGAAAGTAGATAGGACAGGAGTCTTTAGTTCTGAAAGATACTCAGTGTAAATACTGAAAGTAGATAGGACAGGAGTCTTTAGTTCTGAAAACATACTCAGTGTAAATACTGAAAGTAGATAGGAATCTTTAGTTCTGAAACATACTCAGTGTAAATACTGAAAGTAGATAGGACAGGAGTCTTTAGTTCTGAAAGATACTCAGTGTAAATACTGAAAGTAGATAGGAATCTTTAGTTCTGAAACATACTCAGTGTAAATACTGAAAGTAGATAGGAATCTTTAGTTCTGAAACATACTCAGTGTAAATACTGAAAGTAGATAGGACAGGAGTCTTTAGTTCTGAAACATACTCAGTGTAAATACTGAAAGTAGATAGGACAGGAGTCTTTAGATCTGAAACATACTCAGTGTAAATACTGAAAGTAGATAGGACAGGAGTCTTTAGTTCTGAAAGATACTCAGTGTAAATACTGAAAGTAGATAGGAATCTTTAGTTCTGAAACATACTCAGTGTAAATACTGAAAGTAGACAGTAGTCTTTAGTTCTGAAACATACTCATAAATACTGAAAGTAGATAGGACAGGAGTCTTTAGTTCTGAAACATACTCAGTGTAAATACTGAAAGTAGATAGGACAGGAGTCTTTAGTTCTGAAACATACTCAGTGTAAATACTGAAAGTAGACAGTAGTCTTTAGTTCTGAAACATACTCAGTGTAAATACTGAAAGTAGATAGGACAGGAGCCTTTAGTTCTGAAACATACTCAGTGTAAATACTGAAAGTAGACAGTAGTCTTTAGTTCTGAAACATACTCAGTGTAAATACTGAAAGTAGATAGGACAGGAGTCTTTAGTTCTGAAACATACTCAGTGTAAATACTGAAAGTAGATAGGACAGGAGCCTTTAGTTCTGAAACATACTCAGTGTAAATACTGAAAGTAGACAGTAGTCTTTAGTTCTGAAACATACTCAGTGTAAATACTGAAAGTAGATAGGACAGGAGCCTTTAGTTCTGAAACATACTCAGTGTAAATACTGAAAGTAGACAGTAGTCTTTAGTTCTGAAACATACTCAGTGTAAATACTGAAAGTAGATAGGACAGGAGTCTTTAGTTCTGAAACATACTCAGTGTAAATACTGAAAGTAGATAGGACAGGAGCCTTTAGTTCTGAAACATACTCAGTGTAAATACTGAAAGTAGACAGTAGTCTTTAGTTCTGAAACATACTCAGTGTAAATACTGAAAGTAGATAGGACAGGAGTCTTTAGTTCTGAAACATACTCAGTGTAAATACTGAAAGTAGATAGGAATCTTTAGTTCTGAAACATACTCAGTGTAAATACTGAAAGTAGATAGGACAGGAGCCTTTAGTTCTGAAACATACTCAGTGTAAATACTGAAAGTAGACAGTAGTCTTTAGTTCTGAAACATACTCAGTGTAAATACTGAAAGTAGATAGGACAGGAGTCTTTAGTTCTGAAACATACTCAGTGTAAATACTGAAAGTAGATAGGAATCTTTAGTTCTGAAACATACTCAGTGTAAATACTGAAAGTAGATAGGACAGGAGTCTTTAGTTCTGAAACATACTCAGTGTAAATACTGAAAGTAGATAGGAATCTTTAGTTCTGAAACATACTCAGTGTAAATACTGAAAGTAGATAGGACAGGAGTCTTTATGTCTTATATAACATACTCAGTGTAACTACTGAAAGTATATGAATGCCTGATGTTCACAAAGCATGGATGTCTGGGGCTACTAGGTGCATTAACCTTCCCAAGGATATCCATAAATGGGGTCAGTATCAAAGTTCGCTCTTGGTAATGCTCAGCTCGCTGATAACCAAATGTTGCTCGTGGGAGGAGTAGGTCACTTCTCGCCCCCATCCTATACAAACTTGACATTGACAAATATCATTGAGTCACACTTCCTCTAGAGGATTAGGTTTTGGGCAGTTTCTGAATTTCTCGAAAAACCACAAAAAGCTTCAGACCTAGCGAAAGTTTAAAACTTATTCCTGATGGTTTTTTGTTACTCACCAAATCTCTGACCCGCAAACTTAATGTCCAGCTTTGTATGTGTGTGTGTGTTGGATCGGACTGAAGTTATAGATTGTTGGAAGTGTTGTGAAGTCATGACAGAAAATATAAAACTATGTCTTTGATCTTTATCTTTGATTACTTCACGCGCATTGAGCAAACTTTGTTTTGGATTCGTTGGATCATTTCTAGGAAGTTTTACGAACTTTTCTCTTTCCCCTTTTGGTTCTAATGGACCATACTTTTCGTGTCCAATCATAGTGCTTACGGGGGCGTTTTTGTCTACAAATCTCAACAAAGAAGTTTAACTTTGTTCTCTTATTTATACTTTGTTTTTCTCTTTAATCCGAATCAGATAATGGCTAGCTCGTAACTACGGTGTAACTACTAAAAGCTGCAAACACTTTTTTTTAAAAAGCTTTTTTAGTTCTTGTTGTTTAGCTCTGAAATAGAAAATAAAACCGATAAGTTAATGAAACAAAATATTCGCTGTATTAGTGTACACAACAAGACTTAGATGCGACTGAAGACTGATTGTGTTATGTAAAGAAGACAACAGTTAGACTGCCATGATTAAGCTAGTGGTTAGGATTATAATAGTGACTTCCAAGTTCTAGTGATAGAAACTTCCGACTGACGGAGACTGGAGAAATTGTTTTTATTTAGACGTTGTTTTGTTTATTTGGAATGCATGGCCTCTATAGAATGTCAAATAAATGTTACCTGTTTTGGCACTGACCTGTGTTTTACCAGCAATAGAAATCAAGTATTTTGATCAATTGGCAAGCTACAAGGGCATTTGTGATTTAATCCTTTCTTTTTTTTTTCTTTAAGACTTAAACTTTTTGTAGGAAGCTGGTGATCTTCTGTAAGAGCTATTACTTTTCTCGTAATAACTAATGAATGATAGATTTTTAAAAAATCTAGACTTGTATACTGTATCTAGCTAAAGATATGGTATAGAAGATTCCAAGTTTTTTTTTAAATTATTAATGTTTTGTTTTGAACAATTTTATATCTAGTCATTTTGTCCCTAAAGATTTACATCAACTGTTACAGTTCAAGTCAAATCGTTAGAGCCGTTTTCTACATCCGTGTACGGCTTTACTCCATTGGACATCATTCACCAATCGTAAGCAAATAACATTTAGTCACGTGTTTCCCTATCTCTTGTACGACCTAATTCTAATCAACAATGGTTATCACGTGACCGTTTGTTTTGGTGAATGAGGTCCGAAAGTAAAAAAACGATCCCTATCAAGTTCAATGGGACTCGTTTTGTAAACGTATTTAGCTGCACACCCTGTCAGTTCTTCGCACTCTACATTACCTGCGCTAGTACACCGCAACCACTTTCATATCCTCCCCCACCCCTTCCTTCTTCCTGTGTATTTAGCACTACAACCACGCCCCTAGTTCAAATCATATTAATAAGGTGGGGAGTTTCTCTTTTTCCCTAGAACTTAACTCCCAGTTACTCCTTCTTCCTCCTGCCATCACTGACCCTCCCCCTCCCCACTCTAACCCTTTCCCTACTAGCTGTCCAAATTGCAGGCCCCTGTTCTGTCTCACCTGTCCAGTGATGCTTCTTTCATCTTCACCTCCACATTTTCTCATCAACAGTTTCTTTCAGGGCTGTTCTTTTATTTCTTCACTGAAAGCCTTCAGCCAAAGCTTTATATACACACATACTAGCCGAAATACCCGGCGTTGTCTGGATTTAAAAAACTAAAGATTATCAACACAAAATATTACATCTAAAAACTAAACATAACTACATCTGGTAATTAGATTTATTAACAATTCGTCTTTATCCGGACTCTTTACAATTAATTACTTATCAACACATCTTAGCCCACCCCACCCCTTTTTTTTCAATTGTCATTTACAATCGTACTTTGATATTTAACAAACTTTTTTTAAAAAATGAGTTGCATTTTACTAAAGTGCACATTTATTTACATTAATCCGTTGTTGTTTTTTTTTTTTTAATTTTTAAGAAGAATTAATTATAAGAAAACAACTTCAAAATATCGAATGACTAACTTCTTTTAATTTGAACATTAAGCAAACATGTGACCGCAATATATTGTTACGAAAATACGGATCACTGAGAGTCTTGCCTAACGGGTGTTATTATATATATGGTCATCTAATGAGGGGCCAAACTTTCATTTTAGGCCTTCCCTTTGGTTATGTATCTAAAGGGGCTTTTGCCACAGTGTGAGGTGGAACATTAGTAATAAGGACTACTAAACACAGCTTATTAAATCTTGTTTTAAAATGGATTTAAAGAAGAAAAAAAGTGTCTTTATGTATACTTCTATAACAGAAGACAATGGACCGTAGAAATGTTTTATTTTGTACTCCCGGGCTATGTTTCTCAACCTTAACCTAGTGATAGCGTGGAAACGGTTGCAGGTGGATACTTGTAGGCAAATACGAAAGTAAAATCGAACCCCCTTTAGGATGCCTAAGGACCGAGTCCATTGCACTGGCGCGGATGGAATAAAACCCCCAACAAACAATCACTATCTACATACCGTTTAATTGGCGGACACTAGCATAGCAGATGTGACAGAGATGGAATGTAGGGGAGTTTCCCCGTTGTGCTCGAACTTCTGCCTCGCCTTAAACGAGCGTCTTGGGATACGAGCCATCGGTAACAGGGATGCAACACATTTACATCTCCTTGAATCTTTCCCAGACAGAACATTTTTTTTCAATCAGGCAGTAAGAGGAAGGGGTCGTCCATACAAAAGCTGGCTGGACCACGTGAAAGAATGGACCAGCCTCTCTCTTGGTGTCCTGCTAAGAACATCTGTTGACCGGGGAGGGATTAGGTTGCGCTAACTGTCCTAGCACCCCTACGACAAGAGTCAAGGGACAGATGAGTTAGAGGCGAGTGTCCGTGGGCTTAGAGTTCCAAGAGTCTTCCACGCAATTCTTTATAACAAAAACGGAGGCATAAATGTTATAAAAATATATTTTTAAAAAAATTACCTTCTTTCCTTGATAAAGCATTTCTTTGTTTTGTTTTGTTTTTCACTATTAGTAATAAACAGTTTTTTAATTGGTATATCTTTTATGAAAACAAAATGCTTTACATATGTAATTACATGTGCAATTTTATAATCAAAACGGATCGCTTTTAGAAAAAAAAGTAGCAGTTGCACCAGGATATTTTCTTGTCTTTGTTTTTGAAATTGAGCTCTAAACGTGACGGACGGACGAAGAGATACACCACACAAAATAGTGACTCTTCCCCTTTCGGGGAGCCGCTACAAATGGCACAATAACAAAACAAAAAGGGGGGGTCCTATTATTACATATAGCGTCTGTCGAGTTCTGCGAACTATTCTGCCCGAAATTTCATTAAGATTGGTCGAAAGTTAAGGAGGATGTCATGTTAGAAAACCAAAATCTAAGAACAGCTATTTTCGGACATTTTTTTTTTGTTGCTTTTAGAAGATTTATTATATGCCTAATAAGGTAAAAAAAAAGTAATTAAAATATGCTTATGGCCGCCGCAAGGCTTAATATATAGTTAATAACTTTTTTAAAAGTAAGTAATTTCAAAAGAAATATAGCAGTCTGTTAGAACTAAGGCTGCTGCAGAGGCTCAGCTAAAATAAATTATATCCGTCTATTTTTAATGAATTGTTGAATTAGGTCCTTATTTTTTTTTCATCGAAGACTACAAACTTATCCCCATCAAATTATATGTAAATATTAAATGATGTTAAATTCTTTAGTTGAGCCAATAGATGGTATAATAAGACTTAACTGAGCAAAGCTGCATAGAGTTTGAACAAAAACGTAGAAACTTTTTCGTGTTATGAATAATTTTTTTGAAAGACAAGATGTTAATATCTTAAGTTCTACGGCCCCCTGTTGACCCATTGGTCTCAGAAATACATTTTTTGAATTATTAAAAAAAATGGCTTAGAACTTCCTTAAAAATGGACTATGTTTTTGTATGGACTATGTTTTTGTATGGACTATGTTTATGTATGGACTATGTTTTGTATGGACTATGTTTTTGTATGGACTATGTTTATGTATGGACTATGTTTTTGTACGGACTATGTTTAAGTATGGACTATGTTTTGTATGGACCATGTTTTTGTACGGACTATGTTTTTGTATGGACTATGTTTTGTATGGACCATGTTTTTGTATGGACTATGTTTTTGTACGGACTATGTTTTTGTATGGACTATGTTTTTGTATGGACTATGTTTTTGTACGGACTATGTTTTTGTATGGACTATGTTTTGTATGGACCATGTTTTTGTACGGACTATGTTTTTGTATGGACTATGTTTTGTATGGACCATGTTTTTGTATGGACCATGTTTATGTAGGGACTATGTTTACGTAGGGACTATGTTTATGTATGAACTATGTTTTTTGTATGGACTATGTTTATGTATGGACTATGGTTTTTGTATGGACTATGTTTATGTATGGACTATGGTTTTTGTATGGACTATGGTTTTTGTATGGACTATGGTTTTTGTATGGACTATGTTTTTTGTATGGACTATGTTTTTGTATGGACTATGTTTTTGTATGGACCATGTTTATGCATGGACTATGACTAGGTCAGCATGGCGTACTAACTATTTCTACAGACAAATCATTTCTTACAAATAATCTGAAATGCATATTTGTGGTGTTCATTAGGGTCAAAATCTGAGTCTTTAGGTCCCCACCTGACACCTATTCATGACAATACCACATACCATACCCCCTACACACACACACACCCGTCGCATTGATAGCACAAGAAGAACACAAAGGTGATGCTAAGAAGAGTGAGCCAATAACAAACACACACACACAATGGAAATGAACAACTTGGAACTGTGTCAGTTTGAATTATGTGGATACCACAGTAGGCGCCAACATCTCATGGCCACTCGGGCCTCCCTTCAACTGCACTGATTGTGTTCAAGTCTCTTTCCTTTTTCTCTCCTTTTCTCTCCCCCCCCCCAATCTCTCTGTCTGCTACATCTGCTTTTATTTCCCTTTCAAGTAAGTAGGGAAACGTTCTATGTAGTCACATTTTCTTTAAATATATTTAACCGTTGATGGGGTGGGGTAGCCTTTCATCAGGAGTGTATATTTCATTAATTATTTATCCCTCTTTTTTTTCCAAAAAAAGTCTGACTTTGATATCTTTTAATCTATATTTAGAATCCGATGTAGTATGCTTGGAGAGTGAGGTATTAACAAAATACACATAGAAAAACAAAATATGACCAGTTTGAGATAACCAGCATGTGGGCTCCGCCCTTTCGCCTGGCTTTAATTCATGGTTAAAGTGTGCAGCACAAGTTGTTAAAAAGGTCATTCATCAAGAATATAATCTGGCGCAATACGTCATCATCATGAAGCAGGGTTCTTACGTGTTCACCTCACCATGAGCATTAAACTAACGTGTTGATTGGCTCGTTAAGGTGACTCCCCTAAAAAACAAATTGAAATTGATGAATTTTATTTTGTTCACCTCCATGCTATGACATGGTCCAATCAAATATACGTCAGACATATGCTATGTAAATGTTATATGTGATTTACACGGGGGGGGGGGATGTTCACCGAGTAAAGATCACAGACTTGTATGTTGCAATTCGTATTTGTTTGTTGCTTTTCACAAAGCTTGCATTAACTCTGTCTGGGAAAAAGCTTGTACACGTTATTTCTCCCACACCCAATCTCGGATCAAGCTGAAGTTTTGCACAATTGTTTCTGTTACCTGACAACACAACAATCAATACAAAAATGTACCAATTAATTAATTAACTTATGGTAATAAATTAATTTGTTTGTTATGTAACAAGGAAAAGAAATTGTAATTGACTGAAGTGGTGGTATAAGCTGAACTATTCCCTTGTATATTTCGTCGTCTAAGTATTACTGAACACAAACCTGAAAAATAGGACCAGCCTATAGAAACAATAGATAACTATACAATCTTCCATGTTCATAAGCTCTCCACTAGCAGAGTAGTTACCGTGTTGGCTTGAGAAGTCAGATAAGGCTTGAGTCATGAGTTCGAATTCAGGTCGTTCCCCCCCCTCCTCCTTTTTTTTTCACAAATGCTTTTTTTATTCTAGACCCAAACTAATTCATACAAGTACACATTCATATATGTTATTTTTTATATTTATATATATTTAAAATATGTTCTTGTATTTAAAAATACCCTAACAAGTTGTTTGAAAGTTCAGATTGAAAACATATATCTTGAAAAGAATACATTAAAGACATATCCACAGAAGATTTCTCTGAAGACATGTCTCGAAGACATATAACCTGAAGACAATATCTTAAAGACAGATAATTCGAAGACATACAGTTATTTGGAGCCTATACCTTGAAGACAGTTATGTTAAAGACAGATGCATCGAGTGCAGACGATGACTTGAAGACAGTTATCTTGAAGACTTAATTGTAGACATTTAGTTAAACGTTTTAAGTTTTTAAAATAATCTTTTTCTTATGATTTATTCTGACACCTTCGTAGTTCTTGCTTTACCTGTGTCCTTTGATCACAAGGGAGTGAGCGTTGCTGTGTCTGCAAGTTGGGCATGCTAGCGGCATCACTGCTGACTTCTATCGCCGAGTTCTGTATGCTCCAGTCTAGTTCATTTCATAGTTGGTATTTTGACTATCTGAGCCAGTAGTATGTTTTATAAGTTGTACAGTGAGATGGATCCATATAGAGTTATTGCTTTTTTTTTTTTCTTCAAACCCCATTGCTGCCATCGTCCAATTGGCAAGTGATTTGCAGTCATTTTCTCTTAATTGTTCACATTTTTCTTGTTGGACATTTTAAAGCCTTTGATCTTAACGTTCTGTTCAGTTTGTTCTGGTGAGAGGCTCTTGTGTTGGTGTCCTCTTACTGCGGTCAGGATCAAGGCAAGACAAAAGATTTTTCTTCTTCGAATCCCAGTCATAAATACCTGTATTATTCTGATATGCATGCTGGTCTTTACTTATGCGTTATCGATATTACTCATATGCAATTTTTTTTATTTAATACATAGTCATTACTTAGCACTGCGACACTGGTATCGGTTTTCTTCTTTTACCAGAATTAATTGTTCTGACAGAGTTTCTCTGCAGTTATCTTGAACCTTTCCAAAAGTAAATGTTGAACTGAGAGAGAAGTACATTACCTTAAAAAGAAATATAAAGCAATCAAAAGATAATTGGATTATTGAAAACAAATTGAATCAACACTAAAAAAAAAGAAATGAGGATGATTTGTCCCCCTTGTCATCTCGTGACCGCTGGATGTGTTGTGCTTGTCGGAGAATGCTTAATGGAGCGAGCTGATGTGCAGAGAAAGAGGGGTGGGGGTGAGTTTATTCCTGGAGTCGATTGATGGCTGGTGTCAGGAATGACAGACAAGGGAGAGTAATACATGAAGCATGAAAACAATAACTGGGCTTTCTTAAGTTTCTAATCATAATTTAGTAATTAGGCTCTCCAAGTCGCAGGGTCACACAAAGTGGCACCTGAATAATTAATCCTCATGTAGTAATAACATCGATGAGGGGAAGAAAACAACTAAGTTGTGGCGCAGGCTGTTTTTGTTTTAACCATTCAGCACATAATTGATAAGATAATTACATCTATATACACTAGACTATGAGCTCTAGACTTTATGACGCATTCAAAGTGAATGTTATTGGCCGTGACTCCAGCAGTAGCTACCATCATTCCTCTGACTCCAGCAGTCAGAACACTAAACCTGACTCCAACCTCTTTGAATTAGAAATTTTTTGTAAAAAAAAAAAACCGTATCAAAGTGTAGGATCCGCATTCTTGTCTAGCAGACCTGATTTCTAGTAGCTATTTTGAATTTACTGAAAACTTGTCTTTAAGCACTAGCCTTTACCTGCTGACTACTTCCGACTAATTACTCAACAATGATTTTACCCCCCAAAAAAATAATAAAGAGCCTGCAGGAGCACAAAGAATACAAAACTAGTGTTCCATATGCTTTACCATTTAGGCCTAATTGTAAAACCAACAGGACACGATGTTTTTTTACATTCATGCTGGCCTAGTACGTTTGGATATATCCTTTATATGACTTACTTGAACATGTCTGAAGATCTGCTTCGTCCAACACTGACCACCACCGTGTATTGTGCACACTAAGTCGTTTGGTTAGATCAGGTTGATCTTGCCACTTACTGGACAAATATCACGCAGCTATGAAGAATGTGACACTCTAGTGGACTGGGGACCAAAACTATGGCTGCGTGCACGTGTCCTCCCACATCAGGTTTAGTTTATTCATTAGCACTCATGAATTAGCTAGTCGGAACCAAGCGATTTGTAGCGTAAGATATATAGGTCACATTCATTACTTCCACATCGATTGAACCACTTGCCAACTTCAAATGTCATGAGATCTTTCAATGGAATATTACCTTTTTTTTATTCTCCGTGATTGGCGTCAAATATATGAATTTTTCACACCTTAAGATTTGTGTTTGCTTGACTATTGGACTAGGAATATAGAACGGCCCTGGGAGTTAAAATTCAAGATAGTTACTTACCAGAATCACGAGATTGTGACGGAAATTTCTCTGACAATGGCTTATGGGCACAGCTTATTTGTCTTCTGTTTTGGAACGTCGATGTGAGTCAACACTTGTTCGATTCGTAAACTGACGTCATTTTCCTCCTTGTGGGTGGATGACGTAAATGCTGGTGTGACAATAGCACCAATGAATATTTTACGACTGTCTCCGGGTGTCTGACTTTGCTCGCCCCCAAAATAGATGTGTTCGTTATGAACCAGCGCCCCACCCTGTCCCTCTTTCATTGCTTGACACTTTCTTCTCTATCGCCCTCATGGTGTATGATAGGTTTGATCCCCGTCAAGTCAGACGGTTGATTACTGATGAATTATTGAGCTGGGGAATAGTATTCTGGTAACTTTGGAATGAAACTCGATTTTAAAGGTTACTTAAGAAATAAAACATTTGCTGAAAGGTTGATTGGAATAAAAGTTAATAGCTTTCAGCTAACGGTAGGTGTTAAGTATTTGTGAAACAATCTTGTCTCATTGTCAGCTTAATCAAAAACTTTGGATATGGCCAAAAGTTGATGCTGTTTTTTTAACATGACTGAACTGACAAATGTAAAGGGTTTAATCAACCCTCCCTCCTTAATTAACTCCAAATATGCAGGCATTGACCAACCCTCCCTCCTTAATTAACTCCAAATACGCAGGCATTGACCAACCCTCCCGCCTTAATTAACTCCAAATACGCAGGCATTGACCAACCCTCCCGCCTTAATTAACTCCAAATACGCAGGCATTGATCAACCCTCACTCCTTAATTAACTCCAAATACGAAGGCATTGATCAACCCTCCCTCCTTAATTAACTCCAAATACGCAGGCATTGATCAACCCTCTCGCCTTAATTAACTCCTAATACTCAGGCATTGATCAACCCTCTCGCCTTAATTAACTCCAAATACGCAGGCATTGATCAACCCTCCCGTCTTAATTAACTCCAAATACGCAGGCATTGATCAACCCTCCCGCCTTAATTTATTCCAAATACGCAGGCATTGATCAACACTCACTCCTTAATTAACTCCAAATACGCAGGCATTGATCAACCCTCTCGCCTTAATTAACTCTAAATACGCAGGCATTGATCAACCCTCCCTCCTTAATTAACTCCAAATACGCAGGCATTGATCAGCCCTCTCGCCTTATTTAACTCCTAATACTCAGGCATTGATCAACCCTCCCGCCTTAATTAACTCCAAATACGCAGGCATTGATCAACCCTCCCGCCTTAATTAACTCCAAATACGCAGGCATTGATCAACCCTCCCGCCTTAATTAACTCCAAATACGCAGGCATTGACCAACCCTCCCGCCTTAATTAACTCCAAATACGCAGGCATTGATCAACCCTCACTCCTTAATTAACTCAAAATACGAAGGCATTGATCAACCCTCCCTCCTTAATTAACTCCAAATACGCAGGCATTGATCAACCCTCTCGCCTTAATTAACTCCTAATACTCAGGCATTGATCAACCCTCTCGCCTTAATTAACTCCAAATACGCAGGCATTGATCAACCCTCCCGTCTTAATTAACTCCAAATACGCAGGCATTGATCAACCCTCCCGCCTTAATTTATTCCAAATACGCAGGCATTGATCAACCCTCCCTCCTTAATTAACTCCAAATACGCAGGCATTGATCAGCCCTCTCGCCTTAATTAACTCCTAATACTCAGGCATTGATCAACCCTCCCGCCTTAATTAACTCCAAATACGCAGGCATTGATCAACCCTCCCGCCTTAATTAACTCCAAATACGCAGGCATTGATCAACCCTCCCGCCTTAATTAACTCCAAATACGAAGGCATTGATCAACTCTCTCGCCTTAACTAACTCCAAATACGCAGGCATTGATCAACCCTCTCGCCTTAATTAACTCCAAAGACGCAGGCATTGATCAACCTTTTCAACTTTAACGGACTACAAATATATTGTTTTGAGTAGACTTCTGCAAATCACTGCCATAGAAGATATCACCTGACAGTAGATCTCCAGAGCGTTGTGTATGCATGTCAACTGTCAAGCAGATAGCACCACGAGACGAGACTGTCTGCCATGATGTTCGTTGAACATGATTCCTACTTCCACACCTCGGCCTTGGTAGTGAATTCACTTTATTGTGTTGTTTTTTTTTGACCATTTTTTAAATTGCAGATTTTTTAAAAACATTTATGGAGGTTTCTGCGTGCGCGTGTGTGTAGAAAGAAAAATGTCTGTTCAATGTTTGTACTTCAGTTTCCGTGTTGACAAAGTCAATGTGCTGTATACAGCTATAAGGTTTTAATTATTTCAACTTAATGTTAAGAACTTGTAGTGTAAAAAAATGATTTCCATTCAGTTTGAAAAAAAAAAAAAGAACAACTGGGACATCTAACTACAAAGGTTGTAGGATTCGGATTTGACAGGTTCTATTATTGTTACATTACTTTTAAATCAGAATGGCTCTCTTTTGCTATGATTAGTTGTCTTTTTTTTTTTTAGAGGTCTGACACTATGTGCAAACACTTAATTTAACTGGACCTGAAGTCTCCTCGTAAGCCTGATTCACTGGCCTTCCATTTTCGTGTACAAGAATCAGACAGACAGAGTGAGTTGATATAAGCTTTGTAAAAACTTTTGATTGGTTCAATGAAAATTAAATCTTGAAACCTGTTTGACGTTCGTAACTTGTTTTTATTGTGATCTGATTAAAAATTATCATCAGTGGGAAAGGGGGGTGGTGTTGTAGTGTTGATGAATGGTTATAAATTCAAAGGCCAACATTTATAGCGGAGTGGCTCGTCCTTGAAAGTTGAACCCCTTAATATGTTGTTATAAATTTTAAGGCAACAACTATTTGTACAAAGCTTAAATTAACTCACTCTGTCAGTCTGTCTGGTAAAAAATTAGTTCACGTTATTTCTCCCACACCCATCTAGTAACAATTTAATAACACGACTGATCTAAACTAATTAATACAACTACATTTAATATAAGCTTTGTTTTTTTTAAAGCATATTTTGGCTTTTTTTTAGCGGCCCCCGAAAGGGGAAAAGACGCTATTAGTTTTGTGTGGCCTGTCTGTCCGTCCGTCCCGTTTAGATCTCAGAAACTAGAAGAGAAAATGAAAATCGGACATCATGATATTTTAGATCATTCAAAGTTCTTTTTTCTTTTCCGAAAGCGAACCATCTAATTTTTAAAATTATATATGCAAGCAGATTTTTCAAAAAAATGCACCACTTATAAATGAAAAACTTTAGGGGAAGTAAGTCTTATTAAAACCTTCATACTTTTCTTCATTAATAAATCAAGCTTCATTCATCGATTCGCGCATTGGTACAAAAAAATTGCATCTAAGGCCACAATTGAAAAAGTATCAATGGATCATTATTGTTAAATCCGTTTGTAATTTTAATTAAATATTATTGTAAAATTTGCAATAACATTTGAATAAATGTAATAAACATTGGGGTTTTACATTTGAGTAAAAATCAATAAAAGTAGGTAATCAGCTCACTGTATTGGTTCAACAAGAAAAAGGCTAGCAATAGTGTTCAGTGTAACATATTTCAAGAAAGTTGATGGGAGGGGTGACACCCTGAGCTACTGCACTAGGTGCGACACTGTATCGAGAGGTTTCCTTGCTTATCGTAGGTGATCACTTAACGCTACTCTACTTATTCCTGAAGAGTTAGAAGAGTCTTATCAAAGACGACGTATTGCACTGTTCCACACCAAATTTTTACATTTTTTAAAACTAAACTATGGCTTGAATATATTTCTCGTCCATTGTTGAATTTGATTGGGGCTGCCTCTGAGTTTGTGTGATCACACAAACTCTCTTTGTAATCTTGTTGTTTATTCTATTTCTGTTCTTCATATGTAATGTTGCATCGTCTATTCAAAATGTATTTCTAGTTAGTCTGACTTGTTCTAAAAGAAATAACGATTCAGTTCTTATGACTTTTATCTGCAAACTAGGTATATTTCACCTTTCCGTAAAACCAAATTATAGTCGAAAAGTTTATTGTCAAACTCTTTATTAAATATTTAGGTCAGTGTTTCTCAAACTTTTAGTAGTGAGGCCACTTTCATACCAAAAATAAATTACGTTTGCACCCTCTCCCTTTAGCCAGCTTGGGAGGGGGGGTCTAGGGGAGCGTTCTACGTGGGAATCAAGTTCGCCTTAACAATTATTTACATCTCCGACAACGCAATTCTATCCATCTTTCTTTTTCGAATTTCTCCCGTGCTACGTACCATCGTTCTGCTGACGTCCTTGACGTGACCAAGACAAGCACATTACTACAAGACGTCTTTCTTTACAATAGGATCTTATGACTATCAAGCTCATAAGAGACTTTCTAGCGCTACATTTGCCTTGAATGTCTCTCACATTTCAAGATTATCCTATCCAGTTTCATTCTTTGTTTAACCTTAGTTGATTATCTTGTTTTTTTACTTTTATAACCTGCGCACTGTGGAAATCAGTAGAATGCCTTTGTGCAGCTCAGAATGCAAGAAATCTTTTGGCATGACCGATTAAATGGCTGGTATTAAGTATATTCATTGAGTAACGATAAAATCCAGATAAACGTTTAGCTAGTCGCTCACTCTATCCAAGGGAGACTTAGTTTTCAGCTTCAACATGAAACTAATCCATTCGTTTTGCGTAGTGCCAATGGTTGGGAGATTTAAGTTTACTCGCCTTAAATAGATAGTCAAGTATTTTACAACTTTGTGTCTATATTTCTGATTATGAAGTTTTATTAACGCTGGTATTTCTAATTTAAAAACCATTTTTAAAAGAGAACTATTGAATTCGAAATGATGTTCAATAATCTTTTACTCTAACGCAGTGATTCCCAAAGTGGTCTATATAGATCCCCAGGGGTCTACGAAGACTTTCAAGGGGTCTATGAAAGTGAAAAAACAAATTGGGGGTCCATGAGATGTCCAAGGGGGTCTATGATAATAGATTTCATATAAGCAGGTCGTGACTTTAATTTTTACATCCCATTAATGTAATTCTTCACACTATATATAATTTGTAACTTAGTTAATCATTTAAATATTTATCCTGCTATTCAAACGAAAAATTGTTGTATTTAATTTCAATACTTATTAAAATAACTTAATTTTGTCTTCATGTAAATAATGTTTAACAAAAAGAAATGTAGACGTCTAGCGTTAATTATATAAAATTGTTCATTCTTTCCTTGTCAACCAAGGGGTTACCGATTGCCTTTTTTATGACGATATGAGACTTATTACGTTTGAGGATCATCTGCGACAATATCACCCTGATAAAAAGATATAGATTTGAAAAACTTTTGAAAATTCAAAGATAAAGTTCAGAATAGACCCACAAAATCTCTATTCAACATCATGTAGAGAAGATGGTGGTTTATGAGTCTTACAATATCTGTTCACTTATAGCAAAATAAGGGTGTGGTGGTAGTGGTTAAGCGCTTGGCTTCCGTAATTGGGGTCCTGGGTTCGAATCTCTGTGAATTTTGAATTTCAGGATTTACAGGGCTCTCCTGAGTCCACCCATTTCTAATGGGTACCTGAATTATGTTAGTAAAAGTAAAGGCGGTTGGTCGTTGTTCTGCCCACATGACACCCTGCTCGTTAACCGTTGGCCAAAGAAACAGATGACCATAACACCATCACAATGTCTGAAAGGGGAAATTTACTTATTTATGGCAAAATGCGGGAAACACCATAGGTAAAACATTGATTTTTACCAGCCGTTGTAGTTTTAAAACCTGTTTTACACAAACCCACATCTGATAGGCCTCTTATTAAAAGAATTTCTTTAAGCAACAATACAGTTCAATGTTGCTTCGGTGGCATGAGTTATAAAATTAAAAGCTTCATATGTAATTCTTTGCAAACGACACATATAAGTTTGGGCTCAACAGCGTCACAGGTTCTGACAGGATGTAGTGGTGTGTGCTGCAAACTGCATTATGGTCGCCGGATCCTTATTTTTCCTCAGGTTAACCCACAAAACCTTTCCCATGCTTGAGTTGCAAGACAGGAGAGTTTTGAATTCAGTTTTACTTCTGCTAGGTGGGTAGCCAGCCAAGACTAAGGAGCCCTTCATGCTCGAAGCCTACTGGTTTAGGCGACAGTCACTCGCCTTCGCTCTTTCTCCCGATAGTGATAACATCTTCGCGCTGACTCAATATTTGAGCAACTCGTGAAACGTCAACAAATACACGAGAACTGCTCTTTGCGAAAACTCTTACAATGATACTTAAGGCCATTGTGTTTAGAGATTCCAGCAATACATATTGCTATTTTAATTGGTTTTGAATTTTATCAATAAAAAAGAGAGATCTCTAAAATCTCTAATATGTAGCTTTAAATCACTTTTTCACTCTCTACAGATATAAATTAGGAGGCGTTTTAGCTGAGCGGTAAAGTGCTTGGCTTCTGAACCGGGGGTCCCAAGTTTGAATCCTGTTGAAGACTTGGATTTTTAATTTCGGGATCTTTTGGGCGCCTCTGAGGCCACCCAATTCTAATGGGTACCTGACATTAGTTGGGGAAAGTAAAGGCTGTTGGTCGTTGTGCTGGCCACATGACACCCTCGATAATCGTAGGCCACAGAAACAGATGACCTTTACATCATCTGCTCTATAGACCACAAGGTCTGAAGGGAACTTTATTTTACTTTTTGTACAGATAGAAATTAGTTTTAAAAATGTTGAATTTGCCAAAATTTGAAAGTTAAGCAGGGGATCTACCGAAAACCAGAAAACATGGCAAGGGGTCTACGAGACAAAAAAGTTTGGGAACCACTGCTCTAACGCAACCATATACGTCAACACGTAGAGATCAAAGTGTTTAGGGGATGTATAGCAACCCTAATTGTCTATATCTGTGTTTAAACTCAACACTTGCAATTGGAACACAAAGACAAAGAACGAGTCCTACAGTAGTGTTGGATCCAGTGTTATCACCTTTTTTTGTTTTATGTCTGCTTTTGTCTCTGCTCTTGAGAAGATTTCTCCCCCCCCCCCACCCTCCAATCCCCGTCACCTCTGATATTGCAATGGGAGTTAATCCCTGGAAAGATGAAGTGAAAGCTAAGGCCGGGATGAATCCATTGTGACTAATTGAGTAAGTGACAGAGACGAGGCGTAACACCGACACATTGAAACATCGGGTCAGTGAAATACATTTTAGGCAATAATCCACTCGGACTTCGGTCTAAATTTGGTAACAGTCAGTTCATATATTTTTTGTTAAACTTTTAACTGAGATTACAACTAGATTCATGTTTGAGTATCGGCTGCTTATTGCTGATATTTCCATAGCGGGACGTTTAGCAGATTCTTAACTACTTTCGCCTAGCTCAGCGTTAAAAATAATTTCCAATATGGAGACTCCTTTAAAAAAAAACTATCTTTAATTGCGGCTAGGTCGGGTAGAGATCTTTAGGCTGGGATATAGACCCATAAACTTTACATAGATGTCTGGGCCGGGCAGAGATTTATAGATTCTAAATAGTTCTCATTAACGGAAGTCGAGCGGCTACCACATTCCATATATTTGATAAGAAGACGTCTGCAATAACTGAGCTTTGGAAATGTGGGTGTTAACTCGGCGCCTCGTTTGGGTCCTATAGATAATAACTTTTTTTTTTAAACGAAGCATTCTTTCATCCTGGCTCCACACACACAGTCACTTGTTTACAGCTTTACTTCCACACTTACTGTTCAACACACTCGCGCACTGTGTGAGGAATCTGGTACGAGCAATGCGTAGTCTCGTAGATCTTTGAAAGATGGCATTAATTTGTCTTGATTTACTGGACTGAATACCTGCCATTGGGGCCATCGGCTAGTTTCTGGTTACATTGGTATAGTGCGTGTGTTTGTGTGAGTCCACTTCTTCCAGAACTCACACCTCTGCTGTCATCGTCCAGAAATATGTTACACATTGTACTCTCTATGCTGGCATGCCGAGTGGAGTTCATTCATACCTCACAGATCTAGAAATATGCGAGCATGTTAGATGGAGAGGATGGTAGACATTGTCCTACCCGCGCACCCAGATTTTAATCCCAGATGTTAACACACCCAATTCTAATCGCCATCTTCTAGTTCTTCAAACTAGATTGACTTCATGAGATCTGCACGTTTACTAGGAAGATAGAATACATTTAGTGGAACGGTATTGTTTTCCTTTTGTATTTTCTTTTTTAATATTCAAATGTGTGTTAACATTTCTATAATTCTTAACTTGTTGGATTCACGTATATTATTTGTGATTGTAAAATGTTTGACATGTTTCGGATGTTCCTTCAGAGTTGAAGATAATTTGTTTCCTAGTCCAAACCCCCCGCAGGACGACGGGGAATGGGAGCGGAAAGGCTTTGAACCCGGGACCATCGAACGACAACGCGCAAACCGCACGACCAGGCCAGGGGGGGGGTAGCATGCACTGATCGTAAGGTGGGGGTCACTAAACTACTTCATTTGAAGTCGATAGCCTATGTTATGATTTGCACACATTTTGTGTGTGTGTAGAACTAAAAAGTTATTAGCCTTCCCTTCCCTTTTCTATTTGTCCACACTGACGCTTCAATTTCTTTCGTTAAGACCCGACAATCTTCGTCTAATAGCTCTGAGTTGTTGGTTAGAATACAACAACAACAACTGAGTTATGTTTTTATGTTACATATCGTCATGTCATGCTACTACCTCTTAGTTTAACTATACCTCCTCTCAAGTACTTTGTACACTTTGAACTTAGGTGCACGTACATCTCGTCTGCAGGAAGCCAACAACTTTCGCGACACTAGAGCACAAAGGGAAAACAAAAATTGTGTTTGGTCTCCCTGGCAACCCTGTCTCGTCTATAGTCACTTGCCATTTGTACCTGGTGCCGGCCATTCGGAAGATGTCCGGCTGCCCGAACCCACTTGGGACAGTGATAAAAGTCAAGGTAAGTAGCACAAGTGTGTTGTGTTTTTACTCCGCTCTGACAGTAACACTGATACAATACCATCCGTTAAGCCAATGATTACCAAACTGCGGCCTGCGAGGCATTTCAGGCCCCATGATGCTTCCTTCCATAGCGCAGGAAGCCGGCTTGCATTAAAAATAAAACGAAATGGAAGAAATCAAATGAAATGACCCGTGTGCCGCTAATTGGTTTGCCCTCCCTGGTCTAACAAGGTTAAGGCAACACTGCCATGTATGCCTTTATCCCGCCATGCAGTGTTGAGTGTAGTGTCGTGTATAGATAGTTTTCATACTGAAACTCCATGTGAGTTAAAGCTGGAGAGGCTCAAATCCTCTTTTCCGAACAAAGACTTGGACAAAAGTTTGCGCGTGGTGCTCTTATGTCACCATTGGGTTTCAAGTGCACGCGGCTTTCAAGACCTTTTGACACACAGAAATGAAAATCCTCTAGTCGGGTTAGTTGAAAAAATTCACCATTAGTGAAAGTTTCACCTCAAACGTATCTATACTTATACTTCATTGAATGCCCATGTATTCCTCTTCCATGTTACCTATCAAACTCAAATTTGGTATCTGACATACGATAAGTTCATACTGTCGGTGATGTTGGCTAAAGATACACATAGAGTCTCTCGTATGATTGCAGCTAGTCTGCTGAATGTGTACTGCCTCAATGGACTTCTAGTCTTATAGTAAAGTTATTCAATGTACACACCCTTTGGTTCTCTACAATACATTATCCTTCAAATATTTATAGAATTTGGGTTTCTAAGTCATCGATTTTTTTGTCTATTGCATCGAAGAGTTTTCTCCCCGTTGCTGTTTACGCTGGAAGTTGTTACTTTTTTTTTTTTTTTTTTAAAGTTTTTAAGACTAAACAATTTGGATTGTCTCCTCTTGCATGTACCTGGCTCTGTCAACGCCACATGGTTTCAGAGGAATGAATTGAATTTCATCACCTCGTTTCTCTTGACACCTTCTTTCAATGGTCATAATGTGGCCACATTCTAATGACGATGTGTTTCTAGTCAAACTTGTACCTACTCTAAGAAATTCTTGCCATTCATCTTGCTTTACTGTAAGTAGTCCTGACTATTTATTTCCTATTGGTGATCATGAATTAAAATACGTCCGTTTCCAAACTTGAAAGCTTCATTTCTAACAAGGGACATTGTTTCTTCTTATTCTTGTCCTATTTCTATGACTTATGTATTTAATACTGCTACGACTTTTTCATTTAGTGCCTTATTCCATCCAGTATTTTTATGACTTTTTTATTGAGTACTCATTGAGAATGCATTTTTATTTAGTTCTTCTATGAATGTACTTTTGCTGCTTCTATTGTACTTCTCTGACTTCCATTTCATTTTGTTTCACAATATAACCTTACATTAATTATAGAAATAGTCAGAAATATGTGTGTGTGATATTTTGTTATGTTATAGGACCTATCAGTCTGGATACTGTACTTTTATAAATAGACAAACTACAGTAATGTGATAGGACCTATCAGTCTGGGGACTGTACTTTTATAAATAGACAAACTACAGTAATGTTATAGGACCTATCAGTCTGGGGACTGTACTTTTATAAATAGACAAACTACAGTCTTTTATCTTTTCTTTTTTTTCTTTAAACTCTGTTATGGACATTTTTTTTTTGTTACAGGTGGATAGAGACCTTATTCTGGACCCCAGGCCTGAGTACCACCGAGCTTCCTTGACCTGGGATGCTGACGATGCCACCCCTACCGCCCACACTACGGGAAATCAGATCAGTTCACGCCTTCTCAGCATGAGCTGCGCCAGTGTCTTGATGATGCTCTCAGCTAGTTCTCCAGGGGCCTCGCACATCCCCAAAGGCGCCCTTGTTGACGCACTGGTTATCGGTCCTGTCTGAAGTCTTTTTTTGTGCACATATCTATGTATATCTAGTTATCAAGTTATAATGTGAACATCAGAGTAAACAGAGCACATGTTATATCATTGGTACTTCAAGTGAGGCTTGTTAGATCTCAGTTTAGACCAAGTCAGAACAAAAGCTCACTAATATACACTGGTGTTGTTGTTTTTAATGAATTTTTTTTCTATTCAGAATGTTTTGCACCATTTAACGCCCACACATACAAGTAAGATAGAACTATGGATCATAGTGAATGCATATATGTCAGTAATGTAACAATGTGTCTAGTAATTGGGGGTATGATTTAACTCGCTGAAAAGAATATTTTTTGCTTAGTGTTCTTGGAAAGTATGTTTATCACTAACAAGCAAAATATATTTTAAAAAAACAACTTTAAAAACTGCTTAATTATCTTTCAATACTGCCAGATTTATCTCCATTTTATATATTAAGATCATAATTAATTAATCACCACTATTAAATTGGTAATTTATTTTTATAGATTGATGTATTGTTTTTGACAATGAATAATTTTTCAAAGTTTCAACTTAATCAGAGAATGGGACATGGGAGAAATAATCTGTAAAAGATTTGTACCAGACAGACTTCACAACTTTTGGGTGTAAATCTTGAAACCTGTTTGATTTCCCATAACCTTGTTTTTGTTGTGACCTAATCAACATTGTCATCAGTGGGAATGGGTGGACTGGTTGTTAATGATTGGCTAGAATGAAATATAAATTCAAAGGCCAAAATTTTTAGTGATGAAGCTTATTGAATCTATCAAAACTATGTTGTTTTTTCTCTGTGTTGTGACCAATCAGTAAGTGAACGAACTCTGTGATACTTTAAAGAAAGAAATAAAATCTCAAATATTTTCAGCTAGGATCAAACTTGAATTTCTCTTTGGAACATGTAAAAAACAAATGCCACCATCTATTGATCTCACAATGTTGTGACCACTGTTATATGTATGTATAATGTATGTATATAAATATATAGATAGATAGTTATGTAGATTTATTTCTGGTCATGTTTACTTAGCTCCCCACCCCAACAAAAACATGCACACAGTTTAATGAAGAAAACCTATTGATATTACAGGCCCATTGAAAGCCAAAATCTCTGGCAAGATAGTAGAAATAAGTCCAGCTAGATGTCCTGACATAAAACAATGAATGCTATAGAACTTATTTGATTGACACATTGCTCTGAATGAACAAAGGCAAACTATTTATAGAGTGAGATTTGTTGTCCAATGCTTAGTACAGATGCTTCCAAAGTTAGTGCCTTAATCAAAAGATTAACTTTCTAGCATTGACAGTTATTTGTTTCATGGCAATGCCTGGTCACTAATACTTACACTTAAGAGTTGATTGTAGTATTACAGAAAAGCCAAAATGTTTCTATTTAGTTTTGTGTTCCCGCTATGAACAGGCTTGTTGGCCGGAAATTTACTGCCAGTAAATGTACCCAACAAAATGTTACAACGGTTGCTTAGAAAGTTTGTAGAACATGACCTCAAAACTTTACAATGTGTTTCTTTTTTGTAACCTTGGAATGAAATTTGATTTTTGTTTTTTTTTTTGTTTTTTTTTTGGTTTAGTTCTTAAGACTCAAACAATAACTTTGCATTTCCTAAAGTAATTTTTCATAACTTTACAAAAATTAAACAAATATAAACTACCAATTACAAATCATTTTTATAAAGTATAAATGATTAAACTGTCACAACTCTATGAGAGTATAGACAATTTTATTAGGGCTAGCAAACTTTTCAATGTAACTTTTAGTTCAACATTTTGTTATCACATTTTCTTCTCGACATGTAGACAACAACAAAAAATGTGGTTAATAGTTGAAGATATTGTGATTAGATCTTATTGACTATGTCAACTTACTTTGTCAATGTTATTACTTTTAGTTAAATGTAATTTTCTATTTCATCTTGACAGCAGAAACCCAAATGTGAGATTATTGATGCAGACATGTTTATGTTTTATTATTTCTATTTTCATACTTAGAATTGGTTTGAATAAACTAAACACTATAGTAAATATCTGAACATTTGTTTTGTGGATTAGTGCAGCTAGCTTGAGTTTGAGAGTAGGAAAGATGAGATATTTAAATGTGTTGCTGATTAATAGTTCATTTATTGTTATATAGGTTGGTGATCTCTAGTCCGTTTCATCTCGAAAGTGTAAATATTGATCAAAGACAATTGTCTAGGACTCTATGACTAGGGACAAAATAGTTTAAAAGAAGAGCAAAAAAATCTAGATCTTAGCCCATGACTCAAAGCAAGCATAGTCTGGAGCATCAAGCTAGCCTGATTTGCTTGGATACACAATCCATCTGGTCTTTGACTTTAGGTAAACTACATGAATAAAATTATTCCTATTATCTTCTTTAACAAGGACATTGTCCATTTGTCAACTTCATTCTGAAGACGAAGCAAGGGTTTGGCTCCTTCACTTTGCCCAGATGCCATAAAAATAAATGTTATGTTTTGAGAAAAACAAATCTTGGTGATTATTTTCGAGCGTGGCTTTTTTTAAATTAATGTCCCAAAACAAAATTGTTTAATCTCAAGAGAGAACATTAAGTTTGGAGACATCTTCATGTTATGCTGGTGTTCACACTGCTCGCTCAGGCAATACATTTGTTGATCTGCTGCCCCCTGGTGAGAGAAGGCAACATTTTTAACTACCAGAGTTGTTGTTTTTATCCACAGCCTTTGACATTTCACAACTACGGAGAAGAATGCGTGTGTGTGAGAGAAAACTTCTGTAACTTAATGTGTGTGTCAGGAGACAAAAGTGTGTGTTCAGATAAGATGTTATTGTCATGTTTGAAACAACAAAGAAATGTTGGTAACAAGATCAAAATAATCCACTGTTATCAACATAATCCATTGCTATCAAAATAATCCACTGTTATCAACATAGTCTATTGCTATCAAAATAATGCACTGTTATCAACATAATCCATTGCTATCAAAATAATCCACTGTTATCAACATAGTGCAAAGCTATCAAAATAATCCTGTTATCAACATAATCCATTGCTATCAAAATAATCCTGTTATCAACATAATCCATTGCTATCAAAATAATCATGTTATCAACATAGTCCATTGCTATCAAAATAATCCTGTTATCAACATAATCCATTGCTATCAAAATTATCCTGTTATCAACATAGTCCATTTCTATCAAAATTATCCTGTTATCAACATAGTCCATTGCTATCAAAATTATCCTGTTATCAACATAATCCATTGCTATCAAAATAATCAATTGCTATCAAAATAATCCTGTTATCAACATAATCCATTGCTATCAAAATAATCCAGTTATCAACTTACTCCATTGCTATCAAAATCATCCTGTCATCAACATAATCCATTGCTATCAAAATAATCCTGTTATCAAAATAATCAATTGCTATCAAAATAATCCTGTTATCAACATAATCCATTGCTATCAAAATAATCCACTGTTATCAACATAATCCATTGCTATCAAAATTATCCTGTTATCAACATAGTCCATTGCTATCAAAATTATCCTGTTATCAACATAGTCCATTGCTATCAAAATTATCCTGTTATCAACATAGTCCATTGCTATCGTTGTAATCCAATGCTATCAAAGAAATGTTTTTCTCTTCTTTGTCTTTCATTACAAACTCAATGAATTCCTGCCTCCCTCACTTTCTTTTCTGGGGGGTGGGCAAAGGCGTAGCAATGTACCTGTGGGCCTGGGTTCAAGGATACGATGTTAGGCCCCCTCCTGTAAGCTGAACTCAAATAGAACTTGATGTGTCTAATGTGAGACACGACAGACAAAACAGAAAGTTGACGCGTTCCTCATGGGGTCAACGAAATCGAGGTCCTCAAACTTTGGGTCATTTGAAAAGTTAATATCATTGGTCATTGGACACGCAAGTTGCTAGGATTCCGAGTCACATGCTGAATCTTAAATTATTCTGAATGCATATTGTTTGTCTGGACTATTGGAACCTGAAGACTTTCTAGAGAGCAATTGTTCTGGCAGACTGTTTGACATCAACTTCATAGGAAGACTTCCCACAAAGCTATTGTCCTGACAATGTTGGACATGAACTTCAGAGGAAACCCAAGTTTTTCAAGACTTCCCACCAGGCAACTGTCCTGACAATGTTTGACATGAAATTCAGAGGAAACCCAAGTTTTTCAAGACTTCCCACCAGGCAATTGTCCTGACAATGTTTGACATGAACTTCATAAATCAATGTTTTTCCTACTCAGTAGAAAGTCGATTGTGCTATTGAGCTCAGTCTTGAAGGATACATTTTTTGTAGATACTTTGCAAACTTGGATCTACAAATTTTGGCTGAGAAGTGTGTTACACAACATTTACCTTATGAATTCACGATGATAAGCATATTTGTTTTTTTTAGGAGGGCACCTACCGCGTATACTTTTTTCGTTTAATAATTGGGGTAGTTTTTTTTTTTAAAGGTACGTTATTGTATTAGCAAATAATGGATTTTTGTGACCTGGAGTAATAAAATACATATTAAATTTACTCTCTACTCATACTATAAATTCATGTTTTTCAACTGGTGCACATATACGGTAATATTAAAGAAAGAAAAAAAACAATGTATCTAATAGAGCACTTTTACACTGTTTACATATTATTATTATGTTCTGCTAGAGGCCGGTGTGGACAGTATAGAAGCACTAATTACCATTTGACAGCTGCGCTGGGTCGGACACCTATCACACATGGAAGACGACCGCATGCCAAAGGCGATCTTCTTTAGCAAGCTTAGAGGAGAAGGGCGTAAGAGAGGTGCCTTATAAGGATCAACGCCATTTTGCCCTCACTGGCATAGAGTAAAGTAGCTTGCAGCAGATAGTCTCTGAAAGAGACATTTGGAGAGCTCTCACAAAGGCTGCGGGACACACATCTAATATTCAAAGGAAAGACCTTATTGAAGACAGGAGCAGAAGACATAAGAAAACGTAAATAGACCGTCGACGGACAACGGATTGGTCTGCACTAGATGCGGGAAAATATGCAAGTTGCAATTGGGTTTGTTTAGTCATATGATGATGTGAAACACTGCACTCATCTTTAATCTTCGGAATCGAAGACATTGGCATTGTAATTAATATTATTATTAAGAAATTTAACACATTAGAATTGAATGAAACGCTGTACTAACAATTTAACTTTCTTTAATAAATTTCATTTACACTTACAGTAATAGATTGACATTGATTTGCGATTTCTCTCCAACGCAAAAAAAAAACAAAAAAAAAAACCAATAAATATTTACTGATTTAAGTCAAATAACATAATAGCTTCAAATATTTCAATTCCGATAGTCAGCATTTTTTTTTTCACTTACAAGATCCCGTTTTGGCCCTTATTAGTAGAGGTTCTGGGCGCAATGAATCCCCTAGCGCCATTGTTGCTGCGCCTCTGAGTGGGAGTAGGGTGACTTTGCCTCCTTTGCAAGAGATGTCTGAATCATCGAGATTTCGTCTTCCACTTGTTTTCACCTCATAACGTGTCAGTTTTGGTTTAAACCTCCAACTTCAGGTTTTCAGACTTAATCTTTGTCGAATCCAGTCTTTCCTAAATGTGGCATTTAACTTAGCGCTTCCAAGATTGGACCTTATTTGACTTCTGATCATTCCTGAATGAAATATTTTGCTTGACTGTTCAACATTCGACATTCGTCTTTCCTGAACGTAACATTTTACATGGCTCTGTTTAATATTCGACCTTTTTCGACCTCTGGCCTTTCCTGGGCGTAACATTTTACTCGGCTCTGTTCAACATTCGACCTTCTTCGACCTCTGGCCTTTCCTAAACGTAACATTTTACTCGGCTCTGTTCAACATTCGACCTTCTTCGACCTCTGGTCTTTCCTGAAAGTAACATTTTACTTGGCTCTGTTCAACATTCGACCTTCTTCGACCTCTGGCCTTTCCTAAACGTAACATTTTACTCGGCTCTGTTCAACATTCGACCTTCTTCGACCTCTGGTCTTTCCTGAGCGTAACATTTTACTTGGCTCTGTTCAACATTCGACCTTCTTCGACCTCTGGCCTTTCCTAAACGTAACATTTTACTTGGCTCTGTTCAACATTCGACCTTCTTCGACCTCTGGTCTTTCCTGAACGTAGCATTTTACTTGGCTCTGTTCAATATTAGACCTTCTTCGACCTCTGGTCTTTCCTGAGCGTAACATTTTACTCGGCTCTGTTCAACATTTGACCTTTTTCGACCTCTGGCCTTTCCTAAACGTAACATTTTACTCGGCTCTGTTCAACATTCGACCTTCTTCGATCTCTGGCCTTTCCTGAACGTAACATTTTACTTGGCTCTGTTCAACATTCGACCTTCTTCGACCTCTGGTCTTTCCTGAACGTAACATTTTACTTGGCTCTGTTCAATATCCGACCTTCTTCGATCTCTGGCCTTTCCTGAACGTAACATTTTACTTGGCTCTGTTCAATATTCGACCTTCTTCGATCTCTGGCCTTTCCTGAACGTAACATTTTACTTGGCTCTGTTCAATATCCGACCTTCTTCGATCTCTGGCCTTTCCTGAACGTAACATTTTACTTGGCTCTGTTCAATATTCGACCTTCTTCGATCTCTGGCCTTTCCTGAACGTAACATTTTACTTGGCTCTGTTCAACATTCGACCTTCTTCGACCTCTGGTCTTTCCTGAACGTAACATTTTACTTGGCTCTGTTCAATATCCGACCTTCTTCGATCTCTGGCCTTTCCTGAACGTAACATTTTACTTGGCTCTGTTCAATATTCGACCTTCTTCGATCTCTGGCCTTTCCTGAACGTAACATTTTACTTGGCTCTGTTCAATATCCGACCTTCTTCGATCTCTGGCCTTTCCTGAACGTAACATTTTACTTGGCTCTGTTCAATATTCGACCTTCTTCGATCTCTGGCCTTTCCTGAACGTAACATTTTACTTAGCTCATCCACCACTGACCTTTTGATCTTTTTTTTTTGTACATGTGAAATTTTAACTTGCCGCTTCCAACACTGGACTTATTGAGTCTTAGTGCTACCTCTGGTCATTTCTGAATGTGACATTTCACTTAGGATAGTTTTCTTTTAATCCAGTTTGGCTTTGAATAAACTGCTTTTTGCTTGGACGTGTTGTTTTTTTTTGTGGCCGATTTTTTCCCCCTACCGCCAAACAAGGAAATCATTCTTCAGTTTCCCTCCAAAATGTTGAGTGCCAGAATGAAATCAAATAAATTGAATTAAATAACATCGATTTCTAGTTCTCACGTTTTGCGTGGGAGGAGGAAGTGAAATTGTCAGACAAACAGCACCCTCCCTTGGGTGAAAGTCAAGCGTTCCGATCCATCTCTGGTTGGTCACATGACCCGGCTAAAAATAGAACGGATGTATTAAAATAAATAAATTGAATTCGTTTTCTTTAAATCCTTTGGACAATAAATATTTTTTTTGCCAAAACTATGAATATTACATTACTTAAAGACGTATTTATAACAAAGAATACAATGGTAAATCTATTTATATATTTTGCAATGAGCCATACATAGATCCGAGCTCCAAGAGTGTCTTTTATCTAACAGGTATCAAAGAAGTTGATTAATTTCAAATAAAAAGAAGAAGAAAGGTCTATTTGTTTGAAAGGCTTATGTCAAGTGTAGTCTTTCTTCTGTCACTAATGATCTAGTTTAAATTTAGACCTTCTAAATGATAGTTAAGAATGCTAAATTACTAATGAGCTGAAACTGCCCCGAATAGTTTGCAGCCTAGGTTACCTTTTTGGTCTTTCCTAATGAGTTTGTCACCTAGTGCCTGAGAATTCTGAGGGCATCAAGTCTGCATCTCATTTCAAATGTTATTTTATATTTGTTATAAGATAGCTTGGTTTCAATACAAACCGTGTTTTCCTAGCAGAAATGTGTAAAACAGTCTGTTGGTTATACTTTTGTTTTATGAAAATATTAAAGACTAATAAGTTATCAGCTTCAATTTGAAAACGGGCTAGGATTAGGGCCTTATTTAATTTGAAGAGAATTACAGAGCATCTGAAGCAGATCTGAGAATACTTCCATGTTCATCAGTATCTTTCGACGTATTGAACTTGGAATCTTAATTTACAGTCTCACTATCACACAGAACTAAAACTAATTTACAGTCTCACTATCACACAGAACTAAAACTAATTTACCGTCTCACTATCACACAGAACTAAAACTAATTTACAGTCTCACTATCACACAGAGCTAAAACTAATTTACAGTCTCACTATCACACAGAACTAAAACTAATTTACAGTCTCACTATCACACAGAACTAAAACTAATTTAGTCTCACTATCACACAGAACTAAAACTAATTTACAGTCAAACCGACATATTGAACTGGGAAGTTAAATTACAGTTTCACCAACACACAAACACTCAGAGAATTACGCAACACTCAGTGAACAAGATTTGGGACACCACTAATGGAGCAAGCAATTTATTAGGCGGAAAAGTCTGGTTAGAGTCAACATTTATGCCCTTTGTTGAAAAAAACTAAACTTTTTCTTTGATTTTGACATTTTTCTTCTTTCTTTCTAAGCCACTTTTTAGAATAATTATCAATGAGCTACTAGGAAAAAAATGTATTTTCAGCCTGGGTGAATCTCCCATCTTTTGAACCTCCAGAACTAAAAATACCCTTCTCTATCCTGTTGTCCATTATTAAGGGCCTTAAAAATAAAGATTTCCTTGAAATTATAGTGCTGGCCGAAATAGCAGCCTCAATAGTTGTGAGGGCGTACGAGATTTTCTTTTTATCTCTAGATCTGAATGATGATCTTCAAAGGCCTGGCGCTAGACACGTCAGAGATTGCATACAACATTACAGTCATACAAACACATTGATTTTTTTTAGGCTTCAGTGCTATACGTAAACACACATACATGCACACCCGAAAAGAATGTAAAAAAAAAAAGAAAGAAAGGGATCCTAATTGATTATCTCTGTGATTTATTTTACGAATTAGATGAATCTAGAAAAATTAATATTCATGTAGATTTTGAAAATTATAATTTATATATTTTTTAATTGAAGAAATTTTTTTTTCTGGTAGCTAAAAGCATCTTTTTTCTCGACGTATAGTTTCGAATTCTAGTATACATTTTTCCGTTTTCAATAAGCTTATACCACTTTGTCCGCCTGTCTTGATGATCATTTGATCTAAAACCTATCTTGACACTGCTTGGTATTTGTAAGAGTCTTGTAAAACTGTCGTTATCGAAATAAGGTGACAAATAGTTGATGTGAATTGTGTTGGCCTCATTCAGTCCTAGAAGGACTATATTTTATCTCTTAGAACTCTTTGTGAACTCTTTGTATGGTTACATCCACATATCGGAGGTGGGGCCAGTTGTTCTTGAACTTGTCACAAGTTGTCCATAGAGGACGACTTTCGGGAAACAATTGTCCTCCATCCGGCGGAATGACCAAGCCAGCGCAGGCGGCATTTTCTGAGGACTGTGAAGATGACGGGAAGTCCGAGCGACTATCTCAGTGGTACTCACTCTTTTCTTGACATCTGATTTTCAGGATCCTTCGGCAACAGCGCAAGTGAAAGGAATTTAATTTTCTTTCTTGCGTCGTGTAGGTAGTCCATGACTGTCTTTCTTGCGTCGTGTAGGTAGTCCATGACTGTCTTTCTTGCGTCGTGTAGGTAGTCCATGACTGTCTTTCTTGCGTCGTGTAGGTAGTCCATGACTGTCTTTCTTGCGTCGTGTAGGTAGTCCATGACTGTCTTTCTTGCGTCGTGTAGGTAGTCCATGACTGTCTTTCTTGCGTCGTGTAGGTAGTCCATGACTGTCTTTCTTGCGTCGTGTAGGTAGTCAATGACTGTCTTTCTTGCGTCGTGTAGGTAGTCTATGACTGTCTTTCTTGCGTCGTGTAGGTAGTCCATGACTGTCTTTCTTGCGTCGTGTAGGTAGTCCATGACTGTCTTTCTTGCGTCGTGTAGGTAGTCCATGACTGTCTTTCTTGCGTCGTGTAGGTAGTCCATGACTGTAATACTAATACATAATTATGTATAGTATTACACTGCACAAAATCGTCCACCCCACCCCTCTCCTCCTCCCCAGTCTACTTTCCATCATGAGCGCCTCTACTTATAACTAAACCCAGTGACTAGCTCGTGTGATGCATACATGTTTTACCATTGAAAAGGCGCCGTCCAGTTCTTAGAAGCTGTCACCAGATGACGCGCAGATTGTGTTTCAAGGCGTCAACCACTTACTACACACACACGCTCTTATTCACACACATTTTCATACAAGCTCTTTAAAAAAATCATTTTGATAAAATTGTAAAGCAAATTGAAAAGAAAGACCTATGAAATGACTTGAGTTGAGTTGTTTCACATGTCAGCGTGAGAGCCGTTTATGGTCACAGACAGGCCGTTTTTGTCAAAGTTTTACTGGATAATATCGTAAAGGCTTGAACATCAGAATTGAATTGATTGCAAGCAAAAGTCATTAACTTCTATTTTTCTAGATATCAGCTGATTAGAACTGGACGGAGCTAAAGTATGTGATGCCCTTCAGAAATAAAATCGGGTTTGAAACTGTAAAAACTTTTTTTTTCTAAATAACGTGTATTCAATGTTAGAAAATTGCTAATAAAAATTGGACAGAAAGATATTACAAGTATATCTTATGTGCTTTCTTGCTAGCAAAAATATCTACATTTTTTTTTAGAATTTTTTTTTTGGTCAGCTCTTCGTCAACGTACAAAATGATCAAATAGGTGAGTCGTCAATTTGTAATCGTTGATCGCATTTAATTCTTGATCAACATTAGCACTTCACTTGCAGGTAGATACATTTCCCTCACTTGACAGAAATATGCGAACAAAGATGACAATATTTGAAACTGAATCAACTAACCCATTAGATTTTTGTTACTAAACACACTAGCTCAGCAGGTTCTTGTTAAGGAAGTTCATAGTCCTCTGAAGCAACTGTGACAAATCAGTTAAAAACATCTTTCGCTCTAAACGAAATTCATTTTTATCCATGCCGATAGGATCATACTCGAGATTAACTTCGATTTTCTAGTTGGAAAGGCGACAAAAATGATATTAATCTACCACATCATAAAGTTTTTAAAATCGGGTGATTATTTCTTAAACTAATCCGGTCCAAAGAAAAATACATTTCCCTACAATAAAATCTTGATGTCTTGACGCCTGATGCCTTTATCCTATGGTTCTGCACCAATTCCTAGATTTGAGCACACGCTTTCGACAAAGGTAATATTGGATTCAGCGATGTCCTCCTGACTAGTAGTTCAAACGTCTTTAAATAAATGTAAATGCTTTCAGTTTAAAATGACACTCCTTTTTTTTTTGGAAGGTCGTTTTCTTCCTTAACTACAGTGGACCAAAAACCCAAGGTTGGTAAAAAAAAAATTAAAATTCTGCCTGCAACTATTAATCCACCTGCTTCAGATCTAATGGAAGACTTTTCACCTGTACTTGTCAATGTCTCCAGAGTTTCTATAACTTTTGAAATTGTTGATAGTACTTGGATAGAGGTTTCACCAACTCCAAGACATTACCTCGATTCTTTCCTTCCAATTCGTCTTCTACTCATTTGAAATGTCAATGAAATGCCTTATTCTGCTTTGAGAGGAAACGAATGATGTCCAAGATTCTTTTCTAGAGCTTCTCCACTTTTTCCCCTCTTGTAGAGTTAAATCTTCAGCCTTGCTGTCAACACTGTTTCCTACTGGCAGACTTCCAGCTCCCTCCAAGTGATGACTGAACATGAAATCTGCAATCTCAAGGTTTTCATTTTTAGGCAATTACTTCCACCACTCATTGAATCCACCGTTACATGCAAATGTAGAACTTGATCTTGTTGAGAAGAGTAAGCAGGGGAAGCAAAATAAGGATTCTTTTTTGACGAGCAATACAAACTCTTTATCGGAACTTTCTCGCCTTTTGGCTTCTCCAGAAGAATCAAACCTTTGAAAGCCTCATCGTCTTTACTTTTGCTGATTCTTGATGAGATAGATTTCTCTGAATGGACTTAACATACGCTGAACTGTTTCAGATCTATGAGTGACAGGTTGTATACTAACATCCTCTGTATTGTCTTCAGGCTAATCTCCAAAGTCTTTCAGTCTTCAGTAGATTATCCGGTTGTTATTTTTATTGAGAAACTCAAGGAAAGAGGAACTTAATACATACTGGGGGGAAAGTTGGCTGCCCCTCACAACATGATTCCCCGTGCTACCCGCACCACCCGCACGTGGCTAGTTTCGCCTCTGGAAGTGGATAAAAAATTTGCGTTTTTTTAAAAATCCAAATAAAGATAAATAAGTTTAAACGTAACCCAAACCATTTTTATCCACCATTTTGTCGTTTGTTAATTTAAAACATTTCTTCCGCATCCCCAACTGCAAATATCTCCCACACCCTTAGTGCTGTAAAAGTGAGGATAAATTTAGTATCACTGGATCATTGTCTTCGCTATTGAGACGGTTGCCTGGTCGAGAGATATGTGCTCTGGACTGTTGACCTGATGATACCGGGTTCCTAGCTTGCCCGCCGGCATTCCCCGCCGTCCAATGGTCTAAGGCCCCAAGGTGTAATGATCTTCAATTCTAAAGTAAATCTGTTTTATTGATAAAAAGATAATATTAACCATTCTTAGAAGGGTGTGGAAGTTATCTAAGTTGAAAGGACATTTAGATAGTGGGTATGTGTTTGTATTATGTGTACGCAGAAATCAATAAATAGTTTTCAGAAACTTTGGAATTTGATGATTTCACACTCTTTTGACTCAGCCGTCTTCTACAATATGTTCGAATTGAACAAAAATTACATTGCCTTCCTCCCCCCCCCCCCCCCAGCCTCCACCTTAAAAAAAAATCAGCTTGACAATATTACAGAAAAAGTTAAAAGTCTTTAAACGCTTTGAATGAAAAGGAAAAGCTGATTTTTTAAAGAAAAGGTATAAAAAAAAAGAATAAAAAAAAGGGGGGGGGGGGCTATTCAATTTTTTTTTTGTAGATATTCAAACAGATAGTATAAGATGAAAGTGTGAAATTGTAAAAAGAAAAAAAACCCACCTGAAATCGATATTACAGTTACAGACTTAAGAAAACTGAAATGATGTAAACTGCTTTTAATCTTAAGAGTTTTCATGCATGAAGCGAAGGTCGCAGAGTTCACTCCTTTATTAACCTCCTTATGTTATTGTCATCTGATACAGGAGTACATCCTAGACCAATCATAGAACTAAGAGGAGTGAGAGTATTTAAGTCATAGCTGATACCATCAACTTACGATGACTTCCTATTTCAATATGATGTTAATTACAGAAAGAGAAGTTGTTTCAAACTAGATCCAAAACATTTCCGTAGACGTGTTTCTTTTTTCTTTATCGTTCTTGGTTCATCTTTCTCTCTCTCTCTCTCTCTCTCTCTCTGTATGTGTGTATGGGAATGGATTGTGATGTTCTTCACTCAGTCTGTCTGGGTGAAATCTTGTTTACTCTGTCTGGGTGGAATATTGTTTACTCTGTCTGGGTGGAATCTTGTTTACTTTGTCTGGGTGGAATCTTGTTTACTCTGTCTGTCTGGGTGGAATCGTGTTTACTCAGTCTGTCTGGGTGAAATCTTGTTTACTCTGTCTGGGTGGAATCTTGTTCACCCAGTCTGTCTGGGTGGAATCTTGTTCACTCAGTCTGTTTGGGTGGAATCTTGTTTACTCTGTCTGGGTGGAATCTTGTTTCCTTACTCTGTCTGGGTGGAATCTTGTTTACTCAGTCTGTCTGGGTGGAATCTAGTTTTCTCTGTCAGTCTGGATGGAATCTTGTTCACTCAGTCTGTCTAGGTGGAATCTTGTTCACTCTGTCTGTGTAGATGGAATCTTGTTCACTCAGTCTGTCTGGGTGGAATCTTGTTCACTCAGTCTGTCTGGGTGGAATCTTGTTTACTCTGTCTGGGTGGAATCTTGTTTACTCTGTCTGGGTGGAATATTGTTTACTCTGTCTGGGTGGAATCTTGTTTACTTTGTCTGGGTGGAATCTTGTTTACTCTGTCTGTCTGGGTGGAATCGTGTTTACTCAGTCTGTCTGGGTGAAATCTTGTTTACTCTGTCTGGGTGGAATCTTGTTCACCCAGTCTGTCTGGGTGGAATCTTGTTCACTCAGTCTGTCTGGGTGGAATCTTGTTCACTCAGTCTGTTTGGGTGTAATCTTGTTTACTCTGTCTGGGTGGAATCTTGTTTCCTTACTCTGTCTGGGTGGAATCTTGTTTACTCAGTCTGTCTGGGTGGAATCTAGTTTTCTCTGTCAGTCTGGATGGAATCTTGTTCACTCAGTCTGTCTGGGTGGAATCTTGATCAATCTGTCTGTGTAGGTGGAATCTTGTTCACTCAGTCTGTCTGGGTGGAATCTTGTTCACTCAGTCTGTCTGGGTGGAATCTTGTTTACTCAGTCTGTCTGGGTGGAATCTTGTTTACTCTGTCTGGGTGGAATCTTGTTTACTTTGTCTGGGTGGAATCTTGTTAACTCTGTCTGTCTGGGTGGAATCGTGTTTACTCAGTCTGTCTAGGTGAAATCTTGTTTACTCTGTCTGGGTGGAATCTTGTTCACTCAGTCTGTCTGGGTGGAATCTTGTTCACTCAGTCTGTTTGGGTGGAATCTTGTTTACTCTGTCTGGGTGGAATCTTGTTTCCTTACTCTGTCTGGTTGCAATCTTGTTTACTCAGTCTGTCTGGGTGGAATCTAGTTTTCTCTGTCAGTCTGGATGGAATCTTGTTCACTCAGTCTGTCTGGGTGGAATCTTGTTCAATCTGTCTGTGTAGGTGGAATCTTGTTCACTCAGTCTGTCTGGGTGGAATCTTGTTTACTCTGTCTGGGTGGAATATTGTTTACTCTGTCTGGGTGGAATCTTGTTTACTTTGTCTGGGTGGAATCTTGTTTACTCTGTCTGTCTGGGTGGAATCGTGTTTACTCAGTCTGTCTAGGTGAAATCTTGTTTACTCTGTCTGGGTGGAATCTTGTTCACTCAGTCTTTCTGGGTGGAATCTTGTTCACTCAGTCTGTCTGGGTGGAATCTTGTTCACTCAGTCTGTTTGGGTGGAATCTTTTTTACTCTGTCTGGGTGGAATCTTGTTTCCTTACTCTGTCTGAGTGGAATCTTGTTTACTCAGTCTGTCTGGGTGGAATCTAGTTTTTTCTGTCAGTCTGGATGGAATCTTGTTCACTCTGTCTGTCTAGGTGGAATCTTGTTCACTCAGTCTGTCTGGGTGGAATCTTGTTCACTCAGTCTGTCTGGGTGGAATCTTGTTTACTCTGTCTGGGTGGAATATTGTTTACTCTGTCTGGGTGGAATCTTGTTCAATCTGTCTGTGTAGGTGGAATCTTGTTCACTCTGTCTGTGTAGATGGAATCTTGTTCACTCAGTCTGTCTGGGTGGAATCTTGTTCACTCAGTCTGTCAGGGTGGAATCTTGTTTACTCTGTCTGGGTGGAATCTTGTTTCCTTACTCTGTCTGGGTGGAATCTTGTTTACTCAGTCTGTCTAGGTTAAATCTTGTTTACTCAGTCTGTCTTGGTGGAATCTTGTTTACTCACTTTGTCTGGGTGGAATCTTGTTTACTCTGCCTGGATGGAATCTTGTTCACTCACTCTTTCTGTGTGGAATCTTGTTCACTCAGTCTGTCTGGATGGAATCTTGTTCACTCAGTCTGTCTTGGTGGAATCTTGTTTACTCACTCTTTCTGGGTGGAATCTTGTTCAATCAGTCTGTCTGGATGGAAACTTGTTTACTCTGTCTGGGTGGAATCTTGTTCACTCAGTCTGTTTGGGTGGAATCTTGTTTACTCTGTCTATCTGGGTGGAATCTTGTTTTCTCTGTCTGTCTGGATGGAATCTTGTTTTCTCAGTCTGTCTGGGTGGAATCTAGTTTTCTCTGTCAGTCTGGATGGAATCTTGTTTACTCAGTCTGTCTGGGTGGAATCTTGTTCACTCAGTCTGTCTGGGTGGAATCTTGTTTACTCAGTCTGTCTGGGTGGAATCTTGTTTACTCAGTCTGTCTGGGTGGAATCTTGTTCACTCACTCTGTCTTGTTGGAATCTTGTTCACTCACTCTGTCTGGGTGGAATCTTGTTCACTCACTCTGTCTGGTGGAATCTTGTTTACTCACTCTGTCTGGGTAGAATCTTGTTTACTCACTCTGTCTTGTTGGAATGTTGTTCACTCACTCTGTCTGGGTGGAATCTTGTTTACTCACTCTGTCTGTGTGGAATCTTGTTTACTCACTCTGTCTGGGTGGAATCTTGTTTACGATAGTTCTTCCACTTTCCAGTCTCGAATCAAGTTGAAACTTTGCACAATTATTTATTATCGATGACCAATCAATAAATAAATAACCAATCAGTTAAGGCATTAGTCGCAATTTTATTTTTATACATAGATACAGAAAGGCCAACTAAGCTAAAGGGAAATAAACCTTGACTTTTTTTTTTACTCTGAAAAATTATAACGTTCAAACTAGAATTTTCCCCTTGTGTCAAAGGAGAGTACATGTTTTCTCAGCGATTTACATCAACTCAGTACCGTAGCAAGGGATTTGGGGCCGCGGGGGCTTGGCCTTTTTAGGGGCCACTGCATCTTAACATTTGAGATCATGACATGAGATAATGTACTTAGTAAATATATAAGTCTAATGTGTGAAATACATGCACATGGGTCACTAATTGACATAATAGGTCGAATATCAAGATAACATGGCATTGGCTTCATATTTAATGTAAAAAAAATTCGGACACTCATTAGGGAAACCCCTCTAGTGGAGGCCCAGGGGGATTTTCAAGTTTGGAGACCCCCCTCAGTTTGAAAGCCAAGCAATTTACCACTCAGTCCCCTAGCAATGGACCTCATTCACCAATCGTAAACAAACAACATTTAGTCACGTGATCTTATTGATAAAACAATGGAAAAACTGTCACGTGACAACCATCATGAATTAAACATGTGATCGTAAATTATATAAAAGATATAGAGCTGATCTTATTGATAAAACAATGGAAAAACTGTCACGTGACAACCATCATGAATTAAACATGTGATCGTAAATTATATAAAAGATATAGAGCGCTACGTGGCTAAATGTTGTTTGTTTACGATTGGTGAATGAGGTCCATTATAAACTGGAAAATAAAAGCTTTCTTTTTTCTGAGAACATGCTGCGTACTAACTTGAAATACAAGTGAATCGACTTTCTAAGCAGCGTCCCATTTTTAAATAATAGATAGTAGATCTAAATATGGTTGGTTTGTTATAAGACTACCTACACCTCTATAATATATTAGGCCTACCTACCGGATGTCCTAATGCGACGAATTCGCGCACAGAAGACATAGTGTTCATCTAACTTTCCATCTCCTCAATTCCATCACCCTAATTAGTGTTTAGAGTTGAGCACATTCTTAGAGCACAAATTGTTTGTAATGGAAATCTTGAATATGTTTTTTTTTTAAATAGTTTTACCAATCTAAAGCAATCGTAGACAAAGACGAACACACAGACAGCTAAAACCTCCTCCCGTGTTTCTTTGAAGTTTTTTGTTGTGCCTCACGTGACGTCCATGTGAAACTTTTTCTCACCTCATCCTGGGTTGGGGTGTAGGGGGGGGGAGGGAGGGTGTATAGATAACATTAACATGCAAAGAAATGAAATGACAAGAGGGGAAGCAACGCACATTTTGACGGCCCAAATCTTTAGGATTGCGTCATCAAGTATGACTTTTTTTTTTGATGCGATCATTATGTTCTATAGGGGACTCTTGTTAAGCTCACCACAGTAATCTCCTCTTTGTCTACGTATCAGTTTTTTTTTCAGTTTAGTTTTACATTTTTTGAAGCTAAACAATTCTAAAGAGAACAAAGTGATTATGTCAATTGTCAACACCTGCTGAAGGATATAAGTAAATAACAAAAAAAGCAAGAAAATATCAAGAGAACAATTAGAAATTATTACGAAAGATATGAACACACAATACATAAATGTCATTGACGCCATGTTGAAAAATCACTATTACTAACTAAATACTAACAAATACCTCAATACCTCGAAAAGAAAAAAAAATCTACAGGGCTAAAGGAGGGCTTTTAAAATAATGTGTATTTTGAAATACATAGCTTTTTAAAGTTCCCATACAGTGCGCACCGAATATGCCAGAGGCTTCTTTTTTTTTTTAGTACCTACGTCCTCGATATGAACATACGTCAAGGTTATCTGGTCTCATGTATAAATATTTTAATGTTCGTTTATTCTGTTCAATAAGAACACAAAATGACACACGCGGGTGCCTATGAATTTTGCAAAGCATTTAGCATGTGAGTAGCGAGACTGACACAGCAGTCTGTAACCTGGGGTTATCTCATATCTGCTGCCTGTATTAACATAAACTTTCAGGACGTCTGGTGTTTTTGGCGAGTTTCACTCCAATTCTGCTCAATTCTAATCTTTAATAGGCAGGAACGTGCATTTTCTGCAGCCACCCACTTGGGACTCACGAGACAATGTCGGTATTGAATAGTTAAAATAAAAATACTTCTCAAAATTGACATTTTTTTTTTTTTTTTTTTTTTTTGCAAACCTTATATCAGCTCATTTTCCGTCTGGTACAAACTTTGTACACGCTATTTTACTCACACCCATTCTCGGGCCAAGTTGAACCTTTGCACAAATATTATATTCATTGGCATAGACAAGACATGAATCAATAAACAAAATTAACAATTAATTAATCAACTACTGGTAAAATTAATTATTTTGTTTGATACAAACAAGGGAAATCAATCCTAAGGCTAGCCCCTGGTAGATGTTTGTTTGTTTGTGTATAACGTGTGACAGTAACTTCTCTCTTTCTGTTTCTCTCCTCTTTGTTTCTCTCCTCCTTCTTTCTCTCTCCTCTCTTCAATTTCTATTCACCCAGTCACCCATTTCTCCGCGTCCCACCGGGTGACGCCTAACTAACCGACGCCACTGCTTCAACCACTTTGGATTCAAGTAACCGCCTACTTGAGATTTAAGTAAGCGCTCACTGCATTATCTCCACTACACACAGGGGACTATCTATACATCTACATGGGAACACAGTGCGGTCAGTTGGATTAGTCTTGCTGTGGTCACTATCCTCCATAAAACCAATAGGTCAGCTATTTTCACGTGTTATTCAGAATTTGTTGCCAAGATTGTAGACATTTCTTTTTATAGAATTTCTTTTGAATTTCTTTTGAATTTTTTTTTCGTACGCAATTTCAATCAGCTGAAGAAGTGGTGACTCGTGCTAAACTAACACTCAGCTTCAATATAGATGGTCTTTAGATCTAATCCGTGTTCAACGAACCATGCGTTTTAATGGTCAAGTTAACCTTTATTAATGTTCCACTGTAATTTTTGAACGAATGTAGATGGTATTTCATCTATTTGTATTTCAAGTTTAAGTTCTAGGTATAGAGCACAAAGTAAGACATCGTTTGTATTTCAAGTTTAAGTTCTAGGTATACAGCACAAAGTAAGACATCGTTTGTATTTCAAGTTTAAGTTCTAGGTATACAGCACAAAGTAAGACATCGTTTGTATTTCAAGTTTAAGTTCTAGGTATAGAGCACAAAGTAAGACATCGTTTGTATTTCAAGTTTAAGTTCTAGGTATACAGCACAAAGTAAGACATCGTTTGTATTTCAAGTTTAAGTTCTAGGTATACAGCACAAAGTAAGACATCGTTTGTATTTCAAGTTTAAGTTCTAGGTATACAGCACAAAGTAAGACATCGTTTGTCCAATCTTCCTAAAGCTTTGATGCAACTATTTCTTAGACCTTTGCGGAGGTCGCGGGATATTTTAAAACTTTTAACTGTAACCCAGGTGGTGCTAAATTAACTCTATCTTTCCGTAATTATTGTCCTTGATCCGACGGAATCATTCATTTGCTCATTTGTAGTTCAGTTCTTCGTCATGATTAAACTTCAATAACTTTGTGTCACCAAAAAATATTTTATGTGGAGCATTGAATGCAATGAGAATCTATGCTCTTTTTATAGCACACAAATTGATGTTTATTAAACTAAAAAATAATTTAATATGGTCAAATCAATGGAGGTATCGTCAATGACAAGAGTAAGAGTTAAAATAGAGATTTTACTCCAGATGAATTTTTTTTTTGTTTAAGCTTCTAGACTAAACACGGGCTGTATTTCTGCTAGTTGAACATCATTTATTTATTTCCTATTGTTGGCTTTTTGTGTGAAATGAACAATTGCAAACACAAATATCATTGGGGCAAAGTTGTTTATTAGTTATGAGTATTATTTAGTAATGGGTCATTCTTTGGACCCGCCAGACTGGAGTTTCGTTGAAGGGACATTCGAGCTTTCGAGCTATTAACATCGAGGATGTTTTCAACTGCCCAGTCCATCGACTTTGTCTTATTAAGACCTCGAGTAGGCTGATTACGGGCCCAGCGATGGCTTGGCAAAGGTTTTGTTCAATGAAATGCCCCTCTATATGATTACCGGGCTTTTTTTTGTTTGTTAAAAGTAAATAAAAAGTCTTGACATGCCCCACATCATGCTTGAAGAGGAGAACAATCTCATTTCCTATAAACTCGAAGATGGCTGTGTGATTCTGCTCAAGGCACGGGTAGATTAGACCTAATACAGTATTGTCTGTAGTTTTAGTTGTTTGTTTTGTTTTAATGATCTCCATTTCCTTGATTTTCTGTCGGCCATTCTTTCTGTCTCGTAACTTGAAACTCATTGCCAAGTGCCAGGATGAGCGATCATCTTCTTTTTTTTTCACTCATGTGTGTCGACTCTAGACCAGTCATTATTTATAACGATTTAATTATAAATAACGATTGGTCTCGGTCGACTACGCATAGCTAAGTTATACAATTTGTTGGTATCCTTTCTACCATGTCATACATATTTTGCCACTACAGATTTCTAGTCAAAGATGGTCCATATCAACCAATAGGCCGCCTAATTCATATTTAAAAGCACGACATGGCCTAAATTGTGCCGATTATGCCTAAAATCAAAATCAAATCAAATCAAATCATATTTAAAAAAACAACAAACCTAAGTGCTACTGTTTGTTAATTCATTTTTTAAATTAAATTTTAAATTAAAATGTAGAAAAGCATGTATGTAAACTACGGTCTAGATATATAGGCAATTATGTCGCTACAACAAGAGGCTATATTTAGTTCTAAAAAAAGCTTTGTCGCGGGAGCAGCCTGTTAAAAATAGCACTTGAACTCGTGGTTTGACCAGATCAGGGGCTCTAACTCTCAAGTATCACTCACACTTGTCTTTCCTTTGTTGGGTAAACAAGATTCATAGGAACAGTATAGGAACAATTGCCCAGATAATAATAGACATTCTGCCCACGTGACACGGTCAATAAAAACAGGACCGGCGAAGAAAGGGGAAAAAAAGTGGGGGGTGGGGAGGGGGAACATTTCTTAACATATCTGACAGATTCAATAATCATACTGGTCTGTCATGTCATACCAAAGAACGACAACTTCGCCACTACTTGTCATTAGTTACCTTTCCCTGGACGAGACATCATTTGTATTGTGAAACAACAAAATTCATGTAAACTGCCAAACCAGCGGACACGAGCATAAACACGAGGTGAGATTTCTGATGCATGCTGCCCTTTACTTGTTCTATACACCCAACCCCATTCTTTGTGTTTAACTCTATTATTGAGATGAAAATTATGCACATTCTTTTTTCCTACTAAGTAATTTTATTGGCGTCAAGTGGGCTCTTTGTACAATGTCGCGATGTTTTATTGTCAGATGTCGTTTGATGATTGAAAGTGGAGATTTTGCGACATGTTTGTACAAGCTTCTACGGGCATAGGAACCAAGAACCAGTGTGAGCTTACTCAGCTTAGGTATTCTTAACGCAGATCTTACAATGTGACCTTAGCCATAGGAAGCATACAACTGGCTGCCTGTTCATTAGGAATGTGTCCTGGGTTCCAAGCCTGCCAGCCTCTACCCCTTTACAGCAGGTTTGGGCTAGGATTAAGATCTAATAAATCTGTAAATCCGAAACTTTTAAACTTTAATTTATTTATAAATCTCCAAACAAGTTGTTAAATAACTGTTATAAAAAATGTTATTATTTAACCATGTTTTGTCCTTGAAAATAATACATTTCATTTGTTCATTGAGTTTATTCAAGGAAATGTGAAGAACGATGACTAATTAATAAAAATAATCTATAACATATGGAGCCTGGAACTTAAGAGGGGACAGAAGCGAAGGTTACAAAGTCTAGACTAAAGTTACATCACACATGTTACGGACAACATTAACTGCATGTTTCACTGGATACTCTTACAAACCTGCAAAGCAGTTGCGTAACACTGGGCTGGTCATAGCCATACTACAGAAAATGAGACATTCGCGAGTAAAAACAAGCGAGTCAACATGTAATGCTAATGTGGACATCATCTTTAGAATTAAGTAAGTAATTGTTAGAAACAAAAAAGATTAAGTCATAAACATGAATACAACAAATTTGAAACCAAAAGTCTGAGACCGTTCTAACAAATCACTAACATGTTTCAAATCTTAGACATAATCAAATCTTTACCTAAAATGTTCAAACCAATGCTTTAAAAATGTTCAAACCAATGCTTTAGAAATGTTCAAACCAATGCTTTAAAAATGTTCAAACCAATGCTTTAAAAATGTTCAAACCAATGCTTTAAAAATGTTCAAACCAACGCTTTAAAAATGTTCAAACCAATGCTTTAGAAATGTTCAAACCAATGCTTTAAAAATGTTCAAACCAATGCTTTAAAAATGTTCAAACCAATGCTTTAAAAATGTTCAAACCAATGCTTTAGAAATGTTCAAACCAATGCTTTAGAAATGTTCAAACCAATGCTTTAAAAATGTTCAAACCAATGCTTAAGAAATGTTCAAACCAATGCTTTAGAAATGTTCAAACCAATGCTTTAAAAATGTTCAAACCAATGCTTTAGAAATGTTCAAACCAATGCTTAAGAAATGTTCAAACCAATGCTTTAGAAATGTTCAAACCAATGCTTTAAAAATGTTCAAACCAATGCTTTAGAAATGTTCAAACCAATGCTTTAAAAATGTTCAAACCAATGCTTTAGAAATGTTCAAACCAATGCTTTAAAAATGTTCAAACCAATGCTTTAAAAATGTTCAAACCAATGCTTTAAAAATGTTCAAACCAATGCTTTAGAAATGTTCAAACCAATGCTTTAAAAATGTTCAAACCAATGCTTTAAAAATGTTCAAACCAATGCTTTAAAAATGTTCAAACCAATGCTTTAAAAATGTTCAAACCAATGCTTTAGAAATGTTCAAACCAATGCTTTAAAAATGTTCAAACCAATGCTTAAGAAATGTTCAAACCAATGCTTTAGAAATGTTCAAACCAATGCTTTAAAAATGTTCAAACCAATGCTTTAGAAATGTTCAAACCAATGCTTTAGAAATGTTCAAACCAATGCTTTAAAAATGTTCAAACCAATGCTTTAGAAATGTTCAAACCAATGCTTTAAAAATGTTCAAACCAATGCTTTAGAAATGTTCAAACCAATGCTTTAAAAATGTTCAAACCAATGCTTTAAAAATGTTCAAACCAATGCTTTAAAAATGTTCAAACCAATGCTTTAGAAATGTTCAAACCAATGCTTTAAAAATGTTCAAACCAATGCTTTAAAAATGTTCAAACCAATGCTTTAAAAATGTTCAAACCAATGCTTTAGAAATGTTCAAACCAATGCTTTAAAAATGTTCAAACCAATGCTTTAAAAATGTTCAAACCAATGCTTTAGAAATGTTCAAACCAATGCTTTAGAAATGTTCAAACCAATGCTTTAAAAATGTTCAAACCAATGCTTTAAAAATGTTCAAACCAATGCTTTAAAAATGTTCAAACCAATGCTTTAAAAATGTTCAAACCAATGCTTTAAAAATGTTCAAACCAATGCTTTAAAAATGTTCAAACCAATGCTTTAAAAATGTTCAAACCAATGCTTTAAAAATGTTCAAACCAATGCTTTAGAAATGTTCAAACCAATGCTTTAGAAATGTTCAAACCAATGCTTTAGAAATGTTCAAACCAATGCTTTAAAAATGTTCAAATGAAAGGTTACAATGTCTCAGATGTTCAGATGAAAGGTTACAATGTCTCAGATGTTCAGACAAAAGGTTACAATGTCTCAGATATTCAGACGAAAGGTTACAATGTCTCAGATATTCAGACGAAAGGTTACAATGTCTCAGGTGTTCACACTTTTGCCTAGAATGCTCTCAAATGAAATGTCCAAATAAATGCCTGAATATGTCTGCAATATCGCCTATATATATATCGGGTTTGTTTGGATGCTTTGATTTGGACGTAAACGAATGTTTCAAATGGACATTTCGACCCCCCCCCCCTCCCCCACTAGATTTAGAATCTAGAACTTCCTGACAATAACCTATGAATACTTAAAACCAAAACTAATGAGTGCCGTCTATAGGATCGAATATTTCAGTGTGCGTGATGAAGTCAAACAAACGTCGGCATCAAATGTACTCTGAAATAACCAAAGGGAGCTAATTGTTGTTGTTTTGTTGTTGTTTTAAGACTAGTTTGTTTGTTTTTTAAATCACGTATTAACGTCTGTTAAGTTGTTTTAGCGCCTCGTACTTACATCTTATTGTATTACTGTCAAGCTTCTGTCTAGGAGTGTTTCTTAAGTTAGTGATTTGAATTGTTATTGCTCTAGACAGATGTGAATATATTCATTGGTTCAAAACTTCACGGCTCTTTGATTGCACTTGGTCGAGTTTCTTTACGTACTCTAGAGCTAAGGGGACATAATCCGAGGACACATAGTCCCTATAGGGGTGAACTCTAGATTCTAGTAGTTTAGGTTCTAATAGATTGACTAAGAGGGACACTGCGTGACACAATCCGAGGACACATAGTCCCTATAGGGGTGAACTCTAGATTCTAGTAGTTTAGGTTCTAATAGATTGACTAAGAGGGACACTGCGTGACACAATCCGAGGACACATAGTCCCTATAGGGGTGAACTCTAGATTCTAGTAGTTTAGGTTCTAATAGATTGACCAACTTCTACCCAAACGTCCGAATGTATTGACACTGTTACGGCGTAAGTTTCGTTTTCATGAATTCTCACATCGATTCACATTTTGTGAACATTCAAAATATTTAGTCCTCTATTGGCTTTCCTGTGTGTGTGTGTGTGTGTTTGTATGTTTGGCTATGTGTATTTGTATGTTGGGGTATGTGTGTGTGCATGTTTGGGTATGTGTTATGTATGTTTGGGTATGTGTGTATGTATGTTTGGGTATGTGTGTATGTGCGGATTCTATCCTCCTCACTTTCATATCCTATCGCCACCCACCCCGCCCTAAGCACGCTTACTACACCTTTCTCTCTTCTCGTCTTCTCTCTACCACTGCCTCACCCACCTTTCCCCGACCTCCCCTATCCGCAAGAAGGAAACGGAACCCAACCCCCCTCTCTTCAAGTGAAGGCTGACTTGCGTATCCTCTCTAAAACCACGGCTCACGCGCCTTGCACGCGACCTCAGGTGGTGAGCTTTATCAAACGGGCCGGCAGAGCCAGGCAGACGTGAAGTAGTAGCCCCTTGTTTTTTGTCCAAATTTCTCACTTCTCTGTAACATGAGGGATCTCCGAGGTTAATTATTGGAACCGACCAAAAAATATTTTGTTTCGTTGACAAAAACTTTTCGAGCTTTTGATACAGTTTTTTTTTTAACCATAGTTTTCGGTCATATTTTTTCTCGTTTTTTTAAAGTGATGTTTTCGGGAAAAAAACTTTTTATAATTTTTTTTAAACACATAAACTCTTAACATTGAAATAAAAAATAAAAAATTTAAAAAGTAATTTTAAAAAAGGGGAAAAAAATAATAAAATAAAAAATTTCGGACATTTAAAAAAAAAATTGTTGACTTTTGATAAACATTAATTTTGTTCATCATAATCGGCAGGTTGAAAAATATTTTTTTCACGCAATATATACCTATATATGTGAATACAAATATTTTCTTTAACTTTAAACAGTGAAGATGAAAAAATGTCAATAAGTTTGTCTCTTTCTTATTCTTAGGAAATGTGACGTCTTTAGCAGAAGTGAAGACAAGTGCTAGGACTAAAGGATATCTCTTTGTACATATTAGTGGTTGGCATCGCGCGCCCCCTGGTGTTGGTGTTTGCTTAAAACGTTGACGGTTTTTACACTCGCTTACCAAAAGGCCAAGAAGTTCGTTACATTGTGTTCTGGAGCTCGTAACATTGTATTCTTCGCTTCTCGTTTAGTTTTTGGCGGGAAGCTGGAGGAGAGAAAAAGAAAATCGAGGAGTAAACAAATAAATATGTGTGTCTGCGGATCAGGAAAGTGCCAGACTATGTGAATGTAGCCATGATGTCGTCTGCTACCTACTTAGTGCGGATTATTCAATTAGCTCCCTTCTAAGTGTTTTAGGAAAAGCGACGGTGAGTTACCTTCCCCCCTTTTTTTTGATTGGTAGAAAGTATTGAATAGAGAGGGATCGGATCGCGTTATTCTGTCGTCAACCTGTTTTAGTTAGTTCGTTTTTTATTTATTTTGTGTGTTTAATGTTTTGATTTTTAATGTGGACTTATTTGAATACAGTTATAACCTTTTACCTGTTTTGAGAAATGTATATCTACTTACTTTATTCTGCAAGTATTCTAGTCATTTTCTACATAGTAGTAGAAGAGGGTACTTACAGTTCAATGCAGAACGTCATAGGTTTTAAATTATACTCATTAGGCGGATCCTGAGAGGGCGCGGTGGCTGAGTAGCTAAGCGCTTGGCTTACGAACCTGGGGTCCTTATGAAGACTGGGCTCTATAGGGTACCATTGAGTCCAACCAACTCTAATGGGTATCCCACTTTAGTTGGGGAAAGTAAAGGCGGTTGGTCCTTGTGCTGGCCACCTGACACCCCGCCCGTTAACCGTCGGCCAAAGAAACAGATGGCCATATCAACTCCCCTATAATAAAAATCAAACACGCAAATCATTTAGATTGGATCGTACAAATTCATTAACGGTCGCTTGTAATTTAATGGGGTTTTTTTAGTCTACGAATTAACAAATTGTTCCTAGCAGATTAAATATAAAATTTACCAAATAAATAGTTACAAAAATAAGCTAGGTAAGTCAGGCGACATTAAAAAGGAAAAAACAAATACTAGTATGGCGTTTAAAAATAATAATCACACATTGCTAATTAGAGCTTAATGTATTTTATAAACTTTAACGTTCTGTGTACGCCCAATGATTTTATCAAAACATATGTTTTATATAAAAGAAGACAAGGCTATCGAGTTTATATGTTGAACTGTTTATATGTTGAACTGTTTATGTGTTGAACTGTTTATGTGTTTACGAATAGAACAAAATGAACAAAAGTTAAACTTGTGGACATGTTTAATTCCTAGTTAATATGCTGCTCGCTGTTTGACTATAGAAAAAAATTTGAAATAAAATTTCAAACGAGATTCTTATTTGATCTATTATTGTAGATTAGTAAATACACCTTCATAACTTTAATAATCGACATAGAGAGACCCAAAAAAAAACTTACTTTAAAAAAAGTAAATGTCTTGCAGCAGCTTTTTGCAATATATAGTACATTAAACACCAAAAATACCTAACCATTGGCTGAATAGAAGGATAGTGGAAAAAAATATTTGTCCTGGCTCACACTAAAACCTGTTTATATTAGTGTGTAGAAAATTGAGACCGATACAAAACAAGACCTTTGATATTGTTTGTACTCGTCTCTAACTAGCCTTCCATACTCTGGTCCAATCAAAATTGTGGAAGGGGGTATCTGGGATGTTTCCATATTATGTTGTATACATCGGGAGTCAAACTCTAGTTTCCTTGGGTGACTTAGATCAATCAGTCAAACATCTCCTTTAACTCTTTCTCTCCGTAACTATTTTCTACGTTCCAATGGAATTATTCATTTAGCTCATTAGTGTTTCGCTATCCTGTTACGATTAAACTTTTTGTATGTAATCAGGTAATGTTATTTCAGATGTATAATTGTAGGAAAATGCATGCACTTTTTGTATAACAATGATTAAGGTTTATAAAATCAACAAATAACTTAATTTAATATCGTCAAATCAGCGTTGGTGTTCGTTAGTTAGGAGAGAAAGAGTTAAAAAAGTAAGGTACTATGAAAATGTATATGCAGACCTAAGTTACATATAAATATGTCGTGCGACTTATAAAAAACAAAGCAAAAGAAAACTTTTTTGTTGCTGCTATTTTCAGGTCCCAGAGTGTGGAGCTGGCAGCGTCCCTTTGTTACTAGCTCACCGCTGAGTTGACGCGGGAATCGACAAAGTCAATGGTGCGACAGTCGCCTGTAAAGTGAGTGACACTTGGCGAGCTCCGTCGCAAGAAAAGGGAGGAGGGGGTGAGTGGTCCCAGTATCTTTTGATGCCCAAGCCTGGATGCTGCTTACACTTCTACAGTGTGACCCATCGGAGCACAGCTCAAAATGATCCCAAGGTTACAATGGGAGGACCGCTAGCTTCTCTCAGGGCCGCCCCCTCCTTTGCCCGTATGATTCTTCTGATTGTCGTAGCGTGCGGGTTCTGCTTGACCGGCTGCCTTGGCCAGTCTCCTTCGTTCCTTATTGATAGCCAGGCAGTGGACTTGAAAGGTCATTCGGGAACTATGACGCATTCAGTCGACCCAGACAAGGTGTCAGGAGGGCAGCATCCTCCCTCCTCAGGAGGGAATCTTAAGAGGCTCCAAAGCAGTACTGCCGAAAACCAAATCAGCATCGAGCAGATTCTGAGCTTCATGAGGTTATTAAATGAGAACCTTAGGTCTGATACCCACGGAGCCAGACAAAGTAGAGGTTCAGATAATAAGCTCACGAATTCAGAATCCGAGATTCATACTTATAACGACATGAAACAGCATTATTCGCCTGACTTACCCGAGTTTCAACTTTTCGCCAGCATTGACCTACTTATGTCTGAACTTGATGGTAGAGACCAGAAGGCGTCCACACTGGAGACGCTCATGAAAAAACTCGGGGAGTCATCCAAAGGAAACGACATGTTGAGATCTTTGTTCAGTGATCAAAACCCTGAAATATCCTTTCAACATTCGGACAAACCTTATTTCTCATCAGTTGAGAAGCAGGAAGCATCTAATCAAAATATCGACACAGAATCAATGTCTAAAGATTCAGATATCGATACCAACGACCAAAATTTACCGAACAGAGATCAATTACAAACAGACAACTCTTTTGTCGTCAATTCTGAAATCGATGACTTGGATACAGATGATATGAGAGTAAGTGATACATCAACAGGTCTCGGAAACTTCCGTCAGACCCCGCTTGAGGATGCGGCATTCTCAAAAGAGGATTACGATAGCTCTAGAAGTGGACATTTTAATTCGTTGCTTCATAGAAAAATGCTTAATTTAGAACATAGGCTGCAAAAGCTGAAGGCAGAAGGAGTAAATAATTTAAGAACCATTGCGTCTTACAGAGATGCTCTGTCGGACAGTCTCCAACGAGCTGACAACGAGGAAGAGGAAGTGTCCAGCTATAAGGACGCCGAGATCGGCGCACTGGACTATGACGCTCTTGAAAATGAGGACAATTTCACGGAGAGCGCCCCGGAAGACATGTCTTCGCACCGCGGAGTCGCTCCTACGTCCATGGTGGAAGCGTCCGATTCCGGCGCTCTCTCCTCGGACCCCGAGTTCTGGAAAACTTTGTCCATCTACATGGACGCACCCTACCTCACAAGGATCAGGCGTAACGCGGAAGAGTACAAGCGTGAGTTCAGACAGCGGATGAGGGCGCGGCTCTCGATAACATACGGCCACGTGATGCCCTGTGAATACAAGGACCGTTTCTATTGTATGAATAGCGGGACCTGTGTGTTTGTCGGGGCTCTCAAAATCAAAACCTGCAGGTAAAGCCTTGTTCTTCTTGTTCTAGGCATGATCTTAGGCAAACCATTTTCCCACCCCGATATCTTCTTGTTCACATTTTTAGAAGTATTGCACAAAAATGTACAAATGAATCATTGACTCGCATTCTTATGAAGAGGGCTCTAAATATCACAAGAATTAAACAACAAATAATATATATAATATAATCTGTAATGTGAAACTCCTCTTGTCAATACACAAAATATAAGGTGTCCATGAATCTTACATATATATACAATAAAGCTTGTCTTCGAGTTCAAAGGTTAATGAAGAGTGCAGAATAAATGTATACTCTTCTTTAAAACACACTCTGCAGATCGCCGATTTGGGCTGCTCCTAACATTCTTTTTTTTTGCGTCTTGCAAATCAGCTCTAAGAGATGTTTGTGGTTTTAATGTGTGTCCTGGCTTAAAACCAATCGCCATAGAAGGCCTGAATGGCTGAAGGCTTCAATGTCGCAATCTGTGGGTACGTTAGACCAATAGCTCTTTGACACGTCACAGGCCTATACGACGTGGCAACAAGCTATTGGTTTCCACTGCCCACAGTTTGCGACGTGGCAGATCAGTGTTGAGGTCTTCTATGACGATTGGTCTCGTCTGGCTAAAGAGACTTAGAAGGGGGGCTTTGGCTTCGTGGAGCTATGCGTGCATGTCGTTATTTTATGTGGCTCCCAATCATAAGTTTTATTGGATGGAGTCGTAATGTTTTTATAATTCTGAGTTGATAGGTAAAAAGATCTCGCAGCCTGAGATGAAAGAGAGAGAGAGAGAGTGAGAGAACGAGCAAAGGAGAGAGTGATAGAGAATGTGGGGAGGGGGGAGTGAGAGATAGATAGAAATAGAGTGAGAATACACACAGAGAGAGAGGAAGAGCCGAAGATTTTCGTCACTGGTGTGTGTCAGACACAGCACATGCTTGATGGTGTTTCACATTCTCCAAACGTTCATGACTCCACAAATGTCAGGTGCCAATTAAACTTGACTTATTTAATTAAGTCCTAAAACTTCCGAAACTTAAACATTGAAGTCTTCACTTTGACTCGAACTGAAGACATTTTGTTTCTGAAGACAAACAAGACAGAAAAAAAGATGCTCTTTTTAAACAAACTGAGACGTATATACTTGTTTACTTGTATTTCTAAAGCTTTTCCATATTTTTTTTTCTGACACTCCGTTCAACACGAAACTAGTAGCATGGGACGTAACCCCATTCGTTATGGAAGGACTCAAAACTGGTTGGCAACGTCACAACCTGTGGGCAGTTTAGACCAATGGCTCGTTACCACGTCGTACAGTTTAACCAAAACACTAACTAGCACGCTGAATTGTACATGGTATTTGGTCTAGTTTATTTTACGAAATGGAAAGAATTCCGTTTGATCAATCTTCCCAACCAACATATGAAGCTACTACGAGCTGTAAAGAATGTTAATACAGTGATTAGATATTTGTGTGTGGTATAGAAACGTCATAATTGAAGGGGTTACAGTAAGAAGAATTTTATTTGTTGGGAGGGTGAAGTGTAGGGACTTTGAAATACGTTAGCACATTGTCTCGAGTAAATTAGCACTTTGTTTTGAAGTAAATTAGCACTTTGTCTCCAGTAAATTAGCATTTTGTCTCGAGTTAGCACTTTGTTTTGAAGTACATTAGCATTTTGTCTCGAGTAAGTTAGCACTTTGTTTTGAAGTAAATTATCACTTTGTCTCGAGTAAGTAAGCACTTTGTCTTGAGAAAAATAGTAAATTAGCTGTCTCAAGTAAATTAGCACTTTATATTGCTGTTAACACTTTATTTCGCAGTAAGTTAGTACTTTGTTTCGCAGAAGGCTATCACCATGGTTAGCAGTAAGTTAGTATTTAGCTTTGCAGTAATATTTGTACATTTTCTCAAAGAAAGTATGCCTCTAACACATGTCTTGAGAAAAGCAGCAGGGCATTGAACTATTTCTACTAAACCTTGGTTTGGTGATGGCATCAAAGTTGGCAACAAGAGGTTCCAAAACGCACAGACTTTCGTTGCGCATGTGCCTCTTGGTGCACGTGTGTGTGTGGGTTGTGTATGTGCCTCTTGGTGCACGTGTGTGTGGGTTGTGTATGTATCTGCCGAACCAATCTACAACCTAGCAAACTATGTTAATTATAGATACTACAATGGCAGTGATTATGTACGTAGTCACATGATTCCAATAATGTAAACGTCGAGGAAAGGGAGCGAATCAGCTGCTAGACAATGAAATAAGAAGTTGGGGGTAACTATTGTCTGGAATGGGGGGGGGGAGGTCAAGTATGATAGTGATTTGATATAAAACGTTTTAAACAGTATTGGTTCTCTCCCCTTTCTAAAGTAATCTACTCTTTGTTTCTCTATTGATTAGTAAGATCCAGTTGACATTGTCAAGACTTATCCTAGAAAGCGATTACAGTCGGTAAAAGAAAACAAACCTACGAGACAATGAGGTAGTGAAACGTTTAGGTACTACTAGGATGAGGACTTAAATACACACACCAAAAAAAAAGAGACTATGAGGTAGTGAAACGTTTAGGTACTACTATCATGAGGACTTAAATACACACACCAAAAAAAAGAGACAATGAGGTAGTGAAACGTTTAGGTACTACTAGGATGAGGACTTAACATACACACACCAAAAAAGTAAGAATATGAAAGAGTAAAGACGGGGAAGGATTTTGAAATGGACAAGATTGACAATGTCAAGGAGGCTGTATTGACAGCTGCCAACTAACAAATCAAAATACTTTCTGCTACAAGTGGTAGAGCTTAGAACATGTATGCAGTGATGAAATCTGAAATAATAATAGTAACAATAATAATAAATAACTATAAAAAAATGTACATGCTTTTAAAATACAAAGCTTATCCCTACTTTCGTATTATGTATACCGGATACACCACAAAGCTAGCGATTTAAGAGATTGCCTCCATTTATGAGGCTCTTTTATTTAACGATCATAAGGTTGTTTGTATTTTAATCAAGCTGCTTAAAGCATTCATCAAAAATAGCTGAAAAGTTGTTTTTTTTTGTTTGTATATAAAAGAAACAATTGCTAATGGTAGACATGAGAAAGGAGAAATGAAAGTGCTTGGCCACTAAGTCGATGAACTCCAGAGGGCTGGGGCTAAACCCTGAAAATATCCACAATTAGCTGTATTCTTTGTATTAGCTCAAGCCTCCCCCCCCCCCCACTTAATGTGAAGGAGAGCCTAGACATTGGCCATCAGCAGTATCAAATATTGCCACGACGAGCTCTGGCTAGCGCTATGTATACATCATTAGATATGATGCTGTGGGTAATCTCAACCAGGTGCGTGAAGAAATACCTTTGAGTAGTCCGTTAATTTGTACATATGCAAGTTGGAAAGCATGCTGTGCCATAAAGTATTAATAGTGGACTGGGCTACGTAATTATTGAGAACCGCTGGGATAGATTAAAGACATGGCAACGATAATGCATGTTCTTTCTAAATATAAACACATGTGTACACACAAACACATGGTAACACAAACACGGTACTATATATACACCCCCCCCCCGGTAATACACAGTAATAATTAGGTAACACGCAGGTCTAGATAGCTCCCACACGCATACAAATAGAGACCATACAATTTCAGTTATTGTGTCCATCAACCAATCCAGATCAGTGGGTTTTTTTCTTTTTTTAGACTCATCTCTCTCTCTCTGTGTCACACACACACTCACACACACTCAGACATGTGCGTGTTTGGTTAAATAAATATTTCCAAAGACAAAAAAGAAACTAGTTTCCTTGTTAGAAGAGCGTCGCCTCCCCACCGGTTGCGAAACACTTGTACTAACTGTATATCTTTATTATATAAAACCTAGACCACTTCCACTCTAGCTTATCGTGTCTGCGGCATTCTGTTTTATCATTATAATAGAATGCGTTTTTTTTTTTTTAAAGAAACTATATGTATTATCTACTATCAGTATCTTATTTACACTTCAAAAGAATATTTCACTGTTGTCGTCTAAGCCTATCAAATAGGGGAGAAGCGATTACACAAAGAGTTTTTGTCTAGAGGTTGTTGCATGCCATGATTTGTTGTATAGAGAGGTTGTTGCATGCCATGATTTGTTGTATAGAGAGGTTGTTGCATGCCATGATTTGTTGTATAGAGAGGTTGTTGCATGCCATGATTTGTTGTATAGAGAGGTTGTTGCATGCCATGATTTGTTGTATAGAGAGGTTGTTGCATGCCATGATTTGTTGTATAGAGAGGTTGTTGCATGCCATGATTTGTTGTATAGAGAGGTTGTTGCATGCCATGATTTGTTGTATAGAGAGGTTGTTGCATGCCATAAATTGTTGTATAGAGAGGTTGTTGCATGCCATGATTTGTTGTATAGAGAGGTTGTTGCATGCCATGATTTGTTGTATAGAGAGGTTGTTGCATGCCATGATTTGTTGTATAGAGAGGTTGTTGCATGCCATAAATTGTTGTATAGAGAGGTTGTTGCATGCCATGATTTGTTGTATAGAGAGGTTGTTGCATGCCATGATTTGTTGTATAGAGAGGTTGTTGCATGCCATGATTTGTTGTATAGAGAGGTTGTTACATGCCATGATTTTTTTTTTATGTTATTTTTGGTTACCGTGCAAATTTTTTTTGGTCTAAACAAAAAGATTTGAAACTCAATCTTGTAGCTACTGCACACACACACACACACGCACACACACACACACACACGCAACTGGAACGAGAAAAGTTCAAATGCGTGAAATGAACTCGACTAGACCTGGAGGATGCTATCTTTAGAGTAGACATTCACTTTTTCACTAATTCACACTTTTTTTTCGGCTCAGGCGCCGCAACGTTCGAGCTCAAGAAAGTTGCCTGTTTACACGTCATCAAAATGTTTCGTTGGTGTTTGTTTGTTTGTTTGTATCGTAGGACGAAGATATAAAATGGGAAATCCCTAACTCTCCCCACCCCACCCCCACCCCTTCTTTATATGTGATTTTTAAACGCGTGAACCCTTTTTACAGGTGAACTAGTTGATCTGGTGCTTGAACTATAAGACTTATCAGAGGCGTGTTTGTCTTTCTTTTCATTGGGGGTCACGGAGACATACAGCTTTTTAAAAAAAAAAATTATTTATAATAAATTACATAGTTCTGGAAATAAAAAAAAAATATTTTGGTCATTTAAAAAGAAACATTTACGTTCACATTATTGATCTTGGACACCCCAATGTCACCCCAACCCTTGGTGGGCTGCGCCAATGGCAATTGCGTACAACGTTATAAGGACTGGATTACGGACATTTTGAGAGATAGATCGGTTGTTCACTTTGCCAGAGAGAATGTGTTCATAGTTTAGTGTTTTTTTTTAACAATGAGAAAGTACGAGATACAGAAAAAAAGAAGATCCAATGAAGAAAAACAGAGAGAGAGAGAGAGAGAGAGAGAGAGAGAGAGAGAGAGAGAGAGAGAGAGAGAGAGAGAGAGAAAGGGTGAGAGACAGGGAGGGACAGAGAAATAAAGAGAGAGAGAGAGAGAAAGGGTGAGAGACAGGGAGGGACAGAGAAATAAAGAGAGAGAGAGAGAGACGCGGAGGCAGATAAAGGAAGAGAGAGAGAGAGAGAGAGAGAGAGGGAGGGAGAGAGAGAGAGAGGGGCAGGGAAAAAGAGAATTAAAGAGACTTTTGACTCTGAAGACAGATCCAAAGAGCAATTATCAGAAGTTTCCCATTTAGCACAGAATATAACAAGAAATAACATGGAACGATCTCTAGATTGAAACGTTCCATGTGCCACCCCCTAGCGCCGCCACTGCTGTGAAATGCAACACTACAATTTACATTTTCGAAGTGTACGTTACCTTTCAGGTTTAGCTGTGGACTCGATTGTGCCACTCCTCAATAGTAATTGTTGTTTGTTGTAGGTATACTTTGAGATAGAGTAGATCTACAACATTGAAATACACTGGATTTATACCATTTGTTTTTTCTTTTATATGTTCTTGTTTACGTTTCACGCAAATAACAAAACAACTGAGTCTAGAAATGGATATGAAGGGAGACAAATGGCTTAATCTCGACATTATCGCTCGATATATGGAGCGTTCATAGACAGGAAAGATAATCCTTGTGTCATTTTAACTAAAAACTTTTTTTTATCTTTTTACGTTACCGCCCTTGTCAACTGCTTCATTAAAATAGTTTCAATGGTTAAAAATAAGATAAGCGTCTAGAAAGTAGGTCTAGCTCTAAATCTCCGTGGGTACCCCCTTCTCCCGACCCTCAAACAAGTATTACCATTAAAGAGACACGGTAGGCAATTAAGTGTTAGAGTTGTGTCCCTTGGCGATTGGATATGATATGAATTGGCTGTGTCCCCTGCTGTCTTTTCCTAAATGGTACTAAACAATGTACTTGTATCTTTCATTCCTAAACTCTTTTTTTGTTTAAACAAAGTATCAACTCACTCTGCGTGGGGGATCTTGAACACGTCATATCTCCAACTTTCCATTCTCGGATCAAATTGAAACTTTGAACAATTATTCATTGCCGATAAAAAATTGCGTGTAGAAGAGTACTATTATACATATACAGACACTTCACAGTCTAACCCTAAAACGTATTTCAAAGACTTATGGTATACGAGTTCATGCATAGTTCTACATTTTTCATTTGCAGGATATTAAGTAAATCTTTGACGGGTATTGAGTCATTCTCTTTAAAAAGGTTTGTTTGTTTGTTATGGTTGTTATAATGTTGATATATCGTTATTTCATTGCTGTGACCAGGTTTCAAAAGTTGAAAGTCAAATTTGCTTGTAGTCTAAGTGTCCGTGTGTTACTGAAAGAATTAATAGCCTATAGCTCGCTACTCTTTGTGGGAGAACAGAACAAACCAAGACACACATCACATGAGAACCAATTATTTCTTTTATGAGGGCCATGTTTTTGTAGGTATCCTGACCTAGATACGTTGGCTGATACGTTACCTTTGTTATCCAAGTTAAGAGCGCTGCTTGACTGATGGATCTAGTTTATTTTGATCTTTTAATTTTTGAGATATTCGACTGACGCCGTAACTCTGCGCGCAACCAAGGCTCTCCATTCTTACCGATCAGATTGTCTTGCCTATTATATCAACGTTCTCAAACCAACGTTTCTGTTGTCTTCCTCTTCAGCAAGATTCCTCTACGCCACTCTTAAGTTTTGAAGGATGATTGTGGTCAAGGAGACGTCCTCTCCACAGTGTATTAGCACTTCAGAGCACTAAAGAGTCATCTTTAAAAATATTGATAAATCAATTTATTCTCCTTCCCCCCCAAAAAAACGAATGTCGAAAGCACAAAGACACTGATAAAGACTTCACCATGGTCCAAAGAGGTCTGGGTTGTCACTTCATTAGTATAGGCACATTTACTCTACGGATGTCTATAAGTCAATTGCTGTCAATGGCGCCAAGAAGTCCAAGTAAGTCCTTAGTGTCACAAAGCGTCTTTCAAATACGATAAATAGAAATTGGTTCCAATTGCCGTAAAGTTATAAGACGCATAATTAAAAAATAATAATATAATAATAAATAATAATAATAATAAAATAAATATTTATTAACTCTAAAATTGAAGTCTTTTGGGTTGTGACAATATTCAGCGTCCTGTTTAGCTCCCCTGAGGTTGACTTCTCCTTTTCTTAGCCTTTACACTATGGTATCTCTACAAATACAGAGAGATTTATCTACTCCACAGAGAGACAGAACACATCATGGGGACATAGTTTACTGAGGTGGAGAACAAGCTCTATTGTGAAATACATTTATCTAACAAACTGTAACATTAGTGTAACATTCAACACAGAAGGCGTTGCCTTAAAACCCTTTTTTTTTTTTTTTTTTTTTGCAAAGGGAAATTCCAAAGACGTCACCACTTGAATAGAAAAGCTCGGAAATTCCCAAAAATACAAAAATAAAGCAGTATAGCATTTACGCTAACCTTGTAAAAAATAATTTGTAAATTAAATAATAAAAGTTGCCAGTAGCTATTTAAGGCTGATAGTGATACGTAGTTGGTTACTTAGTGTTAATGTTTTGTACAGATCTACATCACTTTCAAAAGGATATAGATAAAACTCTTTTTCTGTGACATTGAGAAGACATGAAGTCGCAGTCACTTTGATATCAACAGATGAGTGATCAACTAGACACGAGAGTCTTGGACCAGGCGCCATGGCGGAATAAGACAGAGGCACAGACAGCGATGAGTTCATTTCCGCTTCCTGTGACAGGACAGGATTAGACTTGATAAGGCCCAAATCTATAAGGCCCAAATCTATTAAGATTTGGGTATGATAGAGCCCTTTATAAATGTAATTTTCAAATACCTAAAGGGCCAAACTGTAATAAAATTAACAAGGTTATACATAGTGAAATAATACATCTTTAACTTACTATTATTCATAATAAACTCAGACTCATTTTTGGAGGGGGGGGGGACTAGAAAGCGGGGACGTAAGCTTTGGCTTGTTTGCATATATGTAAATCCTGCACTAATAACTTGCTCCTCTTTCATTGGTCTCTTGCTAGTTCAACGTTCACCAATGAAACCAATGATCTAAACATCGTCTGCCCAATTGATCGCAAGGTCTGAAAGGGGCACTTTACCTTTAGCCACATGAGGCCCTGGTAGAAGAATAGTTCGTTTCTTACAAGACCTACACATTAGAGATAGCGGTAAAACTTGTGCTCCTCTTCTAAATCAGCCCAACTAGATTACGCAATTGTAATGTGATATTTTACAATTTATTTTTGCAGTATCTTCAATATTGCTTATAAAAAATGAGCAAAAAATTATTCGCCCTATAAGCAATTTGGGTTTCTCCACCAGGCTAAATATGCCTGACACGCATTTCTGTTTGGAGCTCAAGTCTTCTCGCTTATACTACATTAACAGTAAACAAATGTCCCGAGAACCCCAATCCTTAGACCGGAGGTTAGGAGCTCATGTCACTCTGACATATACCAGTTTAACACAGCAGAAACCAATACCTGTTGACTATATATATATACATGAGACAAGATTTATTGAGCCATTTGGACTAAGACAATCAGTTAACACCGTCAAAATCTCAGTTTAATTATTTCTTTCAAAAACAAGCAACAACTCCCCCCCCCCAAATCGAAGCTAAATCTCGTGGTTTGCGTGTTCCCTTTCTACACCTGTCTTCTTTCATCAAGCTCGACAAACTCGTGTAAGTGTTTCAAGACACTTGCTGTCTCGCGTGTCTCGTCTTATAATAGTGCGGAAAGCGTTTCCACCAATTTCTTGTAGTGATAGTAAATCTACTCATTAAAAGAAAATCAGCCGTGTGCGCGGCGACTTGACAAGGTGGTTGGTGTGGGATCAACTCTCGGCACCGTCGTCTGCTTGGCTGACTAGAATGGAAACTAAACTGTAGATACATGCTGTGAACGTGTGTGCGTATGCTGTGTGTGTGTGTTTTGTTTCGTTTGTTCATGTTCGTGATGACGTCAATTTGAAACTTTCCTGTGCATCACTCGGTTTGTGTGTGTGTTATAAACCTAATAAGTGTAGGATGCATCGCAAACTTCATGGATTTAACATAGGTTATGAAAAATTCATGTTATTATATAGGCCATGTAGCAAACGAATATATTTATAGTAGGGGAAACACTTTCTTCTTTCCCCACCCTTAATACTAGCTATCTATATTATGAAATACCAACGCCTTACTGTTACAAAGAGACATATTGTGTTCAGAGTGCATTTCAGAATTGGTCTAAAGTGTCTACCATAAATATTGAAAACCTATCTAATACAACATCATTCAATCTTAATTTTTTAAAAATTTTTTACTTCGAATTATTACGAGTAATCTAAAATATAATTGTAAAATACCACTAACTGACTGTCTGGCTGATTCATATATGTATCAAAAGATCTCATCAACTATTGTACGGATTCGCATGAAATTTCGTACACAAGTTCCCTCCCTTTACCTCTTAGGTGCTTGCTAGGAAATGGCTTTGACAGATTCTTAACCTGACCACCACAATTGTATTTTATTTTCGGCCATTCCGAAAAGGCCGAGTCTGTATATAAAGCATAAAAAAAAAATTCATAGAAATTCGTAATTTTAATATGCTTTATGTTATTTTCGCTTCTTTTTAGACGCTTTGTAAATAAAAAATTAACCTTAATAGCATCAAAAAGATAGATCTAGTGATCTATTTTTAAGAGAGAGAGAGAGAGAGAAAGAAAGAGAGAGAGAGATAGATAGTAATAGAGCAAAGAATGACACTTGGTTTCTCTACATTTAAAAGGAGTTAAATGAACGATTATAATAAATAAACCTAAACTGATGTATTCCTTTTATTCAGCGGACTCAATGCCATACAACAACAACAACTTCTAACCAAAGGTAAAGCTTGACTCTCTTTTCTATCTTTGCCTCTTTGCACTTTCTCCCGCTCTTTTCTTGTCTCTTTCTTTTCTATCTCTTCTTTGCCTCTAATATTTTTTCATGTTCTCATTTTTTGTACAAAGCTTACATCAACTAACTCCTTCTGTCTGTCTGTCTGGAACAAATTATGTACACATTTATTTCTCCCACTTCGTATCAAGTTGAAATTTCACACAATTATTAATTCATTGTCCTGAACAAAATATGAATCAATCCAAAAAATTTTAAGAAATTAATAAATGACATCACTGACATATAACAGCTGAATACATGAGCGGACCAATAACAACCAAACAGTAAACTTCCGCTTAACCCCATGTGACCTCGCCCACCGACTCCCCCCCCCCCCCTTCCAGCCTTTCAGAGCTATTTCAGATTTGAACTACAGCTATTTGAGTTCAGCACCTTGGGTTCGTGCCGTTAATTTAGTTAATTAGTCAGATACGGGTCGCCTGGCTTCCTCCACCCCTCTGCTTCTACCACCAACAACAGGTTGAGCCCGGTACATCGTCTTCAGACGGGTTGAGGCCACAGCAGTTATTTTTTATGACAACAAATTAAGGGCGGGAAACTGGGAAGACGGCGCCCACTATGCTCCGCCACTCTTTTTCAGGATTATTACAGCTGGCAAGTATTACAGTCCCCTTGTTGTTTTTTTTGTTTTTTTTACATCTTTATCACTCTCTCTCTCTTCCTCTCATTTCTACTCTCTCTTCCTCTCATTTCTACTCTCTCTTCCTCTCATTTCTTCTCTCTCTTCCTCTCATTTCTTCTCTCTCTTCCTCTCATTTCTACTCTCTCTTCCTCTCATTTCTACTCTCTCTTCCTCTGATTTCTACTCTCTCTTCCTCTCATTTCTTCTCTCTCTTCCTCTCATTTCTTCTCTCTTCCTCTCATTTCTTCTCTCTCTTCCTCTCATTTCTACTCTCTCTTCCTCTCATTTCTTCTCTCTCTTCCTCTCATTTCTTCTCTCTCTTCCTCTCATTTCTTCTCTCTCTTCCTCTCATTTCTACTCTCTCTTCCTCTCATTTCTTCTCTCTCTTCCTCTCATTTCTACTCTCTCTTCCTCTCATTTCTTCTCTCTCTTCCTCTCATTTCTACTCTCTCTTCCTCTCATTTCTTCTCTCTCTTCCTCTCATTTCTTCTCTCTCTTCCTCTCATTTCTTCTCTCTCTTCCTCTCATTTCTACTCTCTTCCTCTCATTTCTACTCTCTCTTCCTCTCATTTCTTCTCTCTCTTCCTCTCATTTCTACTCTCTCTTCCTCTCATTTCTTCTCTCTCTTCCTCTCATTTCTTCTCTCTCTTCCTCTCATTTCTACTCTCTCTTCCTCTCATTTCTTCTCTCTCTTCCTTTCATTTCTACTCTCTCTTCCTCTCATTTCTTCTCTCTCTTCCTCTCATTTCTACTCTCTCTTCCTCTCATTTCTTCTCTCTCTTCCTCTCATTTCTTCTCTCTCTTCCTCTCATTTCTACTCTCTCTTCCTCTCATTTCTTCTCTCTCTTCCTCTCATTTCTACTCTCTCTTCCTCTCATTTCTACTCTCTCTTCCTCTCATTTCTTCTCTCTCTTCCTCTCATTTCTTCTCTCTCTTCCTCTCATTTCTACTCTCTCTTCCTCTCATTTCTACTCTCTCTTCCTCTTATTTCTACTCTCTCTTCCTCTCATTTCTACTCTCTCTTCCTCTCATTTCTTCTCTCTCTTCCTCTCATTTCTACTCTCTCTTCCTCTCATTTCTACTCTCTCTTCCTCTCATTTCTTCTCTCTCTTCCTCTCATTTCTACTCTCTCTTCCTCTCATTTCTCTTCCTTTCCGTTTTCTATATCCCCGATATCCTCTCCCCCACCCAAATTTTGTTTGTTGTAAAATTTCTAAAAATTCCTTTTTTTTCTAAAAACTGTGGTCTTCCTTTGTATGTATTTTTTAAATTGTCTAATTTCCTTTTTGTACATTTTTATAATCTTCTGAATCTTCCTTTTGGTTCATAATTAAAAAGTTGTCTAAATCTTCCATTTTGCCATTCAAAAATAAAAACGTATAAGTCTTCTTTTTCTTTGTTCATTTTTATACGGATTAAATCTTCCTTCTTTTCAGCATTCAATCTTATTTCTATTTTGTTTCTCACACTCTTATCCCCCTCGCTCTTCCCATCTCTCCCTCTATTTTTCTCCCTCTCCATCTCTCTCTCCATCTCTTTCTCCCTCTCCATCTCTCTCTCCATCTCTTTCTCCCTCTCCATCTCTCTCTCCATCTCTTTCTCCCTCTCAATCTCTCTCTCCATCTCTTTCTCCCTCTCCATCTCTCTCTCCATCTCTTTCTCCCTCTCCATCTCTCTCTCCATTTCTCTTTCTGCCTCTCTTTCTCCCCATCTATCTTTCTCCCTCTCCATCTCTCTCTCTCTCCGTCTCTCTTTCTTCCTCTCCATCTCTCCATCTCTCTCTCCATCTCTCTTTCTCCCTCTCCATCTCTCTCTCCATCTCTCTTTCTCCCTCTCCATCTCTCTCTCCATCTCTCTCTCCATCTCTCTCTCCATCTCTCTTTCTCCCTCTCCATCTCTCTCTCCAACGCTTTCTCCCTCTCCATCTCTCCATCTCTCTTTCTCACTCTCCATCTCTCCCTCACCATCTCTCCCTCTCTCTCTCCATCTCTCTTTCTCCCTCTCCTTCTCTCCCTCTCTCTCTCCATCTCTCCATCTCTCTCTCCATCTCTCTTTCTCCCTCTCCCTCTCTCCCTCTCCATCTCTCTCTCTCCATCTCTCTTTCTCCATCTCTCTCTCCATCTCTCTTTCTCCCTCTCCCTCTCTTTCTCTCCATCTCTTTTTCTCCCTCTCCATCTTATTCTCTCCATCTCTCTTTCTCCCTCTCCCTCTCTCTTTCTCCCTCTCTATCTCTCCCTCTCCATCTCTCTTTCTCCCTCTCCTTCTCTCCCTCTCCATCTCTCTATCTCTCCATCTCTCTCTCCATCTCTCTTTCTCCCTCTCCATCTCTCTCTCCATCTCTCTTTCTCCCTCTCCATCTCTCTCCATCTCTCTTTTTCCCTCTCCATCTCTTTCTCTCCATCTCTCTTTCTCCCTCCATCTCTCCCTCTCCATCTCTCTCTCTCTCTCCATCTCTCTCTCCATCTCTCTTTCTCCCTCTCCCTCTCTCTCCATCTCTCTTTCTCCCTCTCCTTCTGTTTCTCTCCATCTCTCTTTCTCCCTCTCCATCTCTCTCTCCATCTCTCTTTCTCCCTCTCCTTCTGTTTCTCTCCATCTCTCTTTCTCCCTCTCCATCTCTCTCTCCATCTCTCTTTCTCCCTCTCCCTCTCTTTCCATCTCTCTTATTTCCTCTCCATCTCTTTCTCTCCATCTCTCTTTCTCCATCTCTCTCTCCATCTCTCTTTCTCCCTCTCCCTCTCTTTCTCTCCATCTCTCTTTCTCCCTCTCCATCTTATTCTCTCAATCTCTCTTTCTCCCCTCCCTCTCTCTTTCTCCCTCTCTATCTCTCCCTCTCTATCTCTCCCTCTCCATCTTTCTTTCTCCCTCTCCTTCTCTCCCTCTCCATCTCTCTATCTCTCCATCTCTCTCTCCATCTCTCTTTCTCCCTCTCCATCTCTCTCTCCATCTCTCTTTCTCCCTCTCCATCTCTCTCCATCTCTCTTTTTCCCTCTTCATCTCTTTCTCTCCATCTCTCTTTCTCCCTCCATCTCTCCCTCTCCATCTCTCTCTCTCCATCTCTCTCTCTATCTCTCTTTCTCCCTCTCCCTCTCTCTCCATCTCTCTTTCTCCCTCTCCTTCTGTTTCTCTCCATCTCTCTTTCTCCCTCTCCATCTCTCTTTCTCCCTCTCCCTCTCTTTCCATCTCTCTTATTCCCTCTCCATCTCTTTCTCTCCATCTCTCTTTCTCCCTCTCCATCTCTTTCTCTCCATCTCTCCCTCTCCCTCTCCATCTCTATCTCTCTTTCTCGCTCACTCTCTGTTTCATACGAAAGATGGAAATACAACTTTTTCTTCAATCTTTTCAATCACAAATCTCTCTCGCCCCCCTTCTCATGCACACACAAACACACACATACAGACAAACATAGACACACACACATGTACAGACAAACATAGACACATACACACACGTTATCTTCTTATTGTTAGAGGAGAAGGGCGCTAGTTCTAGTCTGAGATTGATCACTCAGCAGTTGGGAGGAATGAGATTCATGTGTGATTGATCACTCAGCAGTTGGGAGGAATGAGATTCATGCGCGATTGATCACTCAGCAGTTGGGAGGAATGAGATTCATGCGTGATTGATCACTCAGCAGTTGGGAGGAATGAGATTCATGTGTGATTGATTGAACTGACCAAGAGGCATACTGCAGGCCTATTCACACTTGACTAAACTGGTCAAGAGGCAGACTGCAGACCTATTCACACTTGACTGAACTTTCCAAGAGGCAGAATGCAGACCTATTCACACTTGAAGAGAGGCAGACTGTAGACCTATTCACACATATTTTAAGATATTTTTAGTTTTGTTTTCTACGAGAGAAATTACCCAGAGAGACGCCTTTTTCTTAACTCATCAAATTATGTAGTTAAGTTTGTCTGATTACAAGAAAAACAACAACGAACCAAGGAAAAAAAAATGTTGACATCATTTAAAAGCGAGTTCTCTTTGTAAAATACAATGTTAAAAGAAGGTGTAGGCCTAACTCCCTCTGGTCCTGTGTAACGGACAAACGAAATAAGTTTCAAACCCTGGCCTGTCTAGAATATAATCTTCTGTTTAGCTTTCTACCCACACGTCAACAGTTTTCTCAAATCAAAAACATTTCTACCTGGTGTTCCACCAGCCCCCACCTGATTCGCATTGTCAATGACGTCTGCTCAACCCCATAGATCCACGTGCGATACTACGCCCTGAGGCAGTGAGACACAGACGCACTCTCTCACACACACACAGACATAGACACCACAAACGTGATATAGAACACATACAGACACACACACACAAAGTTGACCCAGCTCGTGTGAAATTCAGAAACAGTGTCTGTCACCTTGAACTTTGTTTCAACATAAAAACCAGACATGAAAGACACGATACAGTTGGAGATGTATTCTACCTGGAAGTTGGTCTCTTCTACAAGAGCTGTGCGTGGGATTTTTTTAAAGCAGAAACTGAAATAAAATATAGACAAAAACTGGAAGTGGAGGTTTGAATGAAGGTTGCTGACTTGGAAATGTTTGAGACTGCTGACCCTTGTCCATTTAAATTAGATGTAACCAGCAGGTCACTGTGATCAGGAGCTGCCATTTTCCTGTGAGGGTCTAAACGTTGTTTTGTGGTGGGTCCTTTTATGAGACTGTTTCAACCCTTTATGAATAGAAAAATAAATATATTTACCTACATTTCAAACTACCTACCTTACTATCTATCTATCTATCTATCTATCTATCTATCTATCTATCTATCTATCTATCTATCTATCTATCTATCTATCTATCTATCTATCTATCTATCTATCTATCTATCTATCTATCTATCTATCTATCTATCTACCTATTTATCTATCTATCTATCTATCTATCTATCTATCTATTCTATTCTATCTCTCTCTCTCTCTCTCTCTTTCTAATATATATATATATATATATATATATATATATATATATATATATATATATATATATATATATATATATATTTTTTTATATATATATATATGTATAATTTAATCCATCCACCCATCTACCAACGTACCTGTCTACGCGAAAACGCACGTACCCATATATTTATATATTTATTTTATATATGGTTACGTGCGTTTTCGCGTAGCCGTTTTGGCATGATGGTCATTTTGGTGTGAGAAATCGTGACGATAAATTAGAAAACACAAAAGCTTTTGATAGTAAAAATTGTTATATTCCCTATACTTAACTTGAGTTGACATAGTATTCATTCTCCCCCCCCCCTCCCCATATCTCCCCCATTTAAAAAAAAAAAAAGTTTTCTGATGTCGATAATTTCATGAACGCCTATTTCGAACTATGCACAGCTGCCTGGCTGTATGGAGTGTCCTCTCGATGGTTCGACCGGGTTCAAATCCCCAGCCATACGCTCATTATAATGTTAGTGATATAACAAGACTTTTACAACAAACTTAAATCACAAATCCAATGGACAAAAATAACGTTTGTTCTCTACATTAAATGTCCATTGAAACAAAGAGACACACGTACAAAACAAATTATTCGTTTGAACGAGAACAACAAATAATCATGTATTAAGTGGATAGAGAATTTCACACCAAAACGTCCCTTGCCAAAACGACCAATACTTTGTAATTTGGCGGGAAAGTACTAGATTAGATTCTAACCTTTCAGAAGACAAACGAAAGAACCTACCTATATATAAATAACAATCCGGTAGAGAAATAATTGTTTATATTTTTTTACCGCCTCTAAATTACTGAACAAGAACAATAACTCCAAACGAATGTGGGAATGTTGCACCAATGGTCTGCAAGTTTGGAGTTATCTCCTGGATCTATTCCGTTCGGATGACATTCAATCTCTGAAAATAAACATTTTTAAAATGTTAAGGCGTTAAAATAAAATGTTGACTTGTGTATGTCAGATAAGAAAAGGTTGTTTTTTTTTAAAGAGAGGGGAAAAGATTATTACGTAAGAGTATGACCACCCTTTGGAAATACAACCCTAGAGTTTGGTTATCGGATAAAACATAAAATTTGATTGTGTCCCTTGTCGACACGAAGCAATCGACACGAAGAGTTACGTCCTCCTGGGCTGACAGACGTGAGTATCTCCGCGATGTCAAGACAAAAACGAATGATTGAAGTAAGGGCTGACTGGCTGAGGAAGAAGAGTGCGAATCTCCAGAGGAGATAAGTTCGTGTCCGACTTTTTAGTCTTAAAAGGCTCTTTTTTTTTTACTGTCAACAATTCAAAGGCAAAAAAAAAATAATAATTAAATGTCAAGGTTATACATTGTTATGAGAACAGATCATTTCAACATTCTCCCAGATCATCCACCGAGACCTGTGACGAGACAAATTCTCCGGAGAAAAAAAAAACTTGGTAATAGAGTGTCTGTCTGCCCGTCTGTTTATCAGATTGTAGAACAATTAAAAGCCTTATTAAGGGTTCCTACATCTATAACAGTTTGTGTTAAGTGCTGCAGGTACCTTTTGTGTTCTGAAATGAATAAAAGAAGGGCCGTGGAGAGGAAATATTATACACAGCGTTACTTTTGTTGCAAACCATATATACAGGGAAACCCCGGGGGCAAGATTTTTGTGGAGGCCCCTACAATTTTTCGAAAGATTCGATAAAGATCCACTTAGGAATGAAAATACGTATGTATTTTTTTTTCTTTATTGGACTTGAATTTGTTGATTTGAAATTTATAAAAAAAAAAAAGATTTATTTTACGGTTCAAAATGCTATTTTTGTCGAATTAAGGAATAGAGTTCCTGTAAATTTAATCTCACTTTCATTTTTAACAAAATATTTAATACGCATATTTCAGTTTCAAAAAATGTATGTTTTTCAGTTTGTGGAGGGTAAGGCTCTTGGTAGACGCACTGTCGTAAATCCGAATAGAGTCATAGAGTGAAAGTCTCCATATTGAAAATAGTTTTTGCTGCATTCGGAAGCTCTTTGAGAATTTGATTCAACGGTGCTAAAAAGTGCTGAAAAGTGCTAAAAAGTGCGCAAAAATTGTCATCCACTTTTTAAAATACCTAGCTTAACAACGCTTCCTTCATTTTGTACACCGGATATTCCATAAAAGCGAGCTATTTATACTTTTCCCGCCCTGCATGAGAATCTCCAATGAATTCTCGAGTTTATATTTATATAATGAAGTTGCCGCCAATAAAACTGAAGTTGAAAAATACGCAGAAGTAGAGAAGAGACACGAACCTCGGGGTGAATACAAAAGTATGGAACGAAATAGAGAATAAATAATGTTATTGTTTTTTTAACTTCAATTGCAGTCACCAAGCGATATGTGTGTGTGTGTTTGTGTGAGAGAGGTTGGTGGTGGTGTAAAGTGCACGTTTTGTTTGTTTATTTAACATTTATATTTAAATTTAATCGCGCATGCGTGCTTTGAATTCTTACTGTTTAGAAAGTTTTCTTTTGTTCGGTCTATGAAACTAATGGGAGCGTAGTGGCTGAGTGAGAAAGCTCTCAGCTTCCACACCAAGACGTCCAGAGTTCGAATATTGGTGGGATTTGATTGAATTTCGGTATTTTTAGGACACTCCCGAATCCATCCAACTCTATTGCATACTTGAATTTAGTTGTAGAAAGTAAAAGCGGTTGGTCGTTGTGCTGGTCATATGACATCCTCTTTAACAGTTAGCCAAGGAAACAGATGACGTTTACATCGTCAGTCCTAAAGATCACAAGGTCGGAAAGGGGAAATATTTTTTAAGACCCTAATGAAACCCAAAAAATAAAGAAGTTTCAATGGTAATACTTCGAACAAAAAATGTAATACAGTAAATGTGTACGTATTAGCCTTAGAATTATTTAAAGTAGACAAAGTACATCGACATATATGTCTGTCTTAGTTTTAAGCCTATTAATTAAGTTTGTTGCTCATCAATCTATTCTTTTTTTCTTTATTGGACTTGAATTTGTTGATTTGAAATTTATTAAAAAAAAAAAGATTTATTTTACGGTTCAAAATTAACATTTACGAACGTTTCTTAATTCCACCTCGTCATCCCCATCTCGGAGTTGGCATTCAATTAGTGTTTGCACGCTAAAAATAGCTAAAAAATTAGCGTCTGCGCAAAGGAAACAAGAATCAACCAATCATTTTCTTGACAAATTTTCTGGAATTTAAAATAAAATCCTGAACAATTTGAAGAAATAAAAAGGGGGGATTCCATATACGTGAAAATGTCTGCCTACACTATATTGTGTATCTTTTACCATTGACAGATTTCATGAGGAAACTAACATTATGTTAACATTGTGATCTAGGTGGGGAGGAAAATAGCAAAATAAAAAATTATGAAACATAGCAAGGGAGATAATAACCATAATTTAAGAAAAAAAAATCTTATCGACTCTAAAAAAATTATTTTGGGATTTTCCAAAAATCTTTGGAACATTTTTATAACAGTTGAAAGTTGTTTATATTAAAGGGGCAAACACACACACAAAACAAAAACACATACACACAGACAGCGCCTATACATGATATTTCCTAAGAAAAGAGAAGTCGAGAGATATAGAGAAAGTGACAGTCATAAAGAGAATAAGAGAGAGAAAGAGAGATATAGAGAAAGTGTAAGACATAAAGAGAAAGAGAGATATAGAGAAAGTGTAAGACATAAAGAGAAAGAGAGAGAGAGAGACAGTGTAAGACATAAAGAGAAAGAGAGAGAGAGAGAGAGAAAGTGTAAGACATAAAGAGAAAGAGAGATATAGAGAAAGTGACACAGGTAGAGAGAGAGAGAGAGAGAGAGAGAAAGGGGAAGGAAGGAGAGAGTCGGCGCTCTACCTTTTTTTTGACTTCTTCATCTTATAATATATCCTAGAAACTCCTCTGACATTAGTACTTGAGACATCTGCCCACTACTTATATCCAATAGGGAATCAAGTTCACTCGACAAGAACAGAATCTGGAAGGTTGTGCTGTTTGATTGTATCTTAATTACTTTTGTAGATGACATATGGTATGCTTATTATAGCATACTCGGTGCGCTGTGGTCAAGTCTCTCGTTTGTTCACAAGCGGAGGGAAGGGGCTATCTGGGAGGAGGTTCTCCGTGCTGCCTTGTGTCGCCCAGCTAACACAACTCTGTCGAGTCGGGGTTCGAACTTAACCCCGTTAGTGGCCAAGACGTGGCCAAGTGGTTTAGGCCTCTAAAGCCACACATCCCACACGCATTATAGAGTAGTACAGAATATCCTCGTTCTGACTTAGTCACGTAATAGCTGCAAACCTAAGTCCTTCCATAGTTCTGGTTTTACCATTTTCTTTCTTTGTACAAAGCTTATAGCAACTCATTCTGTCTGCCTGGTACAAATTTTGTACACGTTAGTTCTCCCACTGCCCATTCTAAGATCAAGTTGAAACTTTGGATAATTATTCATCGTCACTAAACAACACATGAACCAATGAAAAAACTGACCAATCCTTTTGTCAATTCGTCGTAGTTAATTAAATTTTGCTGGACATAGAGACAGTACAAAGCTAACGTGAAGCCTTTTATAGAGGATCGCCTTCCAATGTGAAACTATTAGCTAAAGATAACTAGAAAACATTCTATTTTCATAAGTACCTGTCTAGCTCAGTGGCAAACGAACCATCTAGTAAAGCACCTTTTATTTTTTTTATTTTTTTTTAAATATTGCTTTTAAAAAAGCCAGCACGGAAACCATCTCTCAGATTGCCAACACCTTTTCCAACTAGTCCACACGTAATTGAAACACAGTGAATTGAGTATGTGGAGGCATCAATTGCGCTAAACTCTAACAATTGGTAAAAATATTTCCAAATTTATTGTTGTTATTGTAGATTTATTACAAATTTACTACTTGATTAATATGTAATAATTGATACAATGAGACATAGTATAAGCTTTGTTTAAAAGTATTTGTTATATTTTCTTGTTTAAAATCAGTTTTCTGTATAAAGATAAGAGACATTTGCCATAACATATAAGACAACACAACAAAACAATGTAATGCTCCACCGAGTTTGTACCTGTAAATGGCGGCATCTGGTATTATAACTATAGGACTAAACTTCATGATAGAAAAAATCATTTCTGAAAGGGTCTGTATTAGTGTGCATGCCTACACAACTTCCGGGGTGAATATCATTTGTGAAGACCTTTTTTTTTTCTTAAATAATCTCTCCTTAATTGATTCTTTCCTTACACACCTACGCCGTCATTATTTATATAATTATCATTAGCTGTGTCAATAAACATACATATCAAAACGAACTTTGAAATTTATTTCCAAAAAAAAAATAATTTACCTTTAATTTGTTATTTTAAATAATGTAATAATTAGAACGCTGTTGCAGATTTATTGTGTGTGTGTGTGTGTGTGATTGTGGGCTTGTATTTCGAAATTTTAATAACAGAATTACACTTATTATAATTCATTAGGATTGGTTAATTACGTTGTTATTGCCCTTGAAGTTCACGGCATTTCTTGATAAATACTACAATAATAACTACAAGTTGCTGCCGAAGGGCGTGGGGGGGGGGGTGCAGGGGCGGGGAGGAGAAAGCGACGTAAAAGATGCTGATTGTAATTTCAATAAGGAGTAGTTACCAGTAGTTGGCAGCCTGTCCCGGGGATTGCTCCTTGGAGGTGATTCTATAGAACGACTGTATCTCGCACTTTGCTGGTAACGTAGACAGGTGTTTGTTTTAAGCTGCGTCTTTTCTCACTAATGGGAGATTGTAAAGCCGTAGCATTTCTCAGTCTTTTCATTGTTGATAGCAATATTGCAGTGTCATAAACGAATGCAACGAATGCACTACAAAATAAATATCACGATGCATGTAAATAAAAACTCACACTAAAAATTAAGCCAGAGCACGGTGCTATCAGCAGGAAAACTAATGACTTTAGCAGAATTTAAATCATTGATTAATAAAAGCATGACTAAATTGACATAGGAGCACGCGTATGACGTAATCTTCTTCTTTTTTGAAGTAGCGTCTACCTTAAGATATAAATAAGTAAGTAAGGCGTATGTATGTATATATGTATGTATGTATGTCCCGCATAGAAATCAAAACCGTTTGACCAATCTTGATAAAACTTGTCATTAATGTTCCTTAGATAATGACAGAGACCGTAGTGTATGTTTAGTGTCTTTACCAATAACGGAGTACCTAATTTTATCTCTATTAAAAAGTAAACTTTTTAAATAAATCGGGCAAATCCGTTTTCACTGTATTTTTATATTTGATATAAATATGTCGGCAGAACGGGAAAACCATTTTCAGACTTCGTGAAAAAATAAAAAAAATGTGAAGGGAAGTTAGGGAACATTCTAAATGTTTAACATAGATCTAAATTCCAAACAGTAGATCCGCGGGTCATATTCGGCTAGTATTTCATAAAGGTAAGATAAAATGTGTGTCAAATGTTTGACATGTTCCTTCAGAGTTGAAGATAGTTTACTTCCTAGTCCAAACCTCCCGCAGGACGACGGGGGCTGGGAGCGGGCAGGGTTTGAACCCTCGACCGTCGTTAAATCCGAACGACAGTCCAGCGCGCAAACCGCACGACCAGGCAGCTGGAACACTTTGAGATAGAATTAAAAGTTTTATAAATTGGTTCAGAAATAACTATTATTGCGTCAGTCCAATACTACTGCAACACTAGAGGTGTGTGTTGATGGCTGGCATGCTATAAACCCGGGATTTCCATGACGGCAGTCGAGGCGCGTATCAGGACTAGGAATAAAAATATAAGAAAACATGCCTATATTACTTTGAAACTTTATAGTTCAAAAATAGAGCTTTTAAAACGTTAGGAAATCACAGTTTGTTTCCTACGATGCTGGTCTGATGTATTCGGCTTCTGGCATTTATCAAATATTTTAAGAACATAATGTGTGAAGACTGATGACAACAAAATACATAAACGACAATATTCCAGACAATATTCCAGACAGCTTTCCACTGCATTGTGCCTTAATTCCACGATTGGAGAAGATTGAATGCACGTCCTCCGCCCCCCCCCCCTGTTGTTACCTGTAGTTGACTTGTAGCACCAAACTGCTGGTAGACTACTAAACCGTTGTAGGCGTAATATATCTTAACTGATAAAACTTCAAATAACTTGAGTCACTTCCTTGTGTGAATAAAACTAAATAGAACTTTATTTGTAATATTGACAAGATCCACTTGTGATAAATGAAATGAATGTAGTAGACTTTAGTCATAATATCTGTTCACAAAATCTAACTGACTATAATAACACAACCTTTCAGTCTCACGTTCTTGAGTCTAAGACCGAGTGGCGACAATGCCACCTATGTTGCATCATTCACAACCAATCGGTAACCTCTTCCCACTGTCACCATAGAAACACACAGGCACACACACACACAAACCAAAACACCCCCTACCGGAATAAAATGTAGCTTATAAGATATCTTGTTTCTTTGTAATCAGAACAAACCATTCGTCCCTCCTTCCTCATTAGTGAGTCATTAGGGACGCCCTTTCGTTTTGATTGACTCGTGCAATGTTTAAACTCAGTCATAGGATGTGCCCCCATGGGTTTTAGACCTAGTCCATACATCTTAAAAGCCGCATTTCTTTTAGAATGTTTAAAATACAGGCATATAAAAAACAACATCTCTTGTTTATGCTATTCAAACTGATAATTACTTATCTTTAAACGAAATCGGTTAGACATATATTTCACGTAGCGCTCTGTCAAGCAACTCCGCAACTACAGGAGCACTTGATTTATAGGTTAACTCTTTAACGTTCGCGTAATTTAACTACTTCTCTTCATTGGTCTTGTTCAATGTGGAAGTGTGGCTTCGGTAGGCAAAGAGTTAATAGTTTCTCCACATGCGATGCGTGGGCTCAGTAGATACGCTGTTGATTGTTGTAATGTACTTTAAATTGTTGTTTGGTTGCAGCAGACGTCTCTGGTTGTTTCCACGCAACCATCTTAGAGACAATCTTTAACAGCACACAAACACACACACACATACAACCATCTTGGATGACAATCGTTTACAGGCTAGCACACGCGCGCGCACACACATACACACACGCTATTGTTTGTTTGATACACCTGGGACCTTCCTTCATATATGAAGATTGTTACCTCATCACCTAAGCCCCATGCAGGACGACAGGCTATGATGGCCGGCAGTAATCGAACGCGGGACATTCGTGACGACAGTCCGTAGGGCTTAGCTCATGGCCAAGCAATCTTCAATAGGTCATCATTAGTTTCTAAATAGTGTTCAAACACATGCGAGGCGACGAACTATTTGTACATAGGACCATAATGCATCGCTATAAAAAACCTTGGCCTGTATGTGGAATGAAATGATTATAGAGGTTGTTCATTTGTTTAATTAGTTCTGTTATTAAAATTGTTCATTGGTTCAAATGCTCAATTTGTCAAAATCTTCATTTGATCTAATGTTAATTTGGTTAAAATCTTCCATCGATTTGATAAAAAATCTTTATTTGTTCTAATGTTCGTTTGATCAAAATTTTCACTAGCTCCATTCTGATTCAGTAAAAACTTTTTTTGCTTCAATATTCTTTAATCAAGTCTTCTTTCCTCAAATCTTCATTTGCTCAGATGGTCATTTATTCCAATTCTTCTTATGTTTACATTGTTAAGTTCATCAAATGGTCATTTGTTCCTAGGGTTCGTTTCTTTCATATGTTTTTAAACATATTCAATTATTATTCATTTAAGAAATTTCAACAACAAAAATGTTGGTGGTCCGCCATGAAGCCAATTATCCATTAATATATTCACAACTACAGCTTAAAAAATGCCAGCAATTAGTTCCAAGTGGCTCGAAATATGCATTGCAACAGCCATTTAACCCAATATGTTGAAATTAGTTTTGAAGTTTACAATTCTGACGTGAACATCTTTTAACATTCCTTATTAACACAAAATTCTAACGAGAATCTCGAACGTTCTTCTGTTTGTTTGTTTGTGTGTTTCGTTTGAAGTTAGTGTGTGACTTTTTGAAGTTTCTTGTAAGCCCTTTGAACCTTGGGATACCAAGACATTTTTTAAATATTTTGTTTTTAAGATTCATGACAGCGTCTTTGTTGTAGTCTCGCGCAGTTTAGTGTACGCGCTCATTAACTACCCTACAAGCGATGCCTATCTGAAGGGGCCTCTGATGAAAGGTCACGTGATTAGCTTTCAGAAAGAGGCTTTAAGTTTCCGTCGCGCGACAAAATGAGCTTTCTATCCTATCTTTGTAACGGGGGACTTGAAAAAAAAAGGATGGGGGGCGAAACAAAAAGAGGTGGTGTCAGAGAGTCGGGTGGGTGTAGGTGGCGTACTTAACTCTGTATACCTTTTTTTATCTGCGGGATTCGTCCCGCAGAAACGAACCAAATGTGTATGAAACAGCTGATGACGGATAATGGCGACATATGAATCTAAAGAGTTGGCGGGTATTTGTTGGGTTATCTGTATGATGATTGAAATTAGAACAACGTAACTAGGCTTTTTTTTTTCTTTCTTTAATTACCTTCACACACTCACACACACGCACGCACTCGCAGACAGCACTTTCTCTCTCGTGAGTCCTTGATATTCGGTCGTATCTTGAAGTACACATCTTCGTGAACTAGTGAGCCAGACATCAGGACAAGAGACTAGACGGAAACAGAAAGAGAGGGGAGAGGGGGAAGAGGGCGGGACGAACTTAGGAATCTGGTCATTTTTATTTTTTGTAATACCTCCTTACACTATTCCTGAGAATGGTTCAACGCCCCTGTTTTAAGGTCTACGGGCAGTCGACAAGGTAGGCCGTTGTGAGACCAGAGTTGTGCTCGCCTGTTTCTTCTGTGTGGCGTCTAGAAGGACTAGAGTGGATGAATACAAATCTGTTTCTTGTTGTCTTTCCTGGCTCTACTGTTCATATAATTATCTCCCTTATTTCCAGCCTTTCCGTAATCTTCTTCACACTAGAAAGGCTCTTTGATGAGATTAAACAATGAATTAGATAATATATAAAGGACTTACTGTAGTTTCAAGGCCTACCTGTGTCTTTTTACCCCTCCCAGGGCTTCACCTCTGGAAAGTGAGTTTGTATAAAAGGAGGGGTAGGGGTGCAGAAAAATAAAATGAGAGAGTTATAGACCCTGAGGCCAACATGTTATACGTTTTGATTGGTTATTGGGGAAATGGGGCATAACTGGAACTGCTTTTTTCTTTTCTGTAGTTTTATTTTTGTCCTGAGCTACGAGCACTTACATCATGGACAGTCCAATGAAAGAGATTTGTACAGACATGACTGGGATACAGTTTAAACGTAATTCGGCTTAAACCTTAGTACAAAATGTCGGAAGACTTGTAGGCAATTCTTATACGTATATTTCTTTTTTTCTATTCCCATATACATTTTTATATCGTATTTTATTCATTAGAGAAATCCTTCAAAACATTACAATCTCTAACCCTACGCGTATCAATGTACAAGAATTATATTCTGTTACTTGGTCTATTTTACCGAGTCATCACCAATACAGGTTTTAATAACATCCTTTTCTTTTTCTTTCGTTTGCTTTGCTTTTAGGCAATTCCAGGGGAGATAGTTCACTCTTCAGAATTTCTTTTCTTTTACAAATCCTCTATTCAGCCAGCTAATTCTTCATTGGAACAAACAAAAAATGGGTTTACACGGTTCTCGAAAACGGCTCGATCGATTTTCTTAGAAATTTGATAAAGGAATTACGAACTTATTGAATACACTTCAAAAACTTTGGTTTGAACGTTGCGATTTTTTGAAGTATAATAATCTTGTATTAATTTCGGTCTATATGTCTAGACTATCTATAACATACGTACGTCATAGGGTATTCCCAAATGTATTCATTAATGAGTTATAAAAATAAATATATTTTGCGCACCATCTTCTAAATATGGATATATATCTGGATGCCATAAGAATTTTTTATACTCTGAGTAGATTTTTACATGCGCTTAACCCGATTTTTTTTTTTTTTTTTTGCGGGTTAATGAATGTCATTTTTGTAATGTTGGTAATGAATCGGCGTACTAGACAATCAATGAATTAATTGGCTTCTATAAAACGATTATCAGACTCTTTGTTTATTAAAAGCCAGGAAAACATAAAAATGGATTGATATCTTATAACATTTCGCCTTGAAGATTCGATAGGTCGGAGCTCAAGCATCTAGATCTACTTCCTTTCTGCAAATTTATGTTCTGTGTGTGTTTAGTTACCTGAAAAACAATTAAGTGCCGCATTTATTTTTTAGCTAGCATGACAGCATAACAGGCCAGTCTTAAAAAGTTCATGCCAGATTTTAATAAACATATATTTCTTATTTTCCTAATACTTTGTTTTTCAACAACGAAATTTAAAAATGAGTTCAATAGTTTATTGAATATGTACTTTGTGTACTCAGCATTATTCTCTTCTTTTAAAGGCGTGCTCAAATTCCTCAAATGATTGTAGAGAAGCGTTTTTTTTTTTCAGACATTTTCACCCCTTTTTTCCTTTCACTCTGATTCCTGTAAGCTGCTAGATCCGGTTTGATGCTGCTAGATCTGGGTTAACGTTGCTAGTCTAGTTGATGAACTTAATAGTGTCGTCTGCTCTCAGCTGTTTCTAAGTGTAATTACGATACATGCTTGCAGAGAACGAAAGTTTTATAAACGGTCCACCTTTTTATAATTCGTAAATTTTATATTTGTACATCACTTTTTGTGTACAAATACATTTTTTGGTCGCAAAATTCTTGTTATTCATTTAAAAGATTTGAAAAATGCATTCGACTGTATATAAAATGTATTCTATTGATAAATTATGTTAAAGCCATTAAAGCCACTCGCTGTAAATGCAAGTACTAAAAGTGTGTGTGTGTGTGTTAGCGCGTCTAGGTGTACGCCTGTGTGTGCTGCTGAGGCCTGAAAGAAACAAACCGTCAAACTTTTTTTTTTCTTTTTCTCGGTTCTCCTTTCACTCACGTAACAGCGAGACGCGCTCATAAAGTACTCACTATGGGGGCCAATTATCTTTTTAGCTATCTTAATTATACGAAAAGGGGCGGCCGTGTCTGAAAGTGGGTTTTTGGCTGGGACATGGGGGCTCAGTTCCAACAACCACTTGTGAGGATCGAGAAGATATTTAGGTTGTTTGGTTTTTTTTTTGTAGGTCTACGTCTTACCTTTGAACCCCCCCCCCCCCAACTTTCTTCTGTATCTTTACTTGTTTGACCTACCTGATCAACTGTACGCGTCTCAGATAATGATTTTGAAATATATCTTTTTAGCTTGAGTGTGGCTGGGGGGGGGGGGAGAGAGTAAGTAGGATGGGGAGGGGACGACAGAAGGGGAGGGAAGTCTTAGTCTTTATTACACCCCCGTGGCAATACCCTGCTCAGTGTTTTCTGACGGTATGCTGTACAGAACGAGACGGGACACTCAAAGCGAGTGAGAATCAAATCATTGTAATATATTTATTTAGTGAGAGGAAGAGAGAGACAGAGAGAGATGAAATTACTTAATACGTCGTTAGAAACTACTATAATTATTTTGGTATAACAGTGGCTGTAGCATGTGCCTATCCTTGATGGGCATCCGACACCTATCTACTGTGCTGTGTCAGAACAAAACTGCCTCAATCACGAAGATCAGGGCAAAGAATTTTACAACTGTTCTTGTACTATGGCAGATTCCTTTAAAAAAAAAAAGATTACATAAATGCCTTTAAAAAAAGTCACTATTTCTCTGAGAAAGAGGACTTTAGAAAAAAATATGCTTTTAGGATGATGTTGTTTTTTTTAAAAGCTAGCATTTGGAAAAATCTGAAGATAGCAAGATGCCTTGGGGAAAGTCTGTAGATAGCTTGATGGCATAGGGAACGTAGATAGCAAGATGGCTTTGGGACATCTGTAGAGTAGTAAGATGCCTTTTGGAAATTCTGTAGCTGCAAGGTGCCTTTGGGAACGTCTGTAGATAGCAAAACAACCTCCTGACAACGTGATACAAAAGTGAAACAGAAGTTCTATTAACATGGGGCAGAATTAGACGCGTACAAAAACTGAAAATCAATTTAAAAAAAAACAACAACTTAAGATTCGAATTGAACATTTTGGGATACAATCAGGGAAAAAAACATTAAAATACTTAAAACATCGATAGAATACAATAAGTAATTACAATAATCTAATTTACAAGATCATATTGTCTAGATCACATTATCTAGGAGATCACATTATCTGGTATTTTATCTCGCATAGTCACATTTATAGACGCCAGACATCGGTTGCAGTTTATAATAGCGATTGATCATTGAGCTGGACATTTATTTTTTGTGTAAACCTTAAAGAGCGCGCGCGCACACACATACAAACACACACACACACACACACAATGAATGTTCTAATTTACCTGTTCCATTCATGGACAACAACCATGCTTTTTTTTCTTTTTTTTAAATCATCCTTTCTTTAATAGAAACAACGCTTAATACTGTATACCCTTTTATCTTGTGGTAAGTACTCATCTTTTGTATTGTAATGTATGGAATAGATTATTCATCGGAAATCATTTTTTTTAAAGAGTATTCGGTTGATAAAACAAACAAAACAAAAGGATAGAGAGGCAAGGGGTGCACGACGCTCATCCAAACAGAATGAACTATCAACTTCTGCAAGTGTCATGACGCGACCAACACAATGGGAAACACAACAAGACACAGAGAGCAGCATCCTTCATGAGCTTTCATTCATTTCTGTCTCCTTTTGCTCCTTGACATTTCTGAGAATGATTTAGCTGCTCCACACAGCCTCACCCCCCGATTCTTCATCTCCGCCCTTTTCTTTGTAATGTATAACGTCTTTAAGGAAGCGCCCACTTGACATGCAAGTCTGAAAGTGTAAGCGGCCACACTCACCAAGCACTATCCCTAACCCTAACCTGAGACTGACTGTAATCCCAGACGCCCTAAACTAATGAACCAACAGGAAATAAGAATGCATTTTTCAAACATCAATTTCCTTCAGGCTTGCTATTTGTCATAAGATGCGGTGACATGCTCACCTTTCTTAATTTTTTTTAAAGTGCTTAACTCACTTTCCATTGAGTTTCGCTAGCTCAATCGAAACAATTGAAGTGTCTGCAGATGTAACCAATGATTTATCAATGCTTAAAACAATAAAAAAAATAGAGTTGATGATAAATCAAACCTTGTGTCTGTAAATTCTATTACTTGAATTGATACTTATGTTGTCACTTGTGCCATTTTGTCAGAAATTTAATAATAATTGAGGAAATCTTTAAAAACATAAACTTCTTTTGGAGATGTTCATACATGGAGGTAAAGTCATAAATAAACAACTTTTGAGTGCATCCAGGGTCCAGAATACGCAAGTATTGATAAGAGAAGTAGTTTAATAAATTGTGCGCTAATTTTAGAGTATTTTTAACATTGTAGAATCAAATTCTAAGCACTTTAGCTTGTAGCGCAAAGTAATGTTCGTTATTTAGTTGGCAACTGTGATGCTTGAACTTGGTGTCCTTGATATTGGTTTTTATTTTGTGTATGTGTAATTCTATCAAAGTCTTTCCCAATCTTCTTTTTTTTATTTATTTCCTTTTTCTTCAGCATCCATATATCGCCGCCACATTTCTTCGTATGGCTTTCTCTTCTTTTTCTCTCTGACTGAATCGTATTGCTTACAGAAAGTAAACGGGATCTTAAAAATCAAGTGGTAAACAAAGAGAAGATTAAAGTGAAATGTTTGCTTAGTTTTTAGTGTGACAAATGTTTGTTTTCTCAATGTGTGGATTCTAAACTTACTGCTGTTTCCATTATCTTGAAAGTAGTATAGTAAATGATATCGGTTGAAAATGTACTTATTATTGCTTATAGTATCCAGATTATTATTTTTCAAACGAAGTAACAGTAGGTAAGTTCCGGCTTGTCTTTAAGCATATAGGAGAACATATAATTTTTGATTGACGTAAAGTAAAATAATTTTTATGCACAATTTATTTTATGCAAAAAATTAGAAACTCGTATTATGTCACAAACGTGATGATATATATTAATTTTTGCAAGCAACACTGAAAACGCAAGTTATGACACATACAAAATTGACGGAGAGGCCACACGCAGCGACATGTCGGGGGATGTTTGAGACAGACAGACAACAGGGAACATCCCTGATCTATCAATGATCTATTGTTTGATTTCAGTGCCAGGTCTGTCCGCTCCTCTCCCCCCCACCTCACTCCTCTCAACTGAATAAACCGTAGTAACCACCCATCGTAAACAAATAAAGAAAGGAACCTGGGTGTGTGTGTGCGCGTGTGTGAGTGAGCCTCATTTGTACTCAGTGACTGAAACCCCTGACCTTATCAACCGATACTTATATACCGCGCCCCCTGTCCCTCCTTTCAAACAAACACCCTTCTTTTACAACCGACGCCTCAAAATGTTTTGATGGGTAACGGTAAGCAGATGCTGAATGATCCCTCGTCCCGCCCTACCTCATCGCTCATCCATAGCTCCTCTTTGTTTATAAAGTGCGTGAGTGTGTATTTGAGTGTATATTGGGGGGAGTGTGGTTGGAATTAACCTGTATTAGGCGACATCTCAATTCACAAGATGCGGCAGGTAACACAAACAAGAGGGGACAGGCTAAGGGTGGATCAATGGATTAGGGATAATCCTTGGGTTGCATGCTCGCGAAAGCGTGCAGTTATCTTCTCCTGCAAGCCTGAGTTTTTCCAAACACGGAGGATCAAATGCTAATTGAACGCGTTTCGAAGAATTTATGATAAGGGGTCAAACGATTCAACCGTAACTCATCAGTATGTAAGCTTTGTAACACAGCTTGCCAGGAGTTTGGATATCATAAGATAGATTTATTGGCAGTAGGTGTAACTAAGTTACTTGTATCTTATCTTATCATATCGTCATGTATCAACATATCGTATCGAATCAAGCATATGTATGTATATATGTATGTATGTATGTATGTATGTATATTGTATGTGTGTATGTTTTTATGTATGTATGCATGTATGTATGCATGTATGTTTGTATGTATGTGTGGGTGTATTTATGTGTGTATGTATGTATGTATGTATGTATGTATGTATGTATGTATGTATGTATGTATGTATGTATGTATGTATGTGTGTATAAAAGTATGTATGTGTGTATGTGTGTATGTATTTATGTATGTATGTGTATGTATGTATGCATGTATGTATGCATGTATGTTTGTATGTATGTGTGTGTGTATTTATGTGTGTATGTATGTATGTATGTATGTATGTATGTATGTATGTATGTATGTATGTATGTGTGTATAAAAGTATGTATGTGTGTATGTGTGTATGTATTTATGTATGTATGTGTGTATGTATGTATGTATGTATGTGTGTATGTATGTATGTATGTGTGTATGTATGTGTGTATGTATGTGTGTATGTATGTGTGTATGTATGTGTGTATGTATTTATGTCTGTATGTATGTGTGTATGTGTGTATGTATGTGTGTATGTATGTATGTGTGTATGTATGTGTGTATGTATGTATGTATGTATGTATGTATGTGTGTATGTATGTGTGTATGTATGTGTGTATGTATATATGTATACGCGCTCTGTCAGTAATCTTTTAATTGTCTTGCAACTTCTTTGTCTGCTTCAAATTTTCTATACAGTTTATCCCGTGTTCCCTGACCGAATGTACTCTAGCACTCCCCCATGAGTCGACGCCTTCTACTCTGATGCCACTGTTCTATAATAAGCATTTCAGAGTCGGCTACCTAATAGTCTTGAAGTGGTTGTCATAGAGAGGAAACAACTAGTCAAGTATGTTTAGTCTTGGCGCTGTTTTTGTTTGCAAGTAAAGGGAGACAAACAGTACGGATAGCTGAAGGAAATGGATGGAACAGATTGAATGGAATAAGTTGTCTACCCATGAAACGAGCTCATAAGTGATTCTTCTTGGACGCATCCACGAACACGAAGCTTAGAACTCGGTGTAAACACAGCTCTAGATTTTCCGTGGTCTCATTAGTGAGGTTAATCAATGGCCTCTTGTTTTAAATCAACAAGAAGAAACATTGGAGAGACGGTATCGCTAAAAAAATAAATAATTAAAGCCACTGAGGCAGTGCGCCTATAGGCTGGTGCTCAACTGAAAGTGGATCAGGTCTAGAGTTCCACACCAGATTTTACTCATTGCTTAACTCAGAGGTGCGCAATAATTTTCGGCAATGGGGACATCTGAATTTCCGACCTCCTTGTCACGGCCGCATCATTGAGAGCTGAGCCTCTTACAGCGTCATTCTGCAAGTTTGGCAGCAGTGGCGTTGCTAGGGTGGAGGAAGGGGGGAGAATTTGAAAATCCCCCCGGGCCCCCACTAGAAGGGGACCCCAAATGAGTGTTCGAATTTTTTTTTTACATTAAATATTAAATATTACACAAAATGCAGTGGCCCCCCAAAGAGGTCTAGCCCCCCCCCCGGGCCCCAAAATGATGTCAAATTCTTAGCTACGCCACCGTTTGGCAGGAGTTTTAAAGAGCTGGATAGTACGTGTCACCGGTCAATATTTCTCACGTATCTTCTATTGGGCATTACTGGTATGAACATTTAGTGCAGCACTTGTGGTCTTTCAAAAATACTTAGCTATCAAAACTTACTTTCTATGTACACCGGATGCACCAAAAAGATTGCTATTTATAGATTGTCCTTCTTTTATATAAAAAAAACAATTTCCAGGAAAACCTGAGAGATTTTTGAAACCTAATACATTAGTCAGATTTTATCAATAAATTGTTTCGCGTCTTCAGAAGATCCTTCGTTACGCCACGTGAAAGTGATCATTAAAAAAAAAGCAACAGATTATAACATGCACAGTGCAGTTGTTATTATCTCATTCTTGGTTTATATAGACATTCTGCTTCCCTCTAACACCCAAACAGGCCCCAATTTTTTTACCTGAGATGTTGTGGTAAGGAATGTTTCTTCAGAATAGTGGCTCTACGACTCTATCAGATGAACAAAAGTCGTTCTTAGACGGCTTCAAGCGCACCAAATAAGATCAAGAAAAACAGACAGTCGAAAGATTTGGTAAGCAGTCGAGAACAAGGGCATAACTGCAGTGGAAGAAAATAAATCAATATATCAGATACTGTCGCCCTTGAGAAAAAAAATCACTTCTTTAGTGATAAGAACTTCGAAATTTAGAATGTCACCAAAATGTATTCTCCAAAACTTTACAGCCCAGTTGGTATTTTGGTTCATCCAGTATTATGGCAAAGTCAACCACTGGCGGATCCAGAACTTTGGAGTGCGGGGGCGATTTTTTTCCAAACCCTTACCCTAACCCCGAGTAAACCCTAACCCTATGCATAAACGTGCGTACAGCATATATATATATATGAGAATAAAATAGAGCAGTGTCTCTCAACCTTTAGCAAAAAAATAAAAAAGTTATGTTGAGGACTTTCTCTTGCAAGCTTGGGGGTCTGAGGAAGCGCTGTAAGATTACCCATTGGGGTATTTTTCACTGCAGAAACGCATCCTTCTGACATCTACAGCTCATTATTTATAAGTGGGGTTCGGGGCGAAGCCCAATTACGAAAAGCGTTTTCTTGCATTCTTCACTGAAGAAACGCATTCTCCTGACCTAAAGCTCATTATTCATCCTATTTTAAAGGACCTTTTGAATAATGTTGAAAATTATTCTAATATAAATTTTTACGCCCTTAATACATTGCAAATAAAACCGATTTGTTCCTTGAAAAGATAAGATACCCCACATCTTTAGATTAAGGCTTTGAGGATCGCCGCCGAAAAAAAAAATATTCGATAAAAATATTCAATAAAATATAAGTATAAATTGTGAGTTATAGTCCAAAACTTATTTAACTAGAAAAATATCAGATTGAGTAAAGGTTGGAAAAAGGCGACTAAGAAAAAAAATTATTTGGGTTTAGAACTCATCTCAATCGTGACTCTTATACTGAAAAATTTCGTTTGAATTAAAACTTCTCCAAAGCAAAGTCTTTCTTAAAATAATTAAGATAAATTCATGTGAAATTACATGAAGAAACGCATTCTCCTGACATTTATAGCTCATAATTTATCAGTGGGGGTTCGGGGCGAAGCCCCGACGTAAAAAGCATTTTCTTGCATTCTTCACTGCATAAACACATTCTCCCTACATTTACAGCTCATTATTTATCAGTATTTATTTATCTGGAAAGGGGAGGGGGGCGATAGAGTGAAAACGATTAATCCTCACTCCTTTTTAAAATTTCTGCTAATAATTGCATTTGGCATTAAAGAATAGGGTTGGGGCGACTCGATATAAGAATTTAATTTTATAGCATGTATAAATTATATAAGAGACAGATTTTTTTTATTTTGTAATTTCTTAACTATAATACAAAAAGAAAAAGTATTGGTTTGACCCATGGGAAGAAGTGATTGCATGTATCGCCCTCTCCCACCTGGTACAACCCCTTTTTATTTTATCATATTTACTAATCATAAAATTTGAGATTAGAGTGTGGTGCGACATAATATACAATGGGTTCACGTAGTTTATATTATATAGATATTCGACTAATTTTGTTCACATACAATGATTTCTCCATAAAAATAGGACCGCCCCCCGCCCACTCAGAGGGCTAGAGTGGGGAGGGCAGTACATGCAATCACCCCCCCCACCCCACCGAATCGGCAAAAATACCTGAAGGAAAGCGACATAATATAAAATGCATATATTAATTCAACAAATTTTGTTCACAAACAATGATTTCTCCGAAAAGTAGGACCGCCCCCCCCCCTCAAAGGTTTTAGTTGGGAAGGGCAGTAGAGGTATTCGATCCCCACCCCATCGACCAAGAGGGAACGACCTAATATAAAGATCGGTTAAAATACCAATAACAAGTTTTAATCATATAAATATTCAATTGATTCTGTTAGCAAGCTGTGATTTCTACATATAAATTGGACCGCCCCCCCCCACTCGAAAGTTTATGGAGGGGGCGGAATTGATGCCATCGCCCCCTCCCGACCCCACCATGTCGACCAACATACTAGAGGGGGGCGAAATAATCTAAAAATAGGTTTAAATATAAATAATTAGTATATATTATTAAAATATGTAATAAATTCGTATACAAATTGTGTGAATTCTATACTAAAATTCGTCCGCCACCCCCCCCCCCCTTTCGAGGGGGGGGGGTCGGCTGAGTGGGGGGGGGGCGATCGCCCCTACCGCCTCCCCCCCTGGATCCGCCAGTGAAGTCAACGTACTCAAAGCTAAGGTGAACATCCCCTTCCCTTACAAATTATTTACTAGTTTTCACTGACCGGCTACACAGTGTTTCGAACCCGTGCATTTCGCTTCAAAACAAAAGCGTAAGTGAACCTCGTTATTCCAACTGGACTAGAAAGAGAGGAGGGGTATGTCTGGGTGAAATAATTGCACGGGGAGTAAGATGACTTTATAGGAGGGAAGTTACAAGGCAAGGCATGATATAGTCACTGGTAGGCTGGGGTTATTTCAGCTGTGACTTTCTTTATAGCTGTTCCTACAGCCGTGCCTCGTACATTTACATTGCCAGCATTCCGTGAAGCTTTTTTTACAATTAGGTGTGTGCGCGTGAGAGAGAGAGAGAGAGTATTTGTGTGTGTGTGAGACAGAAAGGGAGAGTGAGCGAAAGCGGACAGAAAAGAAAATGGACAGAGAGACTCGTTTAGTTCTCTCACTAGAAGTCATGGTCATAAATGGATCTATCTGCTAAACATATTTAATGACAAAATCATCATTTCTGAATGGTAGCAACATAAATATAAAGAAAGAATGGAAAGAGATTCTTCAATCGGGGCATTAACTCCATCATAATAAAAGTGACAACTATTTTTTAAAACAAATTAGACGGGTTGACTGTCTAGAGAGTGGCCTCGAGTCTTTTTGAAGTTTAATGGTTGTGTGTACGAGAGAAAAAAAGAGACAGACAAAGAGACAGACAGACCGACAGAAAAGAAAATAATGACTCTCACACCACTCCTTGCCCGACCCCCGCTTTCACAGCTAACACCCCGCCATTTCATTTCCCGAGCATGTTCAAGTGCCGGCTCTAATATCGCATCAGTACTCACAGGAGCCGAACACCTGGGCTAGTAGACGTAGGCTTGTAATTAGTGAAGAGAAGGAAGCCCCTTAGTTGGGACAGCCATGAAGGCATCGCATAAATTCTAAGGAAACAAACTATTGGGAAAGAAAGGAAATCTAGTTTGGTTAAGGGGTGGGAAGGGTGTGGGAAGGGGGAGTACAAACATCGTGAAGGAAGCGACAATCAAAGTCTCTATTGTGGCAGGGTCTGGTAGTTAAGTCTCTATTGTGACAGGGTCTGGTAGTTTAGTCTCTATTGTGGCAGGGTCTGGTAGTTAAGTCTCTATTGTGGCAGGGTTTGGTAGTTTAGTCTCTATTGTGGCAGGGTCTGGTAGTTTAGTCTCTATTGTGGCAGGGTCTGGTAGTTTAGTCTTTATTGTGGCAGGGTCTGGTAGTTTAGTCTCTATTGTGGCAGGGTCTCTTAGTTTAGTCTTTATTGTGGCAGGGTCTGGTAGTTTAGTCTCTATTGTGGCAGGGTCTGGTAGTTTAGTCTCTATTGTGGCAGGGTCTGGTAGTCTAGTCTCTATTGTGGCAGGGTCTGGTAGTTAAGTCTCTATTGTGGCAGGGTCTGGTCGTTTAGTCTCTATTGTGGCAGGGTCTCGTAGTTTAGTCTCTATTGTGGCAGGGTCTGGTAGTTTAGTCTCTATTGTGGCAGGGTCTGGTAGTTTAGTCTCTATTGTGGCAGGGTCTGGTAGTTTAGTCTCTATTGTGGCAGGGTCTGGTAGTTTAGTCCCTATTGTGGCAGGGTCTGGTAGTTTAGCCTCTATTGTGGCAGGGTCTGGTAGTCTAGACTCTATTGTGGCAGGGTCTGGTAGTTTAGTCTCTATTGTGGCAGGGTCTGGTAGTTTAGTCTCTATTGTGGCAGGGTCTGGTAGTTTAGTCTCTATTGTGGCAGGGTCTGGTAGTTTAGTCTCTATTGTGGCAGGGTCTGGTAGTTTAGTCTCTATTGTGGCAGGGTCTGGTAATAAGCAAGCTTATTGGTGTATCCGATACAAACTAAATAGCAAACTTATTGGTGTATCTGTTACAAACTAAATAGCAAACTTATTGGTGTATCCGGTACAAACTAAATAGCTAACTTATTGGTGTATCCGTTACAAACTAAATAGCTAACTTATTGGTGTATGCGGTACAAACTAAATAGCTAACTTATTGGTGTATCCGGTACAAACTAAATAGCTAACTTATTGGTATATCCGGTACAAACTAAACTAAGTGCTGATAAGATACTTTTGTTTACAAAGGTCTATAATCTCTATATGAACATTTTAGTTTGCTTTGTAGCCCTGCAGTATCAACTTTTCCGTTTATAGGAAACAATAATTGGAATGTGGAGTAAGCACCAGACTTGCTTTCGACTACTTGAAAAGTATTCTAAAACAAATGGACAACTAACTAGCTTTGATAAGGAGATTTGATTCGAAGATCAACTGTCACGCATGTATCTCGATCCCTTTTTATTTGGTTGGCACTAATGACCTTCAAATTAGCGACCTTGACATCCTTGAGATTACTGTGTGCCTATGTATTTAGTTTTTGTCTGAGAGTGACACAGTGTTTCGGTTGTTAGTGTCAATTGTTTTAGTATTTGTTCCGTTACTGATTCAGAGTTTGAAAATAGGTTTGAATTTTTTCGAATTCAGAAACACAGAAAGTACATCAAAGTTTTGTAAACTAATCCAGTTTATTTATTGTTTTATCTAATTAACAACCAAAAAGTTTTTAAAAAAATTGGAAAGCTGCAGACGACACATAAAGCGCCAAGACGTAGGCGAGCATCATCTCCCTTTGCACATTTAGGAGTTGCTCATTCATTGACCTTACTGTACTTGGAGATCTGCCTATTTTTAGATACCGAGGGATTCTGAGGTGCTTACCAACTAGGTGTGAGATCTGATCCTTGAGTCATTTGTTTCGCACCTATAAATGAGAGTTTTCATATGTGGTTATAGTCGTAGTCGATGTAATATCTCTCCTACGTGGGCTAAGTCGGCTATGGTGAAATTATGTCTTTTCTATCTTAATTATTTTCAATTATCATCGAAAGAAAGCAATGAAAATTAATGATAAACTAGACAAGAAAAATATAATAATATGAAAAAAAAAGCTTACATATGGAATATAACTTCACACATTTACAGCCCAATATCTCAATAATGTAAGATTTATTTCCCTTTTTATCGAACAAAATCAATTAATTACCACTAACCAATTAACTAATTGGTTATTTTTAAAAAAATTGATTCATGTTTTGTTATGGACAATAATTAATTGTGCAAAGTTTCAACTTCATCCGAGAATGGCAAGTGGGAGAAACAACACGGACAAAATTTGAACCAGACAGACAGACAGACAGACAGAGAGAGATGTAGTGTGTTGATATAAGCTTTACAGTATCCAAGATTGCATTTGATCTTAATCATTCCAAGAGTCAAAGTTTTATGATGTAATTTAGAACTAGAAATGTCTATTCTATAATTTAATGCTAAACTATTCGTTTGTCTTCTGCAATCAAGTATCATTAGCAAGACAAACATTTAGATCTATTTTATTCCTTTCAATTTCAAATATGCATGAAAATCTATGAGTATATATTATAATGCATAAAAATACATGAAAATATATGATAATACATGAAAATACACACAAAAACATGACTACATGATAATACATGAAAATACACGACAATTCATGAAAATTCATGAAAATACATCATTATTCATTGTAATAATAAATAGGATGCAAGAGACAAGTCTATTTTTTGTTATAATATTCAATCATTCAATTAAATCAATCAGTCTGTATGACTGCATTTTGAATTGGACACTCTATGTTGCGGACTCTCGCCTCGCTGCCCACGTACACACATTCATCTGTTCGCGCGTTTCTAACGCATACTAAATACTAATTGCGTTTAATAAGTACAGTAATCAAAATATAACGCGCGAGATACTGACGATTCATTGTCGAACGACATAATATCTATTTACAACTCAAAAAGACCGTTTGATATTTTTGAAAACCCAAAACGTGTCAGAGACCAACAGTAAAGGAGAAATATACAGTGACAGACATGCAGACAGACAGATACATATAAAGACGAAAAGAAAAATAGGTCACGAAAAAGAAAAAGTTATGGATGGGGAAAAGAGAGAGAAACGAAAAGAAAGAAAGACAATAAAGAGAGCGGAAGAAAGCATGTATAAGAGAGAGAGGGAGGAGTGAGAGAGAGAAAGAGAGAGAGAGCGAAACAAAATGAAAGAAATAGGAAAGAAAGCAGCTTTAGGATAGAGCAATATTGTGTATGTTTGTGTGTGTGTGAGAGAGAGAGAGAGAGAGAGAGAGAAAGAAAGCTTAAAAAAGAGATAATAAAAGTAAATAGTTTGAAAAAAAAAGTTGAAAAAAAAATCAACAGATGGAGAGAAAGAGAATCTTGCTTTTCGGGTATTTTATGAAAGTGAATTCCTTGTGGGGTTCAAAAGAATTCATCATCCATCAGCTGTATCCATGCACGCCCCACTAGCGGCGCCCCCGCCGTGTAACGTGGAACAAGATGGTGTTGTGCACGTGACCACACTTGTAGGAGGTACAAAGTAACCGCTACAGCTCATCCAAAACCACACTGTACTCAACATGTGTGCGTTCAAGTGTGTATCTGTGTGTGTGTGTGTGTGGAGGTTCTAGGGTAGAGGGGTGCTAAATGGGGCTTTGAAAGATCGAAGGACATACTTCATCTCCCATCGCCTAAGTTATTTGGAGTCAATCTTTCATGTTAGTTTAGAGCCATTCTCTAAGGCCCATTACCAACAACTTTTCGGGGCCCTTTCTCTAAACTCTCCCTCCTTCTAATCAGCCACATAAATCTCCAACTCGGAAAACACCTCTGCCCAGAAGTACTACAAATATTTGTTGCTGTTGTTTCATCTATGTGGGAGTGGAAGGACAGGTGGTTCGAATCTGCCTAAGTGTTCCGATGCCTATTTATGCTATCCTCATGTTTATGGAAGTTTAAGATTCATGTGCGGATGTGTTTGTGTGAAGGTGGGCGTCCAATATAGCAGTTATTTGTTAGCACTTTAAGCGCCTCTACCTCCCGAGATCTTACTCTCTACCATAAACACTGTCCGCGCCTTTTATGGTATTAGGCTTGGATTTATATTTAGATCTAGATATGCTTTGACAGGGAGAATGTCTCTTAAATGTGCTTCTTGGAAATGTATCAGTCAATCAATGTATGTATGTATGCATGTATATATATATATGTATGTATGTATGTATGTATGTATGTATGTATGTATGTATGTATGTATGTATGTATATATGTATGTATGTATGTATGTATGTATGTATGTATGTATGTGTGTATGCATATGTATGTATGTTTGTATGTATGCATATGTATGCATGCATGCATGTATGTATGCATGTATGTATGTATGTATCTATGTAATGTATGTATGTATGTATTCATGAATGTATGTATGTATGTATGCATATATATGCATGCATGCATGTATGTATTCATGTATGTATGTATGTATCTATGTAATGTATGTATGTATGCATTTATGAATGTATGTATGTATGTATGTATCTATGTAATGTATGTATGCTTGTATGTATGCTTGTATGTATGTATGTCCCGCATAGAAATTAAAGCCGTTTGATCAATCTTGATAAAACTTGTCATAAATATTCCTTAGATCATCGCGGAGACCGTAATGTGTGCTTAATGTTCCACCCAAAAAAAACGGAAGGTCCAAAAATAGTTTTAAAAAGTTCCTAAAATTATTTCTAATATAGAACGAAACTTTTTGACAAATCGGGTAAGCCCGTTTTTACAGTATTTTAATTTGATGTCATTATGTTGGATAAACTAGTAAACTCATTTTCACATTCACATTCACGGGGTTCATCTAACTAATTGCTTAATTTTTGGATTGATTCGTGTATTTTTAATCAATTATGAATAATTATTCAAAATTTCAACTTGTTCGGAGAATGGGAAGTTGGAGAATAAAATGTGTCAAAACGTAATAAAGGGACTAAATCTATATAGATACCCACATCTTTCATCAAGTAGCATTAATTCCCCTTTTTTTTTCGAAATAAAACAAAATAATTAATCACCAAAAATAAATATAAAAAAAATAATTTTTTTTTGATCGATTCATGTTGTGTCACGTTTACTGAAATATTGTACAAAATTTATCTTTATCCGAGATTGGGAAATGGGAAAAAATGTTCAAACTTTTTGCCAGACAGACAGACGGACGGACGGACCGACGTATTGACAGACAGACAGACGGAGTGAGTTGATATAAGCTTTGTAAATAAAAAAAACTGAAAAAAAATATTTGATTAAAAGAATATGTTTTATCAATACTACCGCATTCCGTACACTGGATACACCCCAAAAAATGTATTAATGTGCTAGCTCTTTGTACAAATCCCCAATTAAATGATTTGGTTTACAAGTTAAATAATAATAATAATATCATTTTGATAAATTAACATAAGTAGAGCTTTAAAAAAGAAGAATGTTGTTAAGGTGTTTCTTTAAAAAGTTTACAACTAGAAAATTAAAATGGCAGAGGCGTTGCTAGGGTAGGTGTCATCAGATGACAGCGAACCATAAGATCACCTATCTACGCCTCTGACATTTCATCGTTTTATCGTTGTTGAAGGGTTAACGTTGACACTCAAATACGTTCTAAAAAGAGTGTGAAACCAGAAATGACCACTGCAACCACTGCAATCATTGCAACCACCATGTTACTTATCTTTTCACAGGTGTCCTATTGGCTACACAGGTCACAGGTGTATGATGATTGACCAGGAGTACCTCTTCAGTCTTATTAACAACTATATCTCAAGCTGATGAAGGCGTGTCCCTTAAAATAAACCAGGTAGGGCATGATTTTCAGCATTTTGAAACTACTTCGCTCGGACAATGCCTCTCAGCCTCTGTGGCAATCGGGTGGAAACGGTCGTTAGAGAAGACGATTAGGCCGACAGGGAGGCAATGCCCCGTTGGGATGCTTAAGGACCGAGTCCATTTAACACATGGGGATGGAAGAAAGCCCCAACAAACATGTCAACATCCACTTACCGTTCCTGAAAGGGGCGTTTTTTTTATGACGGACACCTGTATAGTTATTGCGGTACATATGGGGCATTTACCCGTTGTGCGCAGCCTTTGACCTCGCTTCTAATCCTAACTTCCTGGAATACGAGCCATCGGTAGTTCCAAGAGTCTTAGACTCAGTACTTAAGACAATGAAAAATATAAAGAAAGAAGAAGAAGAAACTACTTTATCACTTAATGGGAGTGATAATCAAACACTTAATCTTTTTTTGGAGGGTCTTGACAATTTTCAGCATTAGACTTGTTGATGCGAATGCTACAGAAGGAGGCATGTAACTGTCATATTATTGTTCTCATTTTCAAAGTTGGAATTCCCATTGAAAAAAAAAACAAAATCACAAGAATTGTTGTTTTGGTTGCTAAGAAAATGATTGTCAAACTGAAGAAGCAACGGCAGTGGTGGGAGAAACATCCCCCCCCCCCTCCCAGCTCATTCCGTGAAGTCCGGCATTCGAGGCCTGCACTGTGTGTTTTGTATAGTTCCACTCTTTTGCATCATCCTTTTCATGTAAGCACAATGTTTTAAGTATTCACCTTTGACCAGCAGCTGACCCAAAGTTCAATAGTTGCAAGTGTTGTGGTTAAAAAAACAACTGATCATATTGCGTCCGAAAGTAAGCAAGAAAATCTACTAGAACAGACTAGTTCCAGACGAGCCCACTAAATGCAATATTTATTTTTTTTAAATCCCATTCTTCACTGAGATTCGAACCCAGGTCCCCAGGTTCGGAAGCCAAGCTCTTAACTACTCAGCCGCCCGGCCCCTTAAAATTAATATGTTTAACTAAATATTCAAATTCATGTAATTGAGAAATAAAGAACTATTGGGATAGAGCCAACGACATTTGCGTTATTAGCTTTAGGCTCTATCAACTAAGCTTGCCAACTATAGTACGAAATTTTAGAATCATTATTATTTTTATTTTATTTTTTTTTTTTTGTTTTTACTTCCAAATTCCACATACCAGGTTCTATCCATGCAGAAACTGGAGGAATAGGAGGAATAGGAAAACACACACACACACACACAAACTAAAATATATTGGAATCTTAAAAGTCTGACAATCTAGGATACGCCAGTGCACTTAGACTAGCCTGGCACAACACTTGCAATGTAAGACAACTAGGCCTATAAAGATTACAACTGAAAAAAAATGCCATCAACTAATATTCGGGGTTAAAGTTAGAACTATTAATACTATCTTTCCCCCACCTGGAAGATTTATTATGACCTTTACGGAACGGCCTACCAGGAGACCTAAAAAAGTATTTTGAACAAATCGAGCGGGCAAGGTGTAAACGTGGGACTGAGAAACGAAACAAATCCTCCCCTCTGCTGCCGCCATCTGAGACGAAATAAATCTTTTGCATGGCGCTGACGGCCGGCTGATAAACCTTCAAATGTATTTGTTCCAAAATACCCACACAGGTTGTTAGTTGAATAGCTGTTTTTTATTTTATTTTTAGCTTTTTGCGATCCTACAGTCTCTCTTTTTCCTCCCCCCCCCCTTTTTCAAATAATTTTTTATCTGACGACAGATAAATGACTGTGCTGATAGACGAATGAAACATCGGTATCCGTGTCACGTGACGAGGCTGAAGACGAGTACAGGTATTAAGATACGACGCCATTACTTAACTCTGATTCACGAAATCTTTTTTTTTTTTCACTTTCTTAAAGAAGAGCGTAACAAAGGTAGTGTATTGAAGAACTGAAGCCCCCCCCTCCCCCCTTTCCTTATTAAAAAAAAGGGAAAAAAATAGCGTCTCGGATATTACATAACATTTCGCTATTTTTTAAAATAATCATATAACGAGCCAGTCGAAGAATTCTACATCCGCTATAATTGTCATGACGATCTTCTAGAAACAAGAGAGCGAAACTTTTCTTATCAAATATAGACTTGACTTCAAAACACAAAAGGAGATGGTTATGTCTTACGGGTGTGCTTTGGTAGATTTAGTCCTAGTCATGCATGTTAGGATAATGACTTAAACTCTGCACACACACACACACACACACACACACACACACACACGCACACGCGCGTGCACACACACACACACATACACACATATTTTAATATGACTTTAGAAAGAAAACTGCCACTATATTATGTCAATTGTGAATGTTTGGCTAATCCGGGTGTTAATCTAAGCCATCTGGTCGTTACAGAGCTTTTCATTTGAGTGTTTTGGTTTGAACTACACAATCTTTTCTTTTCCCCCCAAATGTTGACGATATTGTTGGAGGGGGAGGGAGGAGGAGAAGGTCTTCGTTCTATTTCTTTATTTTGTGTTGAAAGGGTTGATACATATCCATCTGTTCTATGTGCAACACACTCGCATGGTTTCCCCAACGAACATTGACTATTATATATGATATATATATATATATATATATATAATTATATAATATAATATAATAATAATATAATTATATATAATATTATATATTTTTCATGAGCCATTTGATAGGAACATTTTTACAATTAGTTGTTATCATGTTATTGATACTTATTGGTGATGAACTATAGAGCTATGTAGACTACATCCATTGCCAATTTAATAAACAAAGAATTCAGAAATAGTTTGACCATTATCTGTCTGCGTGGTAAGCGAGCAAAAGTTTTAGTTCCGATTTTCCTTGTAGAATATTCGTATTACACAAATAACAAACTAGTGTTTAAGAGGGAAGACATATTAGGAACTCTCATTTATTACGTGAACACAAGCGGTGTTGCACTGACGCGCTAGTATGCAAATGTATACTAATACTAATAACCTCCCTTATGAAACGGTGACAATAATCATGGATTCTCTCAACTTTTTGTTTGTCTATTTCCTAGTTGCACGTGACCGTAAAGGCTAGGAATGACTTACCAAAACATCTTTCATTTGTCCATTAGAAGAGGTAGGGAAGTTCCTTCACATCCCAAGTTAGACATAAATAGACTTTAAGAGATTTATGTATAATAAAGTTAGACGAACGAGTCTAATTATAGTAATTGTGTGTGTGTGTGTGTGTGTGTGTGTATGTGTGTGTGTGTGCCTTTGCTCTGTTTCACGTTCAGTTTGGGAGATCTCTTTCGCAGTGATAGTTCCAATAAAGCTTTAAAATGACATACTGGACTTAACGTTATAATTATCTGACGTCAATATTGATTCGCAAGTGGATGTAATGGATACCGCGACCACCATGATTAGACCTACTAAAAACACGTAAAGACGGCTGTTGTGTATTATGCAGCTTGTTAACCGCCTTGCCTCAGCACTGTAACAAAAAGGATAATTAGTCACGCCCATGTAAATATAGGCCTATAGGGCTGGCTTAAGGAGAATAGGGGTGGGAGGTCTGGACAGCAGCTCTCATGCAAGAATTCAGCAATGTTTTTCGTTGTAAAACAAAACCACTGCCTCACTGGTAACTAAGTCCTTCGTTTTCTATTACATTTAGACTTGTCAAAACATAGACAAGAAAAAAAAATATATAAATATTTTTTAAAAAAAAGCTTATACGAAGTTTTGTTGTATCAGACCAACAACAATAAATCTGTGCGATTAGAGATATTTTATTAATGTTTAGTGCTATTAGAGATATTTTATTTATGTTTAGTGCTATGTCATGCATTTAGCTTTATCAATACGCTATGATCCTATCACGTATCTGGACCAGTTGTGAAAATGAGGGGGGGGGGGGGAGAAAGAAAGTGTTACGTGGATGAATTTGACAATTATATTTTTCAAAAAGCATTTATTAAAAAAAAAGTTGTGGTGGAACGACCTGAAATCGAACTTATGAATCAAGCCTTCTCAAGGCGTCTTTTTAACCACTCTGCTAGTGAAATATTGTTTGTTTCAAACTTACTTTAAAGCGGCGACGTATATAAAGGGGACTAATTCAGCTTATACCACTACCACAATGAAGTTCAATTACTTTCCCTTGTTCGAGATAACAAACAAAATAAGAAATTACCAATAGTTAATTCGCAAATTGGTTAATTTTTTTTATTGATAATTATTTTGTCAGGTAAAAGAAATAATTGTGCAAAATTTCAGCTTGATTGAGTTTGATAACAACAAAGTCTCAGTTAAGTGTAAGCCTGGCCTAACTGATGTTATTGCATAATAATCTGATTGATGGTTTTTAAGTGCCAAGAACTCTATCAAGGCCTAAAATAAGGAGCATTCTCCTTTGATGTTGCGTGGCTATTAACTTTTATAATATAAAACACTGCTTATCAAACTTTAAAAAAAATACATTCAATTAATATGTATATAAAATGCAATCTTTCTGATTTAAAACAAAAGTAAACATTTTATTTTAGCAACTTAATGAACAGAAAACAATTTAATAATACAAATATTTTTATAACATTATTTAAGAAAAGAACAAAACCGTTTAAACTAATGAATTCAAAATTTCCAAGAAAATCTCACTTGTTAATATAGTCTCCCCCTTTTTTTTTTTACTATTAATAGTGAATAGTTATAAAAATGGTGTATTTTATTTAAAAATATTGCATTTTATTTTCTTAAAACTAAACTGTTTGATTCCAGAAAAAAAAGTAGCCGTTGCACTCAGCACTTTGCAAGATTTAAAAATATCATGATATCGGATTTTCAATATTTTTTCTAGTTTTTACTACCTTAACGGGACGGACGCACGGAAAGACGGACCACACAAAACTAATAGCTAAATAAAACGCTAATGACGAAGAAACGAAAGGAGAGAAAAAAGATGAAAGGGCAAAAAAAAAAAAAAGAGTACTGACAAGGGATGTAGCAAGAAGTAAAAACTAACCAACGTGAGTGTCCCGGACACCGAGAGTCTCGCAACCGAGACGAGATCACGTGAGCACATTTGGAGGTATGTGTGGCGGAACTGGCCCAGGGGAGGCCAATCAGTGCTTTCCCTTTGATGTGACATCCCCTCGCTAAGAAGATGCCGCTCAGCGGTATGCTTTCCTAGAGAGGTCTCTGAATGGTCTCCCACTTCTGTTCAGCTCAAGACCTGGTCGTTTAGATCTCGCTCTTAAAAGCGTCATGGGGGGGGGGGGGGAGGGAGTGGAGGAGGGAGTGGCATTTAGCCAATCTCATGGATGGAATATATTGGTTTAAAACCAAATGTCTGTAACCTTTCTCCTTATTGCTAATTATTGCTTCTAACCTCTTTGAAAAAAACAACTATTAATCCATTCTTGTCTCTTTTAAAATACTGTGTTTAAAACCTGAGGACTTTTCGTTGATGTTTGCGAATATGTACACATATTACTACATTCTATAGAACTAGTTGAGGAATAAACTCTTCATCATCATCATCATCATCATCAAACTCCATTTGAGTGAGGCCTTGAGAGGCTCAAATCCTCTCTTTTAAAAGCCCTGGACAGAAACCCTGCTGTCTTGCGTAGAGCTGAAATTTCGCCAAACAGGTCGAAAATTTTGGGTTTCCCAGACCTGTCGAGACGGAGATCAGCAAGTCTGGGGCAGTTAAACAGGATATGAGGCACGGTTTCCTCTTCTTTCCTGCAGCGGGGGCACCATGAATCGAAATTTGGCCATAGCCATGAGAAATATGAGCTAACAGGACAATGGCCTGTCCTGCAGTGTGCTATAATAGCCTGCTCAGGCCTAGACAGCCTCCACCACGGGGAAGTGCGGTCAGGGCGCCTCATGCGCTCCCAGACTCCACGGGCTTTTTGGTCCTTGTCCCAGCACTCAAACCACTTTCCATTTATATTTTTTCAATTATAGCCAGAGCATGATGAAAACTTACAGCCTGTTCAGTGGGTGGAATTTGCCCTCCCTGGTGGGCCAATGAGTCTGCAATAGTGTTGCCTGTCACACCTATGAGACGCGGTACCCACTGAATTATTACAGGGGTGCCATAGCGTTGTTTTATGTTGTGTGAAGCCATGATGACAGTGTCGATATTGGGGGGGGGGGGGGGCATGGTCCGGGACTTTGCAAAGCATGTAGTACAGATTTTGAGTCAGTGACAACAACAATCTGTGTTGCCCTCAAATGTCCCTCGCCGAGTTGAGAGTCAATGACTTTTAAGGCTTCACAGACTGACATGGTCTCCGCATCGAAACTGCAAACACTACTACATGGTCCAAAGATTTTGACTGAGTGAGAGCCAAGAATGTCGATGTAAGCTCCATAGCCTGCTCTTCCAGAATCTATCGATGCCGACCCATCATTGTATGCAAAAATAGCACTGGGCTTGAAGGTATTAATGGTCTCCAGAGCTAGGATTTGAAGGTCATTAGATGAACGACTTAGCTTAGTGGCATTAGGGTCTACTAGTTTCAAACGTACGTCTGGGGTCGTTGGACGACACCAAGGGGGAAGGGGATGAAAGCGTTGAATGTTTTGTAGGGTAGGGGAGAGGCCAGCTTCATCAGATAGTCTAGTGGCATGATGCATAAAAGACTGCATCTGGATACGTCTTCTGCATCTCCAACTATCCACTAGTTTTCTAGCTGGGAGGTATTCATCCAGCCTTTTATACCGCTCAAACTTATATCTGCGAAAAAATCGCCGATGGCTCTTATCCCAGAACGCTCGGACTAGAGAAACGGTTTGTGGATAGTGACATGGATAGTGACATGTTTGTTGGTGCTTACTTCCATCCCCGCAAGTGCAATGGACTTGGTCCTTAGGTCAACGGGGGTTTATTTTTTGCTTTCCTCTTGGCTTTATCGTCTCCACGACTTTGTCCACACGAGCGCCACCGTGAGGCTGAGAAGCATTGTCCTGGCTGGTTACTCGATATGTAACACCAAAAACAAAAATAAGATAGGCTCCCACAAATGAACTACTAGATCTAGTGATTACTTTCCCAAAGACAAGGTGAAAAGGCATGAATGTTTCTGCATGGTGTGACGTGTTGAAAGGATTTAGAATTGAATCACTCAGCACTATGACCACCCATCATGAACAATTATGAGAAGACTATTTTTGTGCGTCATTATTTCACTATCGAGTATTTGAAGTGGGGGGGGGGGGATAGAGGGACGAAAACAAAATCGAGAAGGAGGGTGTACTACACACATCACACTTCAGTGATCATAAAAGCTACACACACGCGCGCACACACTGAGAGCAAGCGAGAGTGGGGAAGGAAGAGAGAGAGAGAGAGAGAGAGACAAAAAAAAAGCAGCAGCAGCAGCAGGCGTATTATGGATGTACTATAATACAAGTTAGCATTAGTGTGATTTTTGTATAGATATCTTAAGCGTTTACCTGGAAGGTAATGGAGTCACGGTACACAACCCATTTGAGTGGAACTAAATTCTATAGCAGGGGTTATCTTCTCTTTGTGTGCAAATGCGAGGTGATATGAAGCCTCGCAATGCCCGTCATTACGTATTCATCTACCCCCAGCATCAAGGGGCATAAGATTGATTTCTATGACTGTTCAAGTACTTATCGCTCGTAAAAAAAAGAACTGACATTAAACGCTCAATAAAACTTTAAAAAAAACAACAAAGCCTTGATGCTGATAAAGGGAAATAACAATTCGTTTAGTGAAGTACATGTCAGAATGTCATAAAGATGTCGGTCGTAATGCAAGTTCTCTTGTCATTTACTGCTTCGCCTTGACATTAAAATGTAGACTTTTATGACAAGTTATTTTCGACATGTTATACGTCCAAATATTATCTGAAATACAAGAAAACTAGTGACGGACTGTTTTGATCTAATGTACGCATTTCTGACATTTTTATGTACCTAATGTGTTTCTTTACAAAGATTAATATCCACTCACTCTGTCTGCCTGGTAACTGTGTGTTACACGTTATGTCTCCCATACCCATTCTCGGATCAAGTTGAAACTTTACATAATTATTTATATTAACTAAAAAAATGAATCAATTTAAAAATTAACCAATTAGTCAATTATTTTTTGGTAATTAATTATTTGTTTGATATCAAAAAAGGGAAAAAATTCTACATTATCGAGAGATGCAGTAGTAAATATAGTTTTCTTCCCCTTAGATAAGCTGCTCTTTTTTTTTTTTTCAAATTTTTAGCGGCCCCCCGAAAGGGGAAAAGACTCTATTAGTTTTGTGTGAAATGTCTGTCCGTCCGTCCCGCCTAGATCTCGTAAACTTGAATAGAAAGTGAAAATCCGACATATTAATATTTTAGTCAATTCAAAGTTCTGATGCAACGGCTACTTTTTTCTTTTCTAAAAGCGAAAAATCTAATTTATGCAAGCAGTTTTTTCTTAAAAATACACCACTTTTACAACTATTCACTATTAATAGTAACAAACCCGGGAGGCTCTTTAGTTGCCGGGAAACAAAAGCACCCTATTTATAACACATTTATGCAAATGGTTTTAGACTTTTTGTTAAAAAAATATTTTTTTTTACATTTTTATTTTTACGTTATGTAAGTTCTGTCCTACTTACTACTACATTTACCCAAAAATAATGTTTACTTTTTTTAAGAGAAAAAGATCTATTTAGTATGCATATAAGTTGGACATAATTTAAAACAACAATTAATAAGTAGGTTTTCATATAATTGCGTGTACTGCCGTCCTATATCACAGCTATGGAACATTTAACTAAAGGATTAAAAATTTTTTTGCGGAAATGTGTTTTTCTTTTTTTTTTTCAGGATTTGACTAAGAGATTAACCCTTTAAAAAAAAATAAGATCAATTAGATATTCATTATAAGACATCAGTTAGGCCAGGTTCGCATTCAACTTCACATTTACTTTCTTCTATCCTTTGGTCTGCTGGACTGCTGGGGCACCACACAAGATCTGTCAACCTTCTTTCTCCATTCTTCTCTGTCATTTGCCTTTGATAGAATTGAATTCTAATGTTCTTTCTGAAAATATTGATAGGCCTACCTGCCTTTTTACCTGCCTGGGTGGACCACTTCGGGGGTCGATTTTGAGTTTATGTTTCCACACGAACTGCCTTTGTAACCTTGTTTTTTTTTTTTTTTTTTAAACTTTTTTCAGATTTTCTTTCAGTATTGAAGATTATTATATCATAGGACGATGTGTTCTGTTAGGTGTGTGTGTGGGGTACGAACGCGAATGCGTGTGTATGTATTAAGACTATACAAAGGGAGGAGGGGGGCTATCTTGAAAACGAAACGTATACATTTTTAAAATAAGAAAAAAACTTGACAAAATATATATATATTTGTTCATCGGTAGGTGTCATGTCATTTCAAACTAGGTCATCGAGTAGACCAAAGGCAAATGAAATGTGAAGTAAATTAAAAACTTGTCAGTTGAAACAGAATGGAACGAAACGAAATACACTTAAGATTTATCTCCTTAGAACGATGAAAGTATTGGCCGGAGGAGATGGTCAGAGAAGAGGAGAATATTCCTTTCTTTTTCCCCCACACGGCTGACGAGGTGATATACAATAGTCTTGAAATGTTCAGACATTTAATTAAGTCAAACCAGCAAAATATTAAAAAGTACTGTACCAACTATGGCACAAAAGTAAAGAAAATGGAACAAGACGGGGGCAGGCGTACCGAAGGTACAGAGGCGGTTGGGGGGGGGGGTAACATTAAATGAAGTAAAAGTGTTTATTTCGCAATGTTTCATTTTCTAAGACTGTATGGTTGACTGTGGGATATTAATCTATATGGAGATAGTGTGGTATCTGTATCTGCTCTCAAGACAAAGCCAAGTACAAGATCTTTGGAGGCCTTCAAAAGTGCTAATAAAGAGGCGAAACAAATGGCTAGAAAATGTGCTAACAACTTTTGGAGGGATACCTGCAACAGAATCCAAGACAGTCTCCACTCAGGAAATAGCAAAGCTCTATTTGATGGCATTAAAGCGGCCCTGGGTCCAACAGTGTCTAAGCCTGCCCCCCTTCTATCCAAATCAGGAGAAAAAATTACAGATCAAACCAAGCAGCTAGAACGTTGGACAGAACACTACCTCGAAGTCTATGCCACACAGAACACAGTAGACGATGTCGCCCTGGCTTCTCTACCAGATCTTCCAGTACTGGAATGCCTAGATGATCTTCCGAGCCTCAGTGACCTTAAAAAAGCAATTAACTGCATAAAAAATAGAAAATCTCCTGGGAGTGATGGTATCCCAGTGGAAGTAGTGAAAGTCAACGCATCACTCCTGCTCCCTGAACTCTATATTCTCCTCTGCCGCTGTTGGGAAACAGGTCATGTCCCACAGGACATGCGTGACGCAACTATAGTCACAATATACAAGAACAAAGGGGATCGGAGTGACTGCAACAATTACAGGGGTATCTCTCTCCTCAGTATAGTGGGCAAGATCTTTGCTAGAGTGGCACTATCCAGGCTGCAAGTGATAGCTTCTAGAGTCTACCCAGAGTCTCAGTGTGGATTCAGGAGTGGTAGATCCACTGTAGACATGATATCTTCTCTACGACTACTGCAGGAGAAATTCAGAGAGAGAGACAGACCCCTTTACATCGTTTTTGTTGATCTGACTAAAGCTTTTGACATGGTCAGCAGAAGTGGCCTTTTCAAACTCCTGAGGAAAATAGGTTGCCCTCCCAAACTACTGCAGTTCATTGAGTGTTTTCACGAGGAAACTAAATGCACTGTCAAATTCAATGGAGCCCAATCAGCACCTTTTGAGGTTTGCAGTGGTGTCAAGCAGGGATGTGTGCTCGCACCTACTCTGTTTGGCATATTCTTCTCCTGTCTACTGCATTATGCGTACAACGACATAAACGAAGGTGTGTTTCTCCATACAAGATCCTCTGGAAAACTATTTAATGTTTCAAGGCTGCGGGCAAAAACCAAGGTTAGGAAGCTACTTGTCAGGGAACTCCTGTATGCTGATGATGCAGCTATTGTGGCTGATTCTGATATTCAGCTACAGTGCCTGGTTGACAAATTATCTGCTGCTTGCCAGAAGTTCGGCTTAAACATCAGTCAAAGCAAGACTAAGATACTTGTCCAAAACACAAACACTGCACCTCAAGTAAGCATTAATGGCCAACCACTAGAAATTGTTGATCACTTTTGTTACCTTGGCTCCATCATATCCAACAACACTCTACTGGATAAAGACATAAACAACAGGATAGCCAAGGCAATGGCCACCATGTCACGGCTGCAGAAAAGAGTCTGGGACAACATATTGCTGACTAACAGTACTAAAGCCCTAGTCTACCGGACCTGTGTGTTGAGCACCTTGCTGTACGGAAGTGAAACATGGTCAACCTACTCATGGCAGGAAAAAAAGCTGAATGTTTTCCACCTCCGATGCCTAAGGCGGATCTTTAAAATAAGGTGGCAAGATAAGATAACCAATGAGGAAGTGCTACAAAGAGCAGGGTGCCAGGACATCCGCTCTGTTATCAGCAGCAGACGCCTTGGCTGGCTTGGCCACGTTCGTAGAATGCCAGAAGGTCGACTTCCACAGGACATCCTGTATGGCGATCTGATAGAAGGCAGGTGAGCCGCTGGTCGCCCACTTTTACGTTATACGGATGTATGCAAACGCGACATGAAGCTCTTCAAAATCGACACTAGCAACTGGGAAGAGGTGGCACTGGACAGATCCTCATGGAGAGAGAGCATAAAGGAAGGGTCAAAGATTGCAGATGCCATACACAACAGAAGCAGAAAGAAGGGTGAAAATGCAACGGCGCCTGGTGATTATATATGCCCAACCTGCGATCGCAGCTGTGTATCAAGGATTGACCTCTTTAGTCAGACAAGAAGTTGCATTTGATACATGTTTGTCAGGTCTGTGATAAAAGTACGGTAGCAGAATGGTAATATTATGGTACCAATATGTTGGCACTATAACTGTTTGATAAGTGTATGATAATTGTGTCAGTTTTCGATAACTGTATGATCACTATACCATAACAGTTGGCCATATGAAACCATCAGAAACAGATGACCTTTACATCATCTGCCCAATTGGTCGCAAGGTCTGAAAGGGGAATCTTTAATTTTTTTTCGTTGTGGCCGAGTGATTAATCGCTCGGCTTCCGAACCTGGAGTCCTGGTTTCGAATCTTGGTAAAGACTAGATTTTTAGGGCGTTAACCGTTGGCCAAAGAAACATCTGCCCTATAGATTGCAAGGTCTAAATAGGAGAATTTTGTATTAATTACTGGTTACTGTTGTTATGCATCAATACATTAATGCAACTAATAAGCGACACTCATTGTAATAGAACTTGATGAGATCTATGTCAGTGACACTCTATTCTTATGTCTTCTCTTTTCAGGTGAGAAACAGTGCGAAGACAGAAAGACCAGGGTCAGGCGGCAGGAAACAGAGACGACCTGCACCATGGAAACAGTGTACAGTCTGAGGTCATTCACAGAAAAAAACAAAACACTACAAAAACACATACACACAATGTACGAACACACGCTATCAGAGTTCTTGACTTTGTTCTCATCTCTATATTTATATATTTGTTTGGAACACGGACTGCAGTGTGTAGTTGAGATGTTTATTAGTTACACATTGACTCTTGTGTGTAGTCGAGATGTTGGGAACACACGGACTGCAGTGTGTAGTTGAGATGTTTGTTAGTTACACATTGACTCTTGTGTGTAGTTAAGATGTTGGGAGCACACGGACTGCAGTGTGTAGTTGAGATGTTTATTAGTTACACATTGACTCTTGTGTGTAGTTAAGATGTTGGGAGCACACGGACTGCAGTGTGTAGTTGAGATGTTTATTAGTTACACATTGACTCTTGTGTGTAGTTGAGATGTAGGAAGCACACGAATTGCAGTGTGTAGTTGAGATGTTGGAAGCACACGGACTGCAGTGTGTAGCTGAGATGTTTGTTAGTTACACACTGACTCTTGTGTGCATTTGATGTTTGTTGTCCTGCGTTACACTTATTCGTGGAAATCATTGACCTCATTTGTTTATTGGGCCAATTACATTCAATCCACCTACCACCTACGTCATTAGCCCTTTCTCAATATGAGTATAATGAACTATGTGCTATATTTAAATTCAACACTATTTATCATTCAATACCATGATGCGACTTTGATATTAATAAGTAAGTGATTTACAGATATTTAAACAAATATTTTATAGTTTTTTAACACACAAAATGGCTCGTTTGGATCTAATAATAATTGTCAATTCAATAATACATATAGTGAAGGGTTCAATGTATTGCAATCTAAGTCATCAGCGAACATATTTTGCATAGATCTTTCTGCTATCATCTACTCGTTCTTAATATGCAAGAAATGGAATACTCCAATCTGTTTATTGCTACCCCCCCCTTTTTTTTTCTTCGCTATTCTCTTTTTTTTAAAAATGTTATCATTTCCTGCATTCTAAGATTCAAATCAAGTATTTTTGCGATTTTTTGTTATAAATATCCCTTAACCGCCCCAAACCTTACAAAGAAATGTGGAAGTTAATGTATTACCTCATGCCGAAATTATTAGTTGAGGCTAAAAATAGTTGCTGCGAATAAAAAAAAAAGACTTATTCTATGTATATAAACACAGTTTACCTTTGCCTGTTTGCCTTTTAAACAACATTTTATAGGTAGGTGTAAAAATATATCTCTGAGGTGACAGCTCTTCTATTTTCTGTTGGGACACAACAAATCGTTTTCTCTACTCTTGCTATCCTGCTGAGTACAGCTGCTGACCTGGAAACGTGAGGGATTTGGTTGCGCGAACTGTCACAGCACCCCTACGACGAAGGTCAAGGTAAAGATGAGGAGAAACATTCTAAATGTAATTTCTCGCTAATTAAATACGTTACAATTATAAAGTTAAAAATGATTTTAATTTGTAGTAATTAACATGTTGGGAAATATTTGTTATTAAAATATACAGATAAAACTCTTCAATCTCAATAACAATAATGATATTATCAACTGAGGGGATAGTGATAACTGACCCCAACGATATCTTTAAGGCCCTTAACATTCCTAGGAACATTCAAGTTGCCTGTCAGAGGGCGGTACTGCTGCAGACCTACCACATCACCAGAAATGTTTTCAGTGGACACTGTTCAAGGGACTACAATGATTGTGTTTCTCTTTAACAGAACTCGACCCTGGCAGTGCCAGAGAATGAATATTTTGTTCGTTTTTAACCTAATAATAATAATAATAATAAATGGCAGACCTTATTTTATACAGTACTTTAAAACAATAAATGCAGGTACGACAAAATACAAAACAATGTCTACCTACTCTATCAGCAAAAACTTTTAACACAGTATACACAGAAATTTTTAATATTATTTAAGGATTATCTATCTATCTAGATATTGATATAAATAGATAGATAGACCCATGAGCCTTCTTCCATGGTTCCAACAGGTTTCAATACTCTACTCCTACTTTGTTCTAGGTTCAACGTGACATTGTGGGTACATCTGTTCACTTCTGATCGTGGTTTGTTTTGTGGGTCAGACACTCCAGCTCACCTTCTCGCTTGGTTAGAACATCATGTTTTCTGTTTCTATCTTTGTTTCTATCAGCAGTACAAAGGGAGATAAAGCGATCATTACCTCGGATTTCGTAGGCTTACACGGGGGTTATGTTAAGTACTTGGGCCAGGTAGCACTGATGTGTGGGGAGGGGCCAGGTAGCACTGATGTGTGGGGAGACAGCAGGGTGGACGTGTCGGGTGTCTGGGTACATCTTATCTGACTTTTTAGGATACTTGATTTTCTTGGTTGCTTGTTTTTTATTTCACCCTTCTCTCTCTGTGTGTGTCTCTCTCTCTCTGCCTCTCTCTGTCTCTGTCTCTCTCTCTCTCCCAATTTCTAATTTTCTATTTCCCTCGTTATCGCTTCTCTCTATCTCTATCTTGCTCTGCCCCCCCCCCTCCTCAGCCTGTATTTCTTTAATCTACTGAGCTAATAATCTTGTATTTAGAAAGAACTCCCTTGACTGTAACGCACACGGCGATAAACTTCACCTCTATTCATAGCTATGGAGCATTTTTCCTTTCAATTAGAGCAATATTTACAATAACCTATCCGTCTCGTTTCCATAACGAGGCTCAGAAGCGGATGTCAACTATTTAGTCTCACAAAAAGTGTATGCCCTCTTCCTGTTCCGAACACAAAACAAATGTACAGAGTAAAAGTGCCCATGTTGCTGCACTACTTACGTGAGATGTTGAAACAACAAAAACTTATTATATAAGGAACAATTCATTTGTTGAAACTTTTAATACAGGTATTAAAAAAAACACTACATATTGTTTGTTTTTAGTTGTGTTCTAGTTTACTTGACTAGAATGCTTTTAAGTACAACACATGTATCATTATGTCTATTATTACTGTGTAAATATGATCATTTGATGAAGCTTATATTCGGGTAATGTGTTTACGATTAATACAACGTTTTATTTTTGTTTCACCATGCCAAGACTGATGCTATAGTGTCGTCTTATTCATGCATTGGCATTTGGTAATTTGTAATTCATAATAGTCGTCTTGTCACGTCATGCCATGTCTTGTCATGTCACGTCTTGCCGTGTCTTGTCGTGTCTTGACAACTCCTTGTTACTTTTGTTGATTATATAATAAACACCCGTACTAATTTTTGTTTATTGTATTCTCTGTAATGTATTGTGTCCATTTACACAGCCTTAATGTTTGATGATGACGTCATTGGTTTATGAGCTCCAGAAAAGAAACACACACTTTTAATTAAATGACCCAATTTGTGAGATTGTCTATGAATAATCATTTATATATATAAATATATATATATATATATATACGTATATATATATTATAACCCTAATACTACACTAGTTTGTATACTAGACGTCAGGTGATATTTTATTTGTTTATATGTCAATGTGCATGACAATTGTGTTTTATTATAATTCTCATTTGTTGATATGCTGATGTCAAATATTGAGTCAACACAACCGTATAGTAACTTGCTGTGTTTGTCTTTTTGTTTTATTATAGATGACACATAAACCAAAATAGCCATTGCACTAATTATTATGTAGGGCAGAAGGTTTGGAGTGGGGAAATCTTTAAAAATTAGATTTGTTTTTCCTTTTAAAATATCAGATGGAGTGAAAGAAACTATATCTAAAAGAATTTTTATGAAATTAACATACGAATACATTTGCTATAGCTTTCTGCGGTAAAAAAAATCAAAAAAATCCGCCCCTTTAATTTTCTCCCTTAGCCACGCTACTGCTACTGTCCTTGCCAAGGAAAAAAAAAAAGAGGCTCTTTTGTCACCATCTCACATTTTGTACTCGTCTATTCTAAACTGGGGTGGCATGAATGTTTCTGACAGGATTCAACTTCTTAGCAACGGGTAAAGTTATGGTGATGTGTAAAAAAACACATAAACACAACACACACTCACACACACACATCTTAATCGTCCACTGTGTACCAATTAATCCCCCCCCCCCGTCTCTTTCCTTGATTAGTACATAATAAAGTCATAGTCACGTCCCATGTACGTAGTTTTAAATCAGCTAGAAATATTTGAGAGCCAAAACGTACCAGGAATGTATTGAAACTGGTTCGTATTCAAGAGCCACAGATTTAGACTTGCTAAGGTTCTAAGCTGCTGAGAGCTATGGGGCTCCTTGCAATCGTCATAAGGCAACTTTTCCCCTCGCTTTGTCTTCAAATAAATGGAAAATATCCCTGACCAAATTGTTGGGGAGTACTGGCCTTTAACTATAGTCTGACTGACACCTAAAGGTAAATCCATCACTGTATGTCTCAATGGTTCATATTTTCAGTACAGTCTAGAACAGCAGTCTAGTTAAGAGATATCCATCACTTAATGAAGCGAAATATAAAAATATTTAAAAAAAAAAAAAAAAAAGCTTATCGAAGGGAAAGATCTTCAAATTTACATATTTAATCGTCCACTGTCTCAATAATGTAAAATGCATTTCCCTTTTCGATATCAAACAATATAAATAATTACCAATAATTAAATGATTAATTGGTTAATTTTTAAAATTGACTTGTTTTGTTAAGTAAAATAAATAATTGTGTAAAAGTTTTAACTTGATCAGAGAATAGGTGTGAGAGAAATAACGTGTTCAAGATTTTTACTTGACAGACAGACAGACAGAGTTGATAAAACCTTTTTTTTTTTTTAATGCTTTCCACCACTGTTACAAGCACCCAGAAGAAGAACGGTACCGCTGGTTTTGAAGATATAGAACTTGTGTCAACATTTCAACTTGAGATTAGAAGAGATCACACCCCTCCTCCTCCCCTAGGGTGTTGAACTCTTTCTTTAATTGTCAATCTTTCAACAGCTAATGTGCGCAGCCTCAATGCTTAACAATTCTAATTAATTCATTTGAAGACTTTGAACACTGTCGAAAACAAAAAAGTTTAAAAAAACAAAAAGAAGTAATGTTTAAAATATTTGACAAAACAAAAAACTCATTTATTTATTTATTAGCGTTGTAATTTATTATGTTGGGTTGTTATGTGTTTTTATGTATATTATTTCTCTCTCTAAATATAATTTATTTGTGAAATGGTTTCAAATTGTTTATTATTTAGTTGATAGTAAACCGGGCCGGCGCTAGTGGAGAGGTCGGGAGGACTTGCGTTTCCTTTTACCTGAGGCCTCGCTCCCCCTAGCACCGGCTCTGTAGTAAAACGATTTTGTTCTCGCTAAAATTGAGCTTATGAAAACTTCAATGATCTGTAACGCGGTATTCTGTTCAGTTCGTGAAACCTAATTTTGTGTAAAAAAGAAAATGTCACTTCTAATTTGAATACTGTATGAATAGAGAAACACGAAAATAAAGGATTTACAATGTAGATAAAACTACAATCTATCTCTTCGTGTCATTCTTTCGTTTGAGTCATTGTATTCATTTTGTTCATTTCATTCATTTGTTTCCTTTTTAAAAATCATTTGGTTCATTTTATTTGTCTATTTATTCATTTTTGTTCATTTCAAATATAAAATCTTGTACAATTTAAAACCCATTTTCTATTTTGAAACTTTACCTTACCCCATTAATATTTCATCCTTAATGACGAATTTTAAAAAAGGTGTATTACGAAATGATGGTTGACGACACTTAACTTCAAATTCAGAACAAAACTCATTCAGCATAACGCATGAAATGCCAGATTTCCAAATACTTCGAGCTTTAACTTTTTTTTTTTCTGTTTAAAATCGATCTTGTGTCTGATGACATTGTTAGATAGAAAACAGATTTGGACATCAAAATATTAAATAGATGTCGAGACCCCGCCCTCACACACTCAATCAGATATTAGTCAAAGAATTGAACATTTTGAAACTGGTGACCGACAACTTTTGTAAACAGGAGCATACACACATACACGATTCATAAAAAAACACATAGTTTTTCACAGCAACACAGATACACGCAAATTATGGGAAAAAAAGGGGGGGGGGGGAAATTTCTTTGATTAACATTTTTTGTTTAAATAGTCATCATATAAATGTTTCACTGATGCGATTTCTACTATCCTCATTGACCAGAGAAGTTCTGTGACAGAGTTTTGTTGTTTAAATTTCAGTAACTGTTGTTACCGTTAGTGCTTAGATACGCGGGATCTTCTCTTGTGGTATTTAGTTTCCCCCGATCAATAACAGTAGGCCTATATATGTATTTTTAAAGAGAAAAAAAAGGGTGAGGGCGAGTGTCGAAGGAAAGAATGTTGTCTATTACATTGGTACTATTCATAACATGTGGGGCGTAGCTCAAACTTTTTGTCTTCGGGAGGGGGCGAGACGTTGGACCGATTTTTTTCCCTTTTGCACACACAAATAGGCCTGGATAGATAGATAGATGGATGGATAGATAGAAAGATAAATATAAATAAATAAATATAAATATATATATATACAGAGAGAGAGAGAGAGAGAGAGAGATAGATGGATAGATAGATACATTGATAGATACATTGATAGATACAAGATAGATACATAGATACATAGATATAAATGTGTATAGATATAAAGATATAAATATATATGTAATAAATCTTCATTTCATCTAGTCACTCAATTTTTTTTTTGGAACGTCTTTTATACCTTTGAAATGTTTCTTTCTGGAGTAAGTGTAACGACAGTAAACACTCCGCCCTTACTAGTTAAGGTTCTGAGGGACAATGTAAGCTCCCCTAGAGGGTACTGGGGGGAGCCTTGTGCCGAAGCATAATTTCATGTATTTAAAACTTAAAAATATGGTTACACAGTGCAATATCATGCTACTCTTCTAATAAAAAAAAATTAAGTTAAATATTACATCAGCTATTTACTGATTTATCAATGGAGCGACTGATACATCAATATAGATGTAGATCTAATAAGATATTTGAGATATGGAGCCACTTGTAAAATAAAAAGCAGTTTATTCCTATGCTTTTTCTTTAAAATAATATTGGGGGGGGGGGGGAGCTCAAGATGCCTATTGGTAAAGTCAGCACGAGACATAGAACAAAACTGAAAGAAAACCCAAAATTTAAATTCAAAATGTAAAAACAAAACCACCTGTACAGCTAACACTATGTGTATATAAAACAAACAAATTAAACTAGATGTTACATTGTTAGTCCTAGCTAAGGACGGGGACATGCTAGTATTGTCATGCAATTGTTTCTCTTCATGACAGAGTATATGACATAAATGGAAAGACTCGATTGATGCGAAATATTTTGTTTTTAAAGTATAAACCTGATGGTCACCGATAAGTCATACAACTGTCTAGACCAGAGAAAAAAAAGGGAGATGATCTTGCTCTATGACTCGAATCTCAAGCGGAAAGAATTTTTCAAATGTACACATGCAGTGAATAAGCACGATCGAAATTTCGGTCGTAGACTTCAGCTTTTGGGGTTCGACTTTACATTTCATCAGAATGCATTGTCAGTCACACACATCTTGTATTCAGAACAAGGTTAGAAATTCTTTAAAAGGATAACAAAAAAATAAAACATTACAAAGAGAGTTTGTGTTTTCATACAAACTCAGATGCAAACTCCGAAAGGTCCGCTCAGGAGTTATGTTTTTGGAAAGCAATGGAGATTAAAGACAGGTTTCAATATATTATCATCTCTAAAATACAGACGTCCACTAGCCACAATCTTCCCCTCCCTTCAGGCGTGTGCGGGGCGAAAATGTTGTCGTTGTTTGGCCGGCTGACGTTGTTTCTGTTTGTAAGACTATTACATTGTAAGCCTATTACATTGTAAGCCTATTACATTGTAAGCCTTTTACAATGCAAGCCTATTACAATGTAAGCCTAATACATTGTGAGACTATTACAGTGTTAATATTCATTCGTTCATAACTGATTGTCATGAAGATATGGATCAGTGTGAGCTTGGCATAACGTATGTGATTAAACAATCGTCCAGATGTGACCTAGGTGAGCCTGGAATGTTCAACTGAACTCTGGGCAGGTTATTCCAGGTGGAGATAGTGTCATTGGTCTTTCCTTTTTTGTTTCTGATGCTTTTCGTCTGCCAGCGATGTTCTCTTGTCCTCTACAATTTGTGCGCCAGTTTTCATAGAGCTTTTCATGTGGTTCCGTCTCCCAAGGGGCAGGGTCAATGCTGATGGCTTTCAGACAAGCTTTGATGGTGTCCACCTTGTGATTGCTTCCCTTTGTTTAATTAACCGTAAAGGAGATGTTTAGTGATGCGGGAGTCTGCCCATCGCAGATGCATCAGGATTGTGTGGATGTTTTGCAGGCCCGCTCTTCAAAGGACTTCAGTATCTGGTATTTTATTTCCTGCCATTTAACTTTTTTTTTCTGAGACAGAGCGTGTGAAAATGATAGTTGAATCTGTAAGTTTTTTAGATCTAAACGTGACGGACGAACGTATTGCAGAAACTTAACAGCGGTCTGTTTCTCTTCTGGGGGCCTTTAAAAAACAACCCTAAGACACTTGGGGTTCTACCTAAAGCATTATTTGATTGGTTGAAGGAAATGATTTCAATGGTTAAGCAAAGTGTCAAATCGGAATTAGAAAATGGCAAAGACTCGGGACTCATAGAGATAAGACGTATTTTAGTTTTGTAGAGTTAGAATTTGTAGAGAAAAGTCTTGTATTCTATTAGATCTAGTAGTCAATTTAAATATTTCATTATTGAACTTTGAAAGAAAGTTATTCGTCTGATACAGTTTTATTTCTGTACATATTGTTGTAACCCTGCCTTGCACCAGTGCTTGGGGTGCGCACCAGCGCACTGTTGAACGTAAACAGGAAGACACTAGAAGAGAGAGAGAGAAAAACAGGGCATCAGGGATTGTGAAGAGTCTGAATGTTTGGGAAACTAAGAGGCCAACTTTTGTGCTGCCTGAAGGTTGTAGTAGGGACCTGGAGCGAAGCGGGGAAGGCTGTCGTTGGTCCACATTCGGGTTAAGTACCAAAGGACTGGTATACTTATTAGCAAGACTCTGAGGAAGCTGAAGGATGTTATGTGTTTACCCTAGTGAATAAACACAACTATTTATTTCCTGTTAAACTGTGTTGGGTTGCATGCCTTTTCGTTGAGTGCCTACCATAGAGTTACAACAATATATACACATGCAGTGATTCTTAGTTGATAAATTAAAGTTGTGTATTTGAATTAAAAAGATTTTCGTTTATTGAATTTCAAAGATAACATTTAGATTTACAGAATAACCAGTACGTAACAGTGTCGTCTTGTAAAACTTATGAACATTTCAGCACTGTCTTTAACAAGAGCACCTGCAACATATTTTAGCACTTTCAACGATCAAGAAGAAGACCTCGTGACACCCGAAAAAAGAGTAATTCCTAAAACTATTCATGTTACTTGTTGTTCTCTCCACCCATTTCATGACACTATCAGAGGGAAAACAAGTTATTTCCCCTATGCAAGCTTCAAACATGACAAACAAACCAACGGATGTTAAACAAATTGATGCATCAGTTCATAATGCAAATGAGATCGGTGCAGGCTATAACACAAAGTAGGCCTGGGAAAACCTATTGACTAGTTTGAGTATCACTGTTTAGCCGATTGGTCTGGAGTTGATTTTTTTGTGTTAAGTTAGGCTTCCTAAAGCCACACAAACAAACTGATCCCACGCCGGCATGTTTTTGTCAGTCGCATTTTGTTTGAATCTGGGATTTTAAACATCCTCCCGCGCATTCCTTCCGTAGTACTTGACATAAAAATCTCAGAATTAAACCATGGGCTCACTCCCACTTTTGCTTCTATTATTATTTGTGCGTGTGTGCGTTTGTGTGTGTGGTCAATTCGCTTATCAATAGCTTCCCTTGAGGCAAACTCAAATTTCACTTCATCTACAGCAATCGAAACCGGAAGGCGGAAATACGAAGCAGCCGACAAATTAAGTTCTGAATTAATGCATGGATCTTTAAACCAACTATGTTCCCGTTTTATTTTTATCCATAAATGCATGGATGTTTAAACCAACGTCGCCATATATTGTTATATGTTTTTATTATTTTTTTTAAATATTGGGGGAGGTAGGGAAAACACTTGAAGAGGGTGTGATGTTTGGGATAAAAGGGAAGTAATCTGGAATTTTTTTTTGGAACAAATAAAAGGTCAGGATGGCTGTTAGAACCAGACCGTGTCTGGATCAGATGGCTTATCGGACTCCCACGCGCGTAATCGGCTTCCAAAATTAGACAATGAAACAAATCAAAAAACCGATTTGTCATTAGGGTAGGACGTAGTTGGTCTGAATACGGTTCTCTTTCTGTTCATCTCTTCTCTCACTCTCTCTTTTCTCTGTTCTCTCTATCTCTTTTTATCTATGTCTTTCTGTCTCTCTCTCTGTCTCTGTGTGTGTGTGTGTGTCTTTTGATTTTTAAAGTTAATTACAAGCAATAATATATATATATATATATATATATATATATATATATATATATATATATATATATATATATATATATATTTCTAATTCGACAATTTATATATTTAGTTTTGGAGAAAGATTAATTAGTTTGTCTTGATAAAATTGAGAATCAAGGGAATGTGCGACTAACATTATTCGTTATCTGTTTGGCTACCTATTGCTGTGTTTGACTACCTATCGCAGTATTTGGTTACCCATCACTGTGTTTGGCTACCTAAGGCTGCGTTTGGCTACCTATCACTATGTTTGACTACCTATCGCTGCGTTTGACTACCTATCGCTGCGTTTGGCTACCTATCACTGTGTTTGACTACCTATCGCTGCGTTTCATGAACACTTAAAAGCAGAAAGAAAACAATCTCCCAGACACCCCTCTCACCCACATGTCCCCAAAAGATTGGACAAAAGCGACATTAGCGTGTTATAGCCTAAAATCTACTCTACATTTCTAAGTTACCATAGAATCACTCATTGATCAAGAGATCTCTTAAACTGTCGTACTGATCATGAAATTTCCTACACATGTTCCTTTTACCTCCTAGGCGCTTGCTAAGAACCGGATTCACTTATTCACTAACTGATGGCAGCTGATAGCGATACAATAAATAAAACCAAATGGATACTTTTATTTAAATAACTAAAACCAAAAATAAATGTAGAAAGGGGAACGGAAATGTGAGATTGTTTATTGACGACCTGAGACTGTCCATTGAATAAACTAAATGTAAGCCACTGTCTTATACTGTACATTGCTTGCATACAAATTAAAGGTTGCAAAAAAAAATATACTAAAATTAAAATTGGGTTGGGTTGGTCCAAGCTCGAATTATAATATAGATTGAACTGAGAAGCCGAAAAATAAAATAGTTGTAGGGTGTACGAAGGACTAAGTTTTGGATTTCGTCGGGAGTGGGGCTGGGGTAGGGAGGAGAATAAGTAAAAGTGCTTCTAAATTAATGGGTCCAATACATACGTTCGTAGATGTGTAAGGTGTGCATTATTAAGCGGGTCTTTCCAAATCAAGTCAAAAGTCTATGTCGGAGAGTTACAAAAAGAAAAAAAAAAAAAAAAAAAGGGTTCCATAATGCGAAAAAGAGAGAAAAAGAGATAGACTGAAAAGAAAATAGAGAGCGGTGTGTACTGTAAGAATGAGCTATGCGAGCAATTTGAAAACCAAATTATATCAGATATGTATTTTTATAGATAAAGATAGAAAAAAAGACAAAGCAATAGATGGGGATCTAAAGACATGTATACAGAATGCACGCAATCACCAAAGGACATAATTTTAAAACGTAACTGTCTCATAATGGCCTTTAGACCAGCGGTTCTCAACCTTTTTAGTTTCGCGACCCTTTTAACAATTGGCCACTATGCGTTGAACCCCTAACCCCCACCTTAAAATCATATTTTCGCTAATGTTATAAAAGTGTATTTATAATGTTAATATATGGTATGATTTGCCAAAGCTGTATGTTTAATCACGAGGCATTAAATATTTCAGCTTGTATTTTTTTTAACATTATTGCCACATTTATTTACTTTTATATAGCGTGATCACCCTATAAATCTTTTATACTTATGAGGCAATTATGGAAGCATTACGGAGCATACTAAACAGCAACGGCAACTGTATTCTACTAAGCAGATGGGCAAGATGTTGGGACAGTTGGAGAGATTTGCCCAGAACCGAGATGACTGGAGGTGGTTGATGGCCTATGCCCCAGACGGAACCACATGCACAGTTATATCATTTTTTGGATTATCTGATCGATAAATCACCAGACAGCTATTCCGTCAATAGATACGCAGTTTGAACTAAATTAAGTAGATCTAACAAATGCGGCTCCAATCATTACTAGAACAATGTATTTGGCCGCTGGCAACAGTAAGTTTTCAGCTATGATGCGAGGTTTCATAGCTCTAGCAATTCTGACGGCCACCAAATACGAAGCTTCAACCGTTCGACGACTGCTATGTTTTGTTTATTTGCCAGCAGTCAAGTTTGGGGTTTCTTGACTCAGTTTAATTTCAAATACTGTATGTCGTGGTTGTCAAAGCTCGGATGTTTGAAATCAAAATGACTTTCAGATTGTTCAGATTCACTGATTCTGATAATAGAACGTCGTTACAAATGACGCATTGTGGTTTCTCAACTTCAGCTTTGACTATTGAAGTAAAATCATATCATCGAAAATCGTCATTCTAACTTCTTTCCTTAACGATCATTTTCCGGGGTAGCTCCATAACAAAACTGCTTATCTTTTCTCTCATCGACTAGAACTTGATGGTGTAGTAATAATATTATAAGCGGATGTGATTTTCAATTACGTGCGTAAATCTTTACCCTAACCCTCTGATTCCACAATGGTGTGTCTCGTTACACCGTTGATAACAGTCATTTAAACTGTTACAAATACTGATGCTGTGACAATTAAAAGTTTGGATTGGTTCTGATTCAGTTGTTTGCTACCCATGAAAAACGTGGCACATTGTCACGTTTTTTAAACGAAAAATATATCTTTCCGATGGTCTTAAGAACTCCTGAAAAATCGTCATTCGACCCCCATAGGGGTCAGACCTACAGGTTGAGAACCCATTCGATAGGACTATCTAATATCTAATATTATTGTCAGGGATTCTTAAGTTTAAATGCCTAATTAATCAAGCATATCGAAACAAATGCAGTATCTAAACTAATTCAGCTATTTTTAAACAATTCCTAACTACTTTAACGAATCAAAACACTTCTAAACTAATTTAGCCAATCAAAGCAAGTCTTGACCAATTGATCCAATTAAAGCAAGTCCTAACTAATTTAGTCAATCAAAATAAACCCTAACTACTTTAACTAATCATTAAAGTCCTAACTGGTGTAGTTAATCAAATAAGTCCTAAATAATTAAACCAATCAAAACAATTCATTCAGGCAAACATGTTTATGTTGAACTTGAGTAACGAAAGTATGTAGCCTACCTTCATTTTCCGATTCTACTTTTAAGGTGACCAGAAATAATATTTACATTTTATTTCAAGAAATATTTTTTCTGTTCTTTTGAAATTTGAGCCAGCCATTAAAAAATATTTGAACTTTACAATATGTGTAAAAAAAAAAACAATTTAAAAATAAAGAAAACATTACAAGCCTACACATTCGGCAGTTTTTTAATTTAAAACAAGGGATAGGAAATGTAAAATTCGAGATGACCTTTGATCATATTAACAGCTCCATTTGGTTTCATTTCTAAAAGAATTGATTTTAAAATGAGATTTATGCCTAATTTTTTGTTATCAGCCCTTCCCAAATTTCCAACTTTTATCTAGGTCAGTGGTGATGGGGTGAAATTGTTTCAAGATCACAATAGAAAAAAAAAAGATAGATAAATGATCAGTTGCAAACAGTAAGCAATTTACAATGGAATACTTTCAACTCCAGTCAGTGTTAGCTTGAAGCTCCAGACAGTCAGTGTTTGGCTGTAGCTCCAGACAGTCAGTGTTAGCTTGAAGCTCCAGACAGTCAGTGTTAGCTTGAAGCTCCAGACAGTCAGTGATAGCTTAAAGCTCCAGGCAGTCAGTGTTAGCTTGAAACTCCAGACAGTCAGTGTTGGGCTGTAGCTCTAGACAGTCAGTGTTAGCTTGAAGCTCCAGACAGTCAATGTTAGTTTGAAGCTCCAGACAGTCAGTGTTAGCTTGAAGCTCCAGACAGTCAGTGTTAGCTTGAAGCTCCAGGCAGTCAGTGTTGGGCTGTAGCTCCAGACAGTCAGTGTTAGCTTGAAGCTCCAGGCAGTCAGTGTTAGCTTGAAGCTCATGACAGTCAGTGTTAGCTTGAAGCTCCAGACAGTCAGTGTAAGCTTGAAGCTCCAGACAGTCAGTGTTAGCTTGAAGCTCCAGACAGTCAGTGTTAGCTTGAAGCTCCAGACAGTCAGTGTTGGGCTGTAGCACCAAACAGTCAGTGTTAGCTTGAAGCTCCAACATTGGCCTACTTAAACTCACTACAAAACCACTACTTTGAACGTACATCCCTCACCCGCAGTTTCGTCTTCTGTCTCCTCTTTTTTTTAATCCTCACATATGCATTAATCCTACTCTGGGTTGCATCAGACACTAGAAACACAAACACACACATACCCTAAAATTGTTAAGGTAACGGATATACTGGCATGTAAATGTTACAGAAAATTGCTGAGTTTCAGATACAAGGAAAAGAGAACAAATGAGTTTGTACTTTTTTGAGTTAACACTCTGGCTGGTATAAGGTAGAACTCCCCAATACTGTAAAGACACGAAATCCAAGCTGGTTTGGTCAAATTGTAAGACATGGCTCACTTTCAAAAGTCATACTTCCAAGGCCGTCAAAAAACAAAAAGCTGGCTGGACAACGTAAAAAATGGACCGGCCTCTCTTTTGACATCATGCTAAGGACAGCTGATGACCGAAAAGAGTGGAGTGATTACTACCCCGATTGTCTCTGAAACCCTAGGACGAAGGTCAAGGGACAGAAGATGATGATGATAAGAAGAATGCATACAATAGTTAAGTGCAAATGTAAAATTCAGGTTCTATTGGAATACAAAGTACGTCTTGTAGGGTATTAAGTGGCCAGGTTCAACCATTGTTAATACAGTCTTGTAGGTTATGGAGTGGCCAGGTTGAACCATTGCCAATACAGTCTTGTAGGCTATTGAGTGGCCAGGTTCAATCATTGTTAATACAGTCTTGTAGGCTATTGAGTGGCCAGGTTTAGCCAACGTTAATACAGTCTTGTAGGCTATTGAGTGGCCAGGTTCAATCATTGTTAATACAGTCTTGTGGGCTATTGGGTGGCCAGGTTTAGCCAACGTTAATACTATGGAGGTGTCATGAGATGAACAGTAGCAGAGAGTCTGTTATATTTTTTATTGATTCATATTTTTTTTACGGACAATGAATAATTGTGCAAAGTTTGAACTCGATCTGAGAAAGCTTTGCATAAAAATGTAGATTGTTTTCAAGATATGAACGTTACGAACAGTCGGACATAATAAACACAAAACCTACTTCTAGAGAGCTACCAAAAAAATTATACACCAATGTTTAAAATTAAATAACTCAAAAGATTTGGCATGTATCATCATTTCAATAGATTCTTCTCTTTCACATGGGCATTGCCGTTTTAAGAATATTACACAAATCTTCGATCGCATATTGCAGTGTTTCTGATATATGTGTATAGTGTATAAACAGTTATTCTTAATCTCAATAAATAACGTTTATCTTAACAGTAATAAGAGTCAGTCCCTTTATGTTTATAATTAAATTTATTGACACAATTAGAATAGTGTTTTGAAAGACAAATACACTTGACAATAACTACATATACTCAGGTCATCTTGACATTTTGAAACACCTCTCCCAATGACGTCAGCTCTGTCCCAGCAGTGTGGACGTTTAATCGTTCATGTAGACTTGGGTTCCGCAATGACAAATCTGGATTCCGCGTCACCAGTTAAGCCCCCCCACGCCCCGTGTCTGCCCCCGCACTCAAACCAAATGAAGAAGCTCATATGACACTGCGTGGAAATGCCAACTACATTAAGTGCTTAACCGTGGCGGAAACGCCTCTGGTTCAGTGGCGGGGACCATCGATCTGGAATATGAGGGGAGGGGAGTAAGAGGAAGCTACTAATCTCTGGTGATATTTAACAAAAATACAGAGAGGGGGGAGAAATGGTGAACTGGAAAAAATGGTGGGGGGAGGAAAAGTTTGAAAAGTGGTGGGTATAGAAAAACTTTGTAGTTACAAGAAATGTGGTGGGTATTTAGAAAGTTTGTAGTTACAAGAAATGTGGTAGGTATAGAGAAAGTTTGTAGTTACAAGAAATGTGATAGTATTGAGAAAGGTTGTAGTTACAAGAAAAGTGATGGGTATAGAGAAAGTTTAAAGTTAAAAGAAATGTGATGGGTATAGAGAAAGTTTAAAGTTACAAAATTGTGGTAGTATAGAGAAAGTTTGTAGTTACAAGAAATGTGATAGTATAGAGAAAGTTTGTAGTTACAAGAAATATGGAGGGTATAGAGAAAGTTTGAAGTTACAAGAAATGTGGTGGGTATAGAGAAAGTTTGTAGTTAAAAGAAATGTGGTGGGTATAGAGAAAGTTTGTAGTTACAAGAAATGTGGTGGGTATAGAGAAAGTTTGTAGTTACAAGAAATGTGATGGGTATAGAGAAAGTTTGTAGTTACCAGAAATGTGGTAATATAGAGAAAGTTTGTAGTTACAAAAAATTTGGTGGGTATAGAGAAAGCTTTTAGTTATAAGAAATGTGGTAGTATCGAGAAAGTTTGTAGTTACACAAGAAGTGTGATGGGCATAAAGAAAGTTTTAAGTTACCAGAAATGTGGTAGTATAGAGAAAGTTTGTAGTTACAAGAAATGTGGTGGGTATAGAGAAAGTTTTTAGTTACAAGAAATGTGATGGGTATAGAAAAAGTTTGAAATTACAAGAAATGTGGTGGGTATAGAGAAAGTTTGTACTTACAAGAAATGTGATGGGTGTAGAGAAAGTTTAAAGTTACACGAAATGTGATGGGTATAGAAAAACTTTGTAGTTACAAGAAATGTGATGGGTATAGAGAAAGTTTGAAATTACATGAAATGTGGTGGGTATAGAGAAAGTTTGTAGTTACAAGAAATGTGGTTGGTATAGAGAAAGTTTGTAGTTACCAGAAATGTGATGGGTTTTGAGAAAGTTTGTAGTTACAAGAAATGTGGTGGGTATAGAGAAAGTTTGTAGTTACAAGAAATGTGGTGGGTATAGAGAAAAATTGAAGTTACAAGAAATGTGGTGGGTATAGAGAAAGTTTGTAGTTACCAGAAATGTGGTAGTATAGAGAAAGTTTGTAGTTACAAGATATGTGGTGGGTATAGAGAAAGTTTGTAGTTACTAGAAAAGTGGTGGGTATAGAGACAGTTTAAATTTACAAGAAATGTGGTGGGTATAGAGAAAGTTTGTAGTTACAAGAAATGTGATGGGTATAGAGAAAGTTTAAAGTTAAAAGAAATGTGATGGGTATAGAGAAAGTTTGCAGTTACAAGAAATGTGGTGGGTATATATATTCTCTGTTGACTCTTTCAGAAGACTTATTCTCACAGTGTGCTGAATAAACTATCTCAAGAAACTACCTCAAGAAACTAGAGCTTCATCTGAGACTAAATATGTAATTCTACAACCTACTTTGAAAGACATTGTCCTCATTTCTGTCCTCCTTTGCAAGGCTTTGTCCTTATTTCTGTCCTACTTTGAAAGATATTGTCCTCATATCTGTACTCTTTTGAAAGGCTTTGTCCATAATTTCTTCCTCATTTGAAAGGATTTATCGTCATTTTTGTCCTTTTTTAAGAGTACAAGTGTCTTGTGACCTTAATGCCGTTTCAATTAAAGGGAATAACGAGGTGAAATAAAAAAAATACTGACCAGATTTTTAGTGAATTTCAAAATTAAATAATGTTGTTTTTTTTTTAAAATATTTTTTAAACATTCCCCCCCCCCCAGTTTATTCGATGTAAAACGGAAGAAACAACAACTACCGACACACTTTGATGAAGCTCTTTCAAGTGAGTCGATTCTGGGACATTTCTCGACAATGGAAGGACAAACAAAGTCATTTTGAATTTACAGATGAAATCAGGCTTGTAATATTGTTTAACCGTTTAATAACAGTATCGGATCCTGATTGCTGAATAGAGTGATTACGTGGGTGGCTCTATTAGACAATCTTCTGTTAGCCTGAACAATATTTGGTAGTATTAGACTACATTCAATATGTATTGCGACATTTGAAACAACTCTTAGCTGAGAATTTTAAAATAGTATTTCCGGTTAATTAATAGTATTTCCGGTTAATTAATAGTATTTCCGTTTTTTTAATAGTATGTCTAGTTAATTAATTAATGAGTATTCTTGATATCGCGGTGAGGTATCAAATTTTCACCATGCAATAAAATATAAAAAAAAAACAAGGTTACAAAGACAGTTTGTGTAAAAACACAAAATCAAAATTGGCCCCCGAATTGGTCCACCCAGGCAGATAAAAAGGCAGGTTACAATATTAACAGAAAGAATATCAGAATGAAATTCTTTCAAAGGCTAATGACAGAGAAGAATGGAGAAAGAAGGTTGGCAGATCTTGTAAGGTGCCCCAATTGTCCAGCAGACCAAGGGATAGGTGAAAGTGAAGGTAAAGTTCGATGTTCACCTGGCCTAACTGATGTCATATAATGATTATCTAATTGATTTCATTGTGTTTTAAAGGGTCAATCTCAAATTCAAAGTATTAAGATCAAAAAAATTCCGTGAAAAAAAAATCCCTAAGTTACGTTTTCAGTTGTTAATACATTATGTTGTAGTTCACACAAGAATATGCGAAATACTACAAATTAATTTTTTTTCTAAATTATTTTCCACTTATAGGCATACTAAATACATTTCTTCTCTTTGAATAAAAGAGTAATTTTTTTTTTAACTGTAGTAATTAGTAAAATTGAACGTTATTAACTAAGCAATACAATTGAAAAAAGTTTTTTTTTACAATATATCTAAAATGGTTGGATAAATGTGTAAAAAATATGTAAATGGTCATCTCCCTTACTAAATAACCTCCCGTGCTTGTTACTATTAATAGTAAATAGTTGTAAAAATGGTGTATTTTAATGAAAAAAAACAACTGCTAGCAAAGCTGATTTTAAAAATTAAATTTTTCGCTTTCAGAAAGGAAAAAAAGTAGCCGTTGCATCAAAACTTTGAAATGTCTAAAATATCATGATGTCGGATTTTCATTATTTTGTCTAGTTTACGAGATCTTAACGGACAGATGGACAGACAGACCACACAAAACTAATAGCGTCTATTCCCATTTCGGGGGCTGCTAAAAATGAGGTTAGTCTAATCTATATTTGTTTAAAAAAATGACCCCCAAAAATTGTGTTAATTAATTTTTTATGAAATGCTATCAGATGTTTACCGTTTTGACTGATTCACTAGATATAAAACAGGAGAGATACATCTATTTACTTTTCATAATCTATCTTAAGGATACATAGTCTTGTCTGATATGTTTGCTGTAACGAAATCAAGTATCATGATTTTAATTTATTTCACTGCACAGCATTCATCTACGAAACTTCTGCTTTATTCGATGTCTGGGAACTCACGTTCAACATGAAACAATTCGAAATATTATTCTCCCACAAAGGGCGTCCTTAATTGTCAATCCCTAGACGTTGTTTGATGGTGTTTATTTCCTCTGTTCGTCTCCAGTTAACCTGTCCTTTACCTCCTCCCAGACCCTCCCCCCCCCAATTACGTTCTTTGATGACAGCCAGTTCCCAACGCTCATTAGAATCTCAATCACGTGATAAATGTACACCCACCCTCCCACTGTCCTTCTTATGCTTTTTTTTATCAAAATAATCTAAAACACTTTTTATCACCCTCTCTCTCTCTCTCTCTCTCTCTCTCTCCCAATAAAATCATTTACTTATATAAGAACCTTTATTTTGGGTAAGAGGGGGGAGGGTTGGGGTGGAAACTAAAACTCCTGCGGACCTGGATTCAACACAAGACTTTTGTTTCTCTTTGCTGCTACCTGAATCTTGTCTCCCTTTAACTGGTCGTCTCCCTTGCCCTCACCCCTTCAAGGTTGTGCCACCGTCTAGACTGTAGAACATCTGTAAAGAAACTACTTCTAGCTTCACCTCCCTCCAGACCCGGTCCAAATCCTCTTTCCCAAACCTCTTACACCACACTAACCCCCACTTCTTCTAAACCACCTCGACCACCATCATGAATATTCCTCGTGAACTCTCACGTTCATTCCATCCAAATCTGTTTTCTTCCTTCTTTCATTCACCTCCTTCCTTTCTCTTAATTGTGTACTTCTTAAATGTATCCCCCCTATAGAGGGCGCCCTGTGTTCTGTAAACAGAAAGAGGGGAGGGCTGGGATCTAGATTTAGAAAAAAGGGCGTAACAGTTTTTAATATTTCTACCTCATTTTCGTAGAGCGTGTCATTTCACTTTTCACTTGTTTTAATAGTCTCCTGAGAATTCATAACTCGAAGAAATTCGAGATTTCTAGATAAGCCCCCCCCCCTCAGCTTCAATTGTGGAGGGGGTGGGGTTAGGGTGGGGAGACATTTCATTGGGTGACAAATTCAAGACAACGGTCTTCATCGTGTTCAAACCCTCGCCTTCTGTTCTGAACGTATTAGATCTAGGCCCGCAACATTTCTGCTTGTGGAACTTTTATTTTATTTTGGCTTATCTGTGAAACGGTGCAGATCTACTCGTCCTTGACTGTGACAGTAACATTTCCCAGTCGATCACCAGCACCGGTCAGTAAACACGAGACCCTGCGATGCATCACACATTTCATTGAACAAGCAGAATTGTTAGGCCTATTTGTTTAAAATTCTCTAAGCTTCTAGTAAGCGTATCTGTATCATTTAGTTTGGATCAGTCATGATATTAAATTTGTTAAATAACTAGAGTATTCTAGACTAACAATCTGTCAAGTGCAATTTCTTTCCTTTGTTCGAGATACCAAATAAAATAATTAGTTACCAATAGTTACTTATCTGTGATTAATTTTCTAAAATTGTCTCTTGTTTTGTCAGGTAAAAGAAAAAATTGTGCAAAAGTTTAGCTTAATCCAATACTGGGTGGGGGAGAAAGAACGGGTACAAAATTTTTACCAGACAGACAGACAGAATTATTTACCTTAATATTCGTATATCTGAGCGTAAATGTAATTATTATATTTTTTAAAAATAATCAAATATTTATGAAATGATAGCCTTATTCATTGCCTTATATCTCAATATTGCAAGATTTTATCTTTCATTAGCTTAGTACATTTTCTATATAAAATGAAATAAATTAGTTACGACCCTTTAATTTATTAATTGGTTAATTTTTTTTATTAATCCATGTATTGTTTTTGGCTATAAATAACTGTGTGAAATTTGTACTTGATCCAAGAAGGGGAAGTGGAGAAAAGTGAAGTGTAAAATATTCCACTGAGACAGACAGACAGACGGAGTGACTTAATACAAGCCGATACTTAAAGTATCAGCTAAACATAGTTAATAGGAATATTATGTCATTGGTTATTTCTTTACACATGAAAAGTTATATCTGTGATATATTTGGCATGTAACATTTGACAATGAATAGACATATATCAAAATTGTGCTGATAAGATATTAGTGTTTCTTCTTATCTTATCTTATAAGTTACAGACGTTCAAACAAAAGAGAATACAATTACTTGTTTTTTCTACTGCATCATGTGTTGTCATCAACAATGAATATTTATGCAAAGCTTCAACTTGATCCGAGAAGTGGGAGACAAACAATAGTCTTGTTAGTCTCTAAATCTGCTCAAAATTAATATCATGAATTATTCAAAATTATTAATTCAATTTCACTCATTTTTTTTCTTTTGTTTTTTAAGAATTGTTAATATTTTGTCTGGCCATTATTTGAGTCAATACACAAAACGCTCTATCAGAAATATAAGGGCAATTACTAAACACATGGGCGTAGCCAGGATTTTTTTCTCTCCCCCCCCCCCCCCCGCAAATATATATATACATTCTGGCCCTTTATTCTTTCAGAAGACGTTTATTCTTGTACCCTACAATATGTTCTTCCATGAGTTAGTGGGAAAATTGTAGACTCCCAGCTTTGCCAGCAAGGAGGTTTGGGGGAGCGTTCTGAGCTCCCCTTGCGCGGGGTCTAGTCCTGCCGCCAAGCAATAGTTTCGGTATTGAAAGCCATCAAAATGCATATTCTGAGGTATCTTCAGTGCATTATCCTGCTATTTAACGTTTCATTTCAAAAACCTAATCTGCTATTCTTACTGACTTAGAAACTCCCGCGTCGTTCGGCTAATTGGGCGGCAAGCTGCTTCCACAAAAATCTGTCACTGGCAATAACTGAAGCCTTTTCGCTCCTGCTCTGAGGAATTAGGTGAATGTAGTTTGCTTGAGAATACAATTGAAAAGAGAGGTTTTCAAACTTTCAAACTTAAAACTCTCTGTATGGGGGTATTTAAACTCAAAACCATCTGGAAGGGTTTTAAACTTTTTTAAAAACCCCTCCGGAGTAGGGGGTTGAAACTCAACTCCCCCCCCCTTCCTTGGCTTGGCTACGCTCATTGAATTTTGAGAATGTAATTTGCTTTTTTTTTATATTGAAGAGGTATTTTTTAGCTTAAACCCAGCTGAAGGATGGTTTAAACTCAAATCCCCTTTGGATACGCTCATAGATTTTTTAGATTTTATATTGAAGAGGTATTTTTTTAGAGTCAAAACCTCATTGGTTACGCTCATAGCATTTTGAGTGCGTAATTTGCTTTTTAGCGGCCCCCAAAAAAGGAAAAGACGCTATTAGTCTTGTGTGTAATGTCTGTCCGTCTGTCCGTCCGTCCCGTTTAGATCTCGTAAACTAGAAAAGATATTGAAAATCACAATATTTTAGACCATTCAAAGTTCTGATGCAACGGCTACTTTTTTTTCTGAAAGCGAAAATTCTAATTTTTAAAATCAGTTATGCAAGCAGTTTTTTAAAGAGAAAAAGCTAATTAGTATGCATTATAAGTTAGACCTAATTAAAAACGAATAGTAATCTTGTAAACTTCATTTTCCTAACCTTTTATCACTAGCAGAGCATTATCTCACATTCTCTTTTTGGGGATTCGAATAAAAGATTGAGCCATTTCAAAAATTTAGATCAATTATAAGACATCAGTTAGGCCAGGAGAGGCGCTGTGGCTGAGCAGTAAAGCGCTTGGCTTCCGAACCGGGGGTCCCGGGTTCGAATCCTGGTGAAGACTGGGATTTTTAACTTTGGAATCTTTGGGCGCCTCTGAGTTCACTCGGCTCTAATGGGTACCTGACATTAGTTGGGGGGGGGGGGTAAACTCAAAACCCCTTTGGCTACGCACATAGAATTTTGAGTGTGTAATTTGCTTTTTTTTATATTGAAGAGGTGCTTTTTGGCGGCAAACCCCCTATGGAGGGGGATTTAAAACACAAAACTCCTCTTGGCTACGCTCATAGAATCTGGTGACTGATGTATGGGGATAGTCATATATTAAAGAGGGGGTTTTATCGTAGATTTCGGAGGGGGTTTTGTTTTATAGAAGAGGGGGTTTTGACTGCAAAACCTCCTGGTAGGGGGTTTTAAACTTAAAACCTCCTTGGCTGCGCTGGGGCAAGTGATGGTTTAGTATTAAAATGTCAACTAAAATAATCAAAATCAAAGCAAAAATAAATCACTAAATTCCGATCTCCTCTCGGAGGGGGATTTCATTTCGGGGGGAAACCCCCCCCCCCCACCCTCCGGCTACGACCATGAGTCTGGACAGATAGTCTTTGCCACACAATAACAAGAATAGAAGAGAAAAACATTTTATGTAATAAGTATGTGCGTGTGTGAGAGGGGTTGTGTATGTGTGCGTGTGCTGTCGCTTCAATGTTTGGGGATCCTTGAGGGCTGGCATGTCGGTTATGTGATAGTCTAACCTTTGGTACAGATGTAAAGAACACTGCCAGCTAATCTGACACAAGAGAAAGTCAATCAAGATATTGAAGAGGTCACATCAGAGAATCTTAAACAATACCTGTAGTTTGGGATTTTTTAAGATAAATTTTAAACGTAGTCATCTATTTGTTTAATTCTCAGTTGTTGTTTTTTTAATAAAGATTTGGTGTAATAATAAATTTATTTTGCACTAGATGCGAAAGAGTTTATAAGTTTTGTTGGTTTTTTTTTTGTTTTTGTCTAAAAAGTGCAGACACAATATTTTATACACATTTTAAAACGCCTGGCCTATCAACAAGTCCGATTTTCTGTATGCCGATACATCAAAAAGCTAATTATTAGCCGTCATCAATGTATTTGTTTTACAATTTCGTGTTGACCTTGATGAGACCCCAACTTGAAATCAGAACTGGAAATATGTTTGTTTCTTTTATGTCGTAAATTGCGTTGTTTTTCACGACTTATATACTTTACAACGACTACTGTTTCTACAGAGTTTATATCAGCTTGCTCTGTCTATCTATATATCTGGTACACATTTCGTACGCGTTATGGCTTCCATTACCCATTCTCGGATTAAGTTGAATCTTCTGCACAATTATTCATTGTTCTTAACTAAACATAAATCAATTAAAAAAAAAACAATTAGTGGTAATTAATTAGTTTTGTTTGTTGTAAAAGCAAATAAAGCTTACAATATTAAGATATGTGGCTGTAAATGTACATTTCTTTCTAACAGATTAGAGATACATTATATCGATAGCGGTTATTATATAAGAAACATGTTACATATTTATGAGAAGGGTTAACAATTTGAGAACCTCAGAAAAAGTTCTGATAACCTGCAAACATTCCACCTGTAAATCATGGAGCGCTTTACAAGACGACCACAAGTCTAGCTTATTTACACAGCTATTTGTTTTAAGTGGAAATACCCAGAATTCCAAACTTTGTAAATATCACACGGCCATCTGAACGTCGCCCCCCTCCCAACAGAATACACATTTTTGTTTCTTTTTAATGTCAGTGTTTACAATGACTTCCCTTTGTTGACCGTATCAATGCAGTTGTCTCCTCAGCCGTCTCTGTTTAACTCCAATGAATCCACATCCTGTTCTTAGCAGCATAGATAGAAAGCTGGACATATTCAACGGAAATGAAGGGGTTAATTAGTTTTAAGTTCTTAGGAGGACCGTAGTGGGTTTATCACGTGGGCTATAGTTGACTTGAGTATGTACGCCATTGAAAATGTACACTATTAAGCCACTGCCCTCTTCTCGTTGACGGAACAAGCACTTGGTGGGAATCAACAAAGAATATAACAATGCATTTTGCGGCGACAAACGTCATTGTCAAGACAGTGTTTTAAAAGCAATATAAACTAAATCAGTGATGTCCACGACAAGCGTGTTGGAAATGACCCCCTGGACGAAAAAGGTTGGGTCACCACCAGTGGCGTAGCAAGGTACCTGTGGGCCCGAGTTCATAAACATGATAGCGGGCCACTTGGTGGAAGTAAAAGGAACAAAGATATCCTCCTCTCTGTAACAGTCTATCTTGAACACACACAAATGTATTTCAATGCAGGAGTACTATTTGTGTGTGTGGGGGGGGGGGAGTTAAATTGCTTTTATAAAGCGCATCTTTCATTCTTTTTGTCGTTCCCGGTGCGCTATGGTCATCTCTTTTGTTGACCAGTTTTGCGTATGAAGGCTATCCAGGGTTTCCGTGCTGCCTTTAGGGCTTAGGAACAAAGCACTGCTCGAGTCGGGTTTTGAATTCGAGCCCATCTTATAGGTAGCCAAGCGGTTCAAACCTCTCGGCCACACACAGGTAATAGGATCATTTCACTCAGTTCAGTTACGACTTCATGCTTACATAAGCTCTGATCGCAACTAAATCATTTTAAAAGCAGGGGGAGATAAACACTCCACTGATTCACACAATATTTAATAATAACACAATAACAAAATAAAACTAATAGCAAAAGTTGAAGGACAAAATTGAGAACATTTACAGATGATTGCATAATATATATATATAGAAATAAAAAAACAGGGTTATAAAGACAGTTTGTGCGGAAACCAGATAGGTAGAAAGGCAGGTTTCAATATTTCCAGAGAGAATATCAATGAAATTCCATCAAAGGCAAATGACAGAGAATAATGGAGAAAGAAGGTTGACAGATCATTTGTGGTGCCCCAACGGTCCAGCAGACCAAGGGATAGGTGAAAGTGAAGTTGAAGCTAGATGTGAATCTGGCCGTAAGTGACGTGGCCTGATACAAACTAACAAATAACTAAGTGTTATAATAAATGAAAAGATACACAGAAAAGTCACGACCTGTGTAGTGAGATTCATTATTGTGACCCCCTTACACATCTCATAGACTCCCAAATCACTTTTTCACTATCGTTGACTCCTTGGAAGTCTTAGTAGATCCCTGAGGGTCTATATAGACCACTTTGGGAATCACTGTATTAGTTGATAGTAATTAAATTTGTAATACACCTAGACCATCTGTAAAAAAAACGGGATTTAAAATCAGTAAATATTGTTAATGACCATTGGGAAGACATAGCCCTAGACCGCACTAGTTGGAGAGAGACGGTGAGCAAGAAAGCTATAGACAGCGAGAAAACATGGGTCTCAGCTCTTGAAGAAAAGCGTCCCACACGGAAAATGGCCAGCTCCTCTACCACCAAAGAGAAAGCCACCTTAACCTGCAATATATGTGGACGGGAGTGTCTCTCCAAATTAGGGCTCCACAGCCACATGAAAAAGTGTTCGAGATGAACCATAGTCGTTCTACGATTGAAGAATGCCAATAAAATACATCTAGAATAGCTATAATAAATCTTTTCGATCTTTACCAATGTATTTTGTTGAGCGCAATTTCATAATTTTAGCTTTCTCAATATATTCTATGATCCTATCGCTTGTCTGGTCCTGTTTGGAAAAGTTGAGAGGAGAAAGAAGGGGGTATATGGGTGATTATTAACGTGATCGCTTTTTAAATGCATTTATCAAAAACAAATATCTTAAAACGTTGAGCATAAAGATGTATAATTCAACTTCGACCACCACATCTGTCAAGTACAATTTCTTTCCCTTGTTTGATACCAAACAAAATAATTAATTACCAATAGTTAATTTACTAAGTTTTTTTTTTCTTGTTTTGTCAGGTAAAAGAAACAAGTTTAGACAATTTCAGTTTAATCCGTGATTGGGTGTGTGAGAAATAATGTGTACAAACTTTTTACCAGACAGACAGACAGACTGATAGACGGAGACAGACAGAGTGAGTTGATATAAGTTTTGTAAAAATCAAACATAGCAATGGTGCTATTAATACACATTCTACAAATCAAACAAGAACATACAACTAAATTGCTAATTAACCTTGCTTAGGTTACATTTCCATCCAGAAGGAATCGTTTAAAAAAAAAATCGAAATACAACCCGGTGTATCAGTGATGACACATATACCATGCATTCAACTGTTACATACACATATAACATACATACATCTGTTGCATACAAACAATACAAGTTCACAATCACACCAACATGTGTGAACATAGGCAATAGGGAACACTGCTACCTGCTACACTGCTACCTGCACTCAGGTGTACGATTGTGGGGAAGTGAGGCGTCAAAACACTGCGTCATATCCGGTTGTCTCATTTCTTTCTTATGGTCACCATATGTTGCTAAGGACGCACACTGGGGCGTGGTCCATACCTGATCGTAATCGTGTTTCGGTTTTCGGAAAGAGATAGAACAAAAAAAATCGTTTAGGTAGAGCAAAAAGTAAAAGTTGGCAGAAGCTGCTGCGGGGGTCATCAAGTCCTAAGGAGGTCAACTGGTGGTGTCTGCTCGTGTGTTTGTTATTGGTGACATTGACCTGTCAAGGTATGGGTTTCAGTGAGGTATGTTTATGTCAGGCTCTACCAGGTAACCAAACGAACTAGTTCACTATTGCTGGAAACAAACATAAAACTTTCTTTTTATTTTTAAAAATATTATTTCAGATTATTTTCTGCCTGGTTTGTGTCTTGAGTGTGTGTGTGTGTGTGTGTCTTGAGTGTGTGTGTCTTGAGTGTGTGTGTGTGTGTCTTGAGTGTGTGTTTGTGTGTGTTTTAGTTCTTCGTCTTCTACATTCTCGTTATCATATTGTAGGGCTCAGGTACATAGACATATCTGAGATGAACTGCGCTGTAGTTTCCAGAACAGGCAGTTCCCCGTGAAGGTTTTCCTCTATAAGGATGTTTTGGGTCCAGTGTCTTGTTCGGGCCTCTCGATGGAGAATGTAGCGTTAAAGGACATGATCGCAATCTCTTTTGACACTCCACAGGGGAGTTCAGTCAATATAGTGGGGTTTTTTTTTACAAAGCTTAGCGCACTCCGTCTGTCTGTCTGGAGTCTTTTACACGTTTTGTTATGCCATTTCCAATTCTCGGATCATATTGAAATTTTGCACAAGTATTCATTGTCAGTGACAGCATACGAATCCAGTGGCGTAGCTAAGCTGGGGGGAGTGGGGTCCGAATTCCACTTGGACCACCAAATGAGGGGGCTCCCCCAATTGAATGTCCTCATTTTTGTTTTACATTAAATATTAAATATTACGCCACTGCAATGTGATCTTGCTATTCACGTGGAGTTAAAAATATTAGACAGCATTGATCTAGATCCTAGATGATGTTATAGATGTCTTTGCTGCACAGAAAGCACGACGTTTAGCGATGTGAATCGAGTTGTGTCACTTGTGCATTATCTCGCCAATAAACAGTGGAATTATTCATTAAAAGAGTCTTATTGATTTTTTTAAAATTTTACTTATATACTGTACCAATTGGAAGTTAAACTTATAGAGACTTATATATTTATTAAGTACATTACGTCATGTCACGATGTCAAAATGTCATTACCTCATGTCATGTTGTCAAAATGCAGGGGCCCCTAAAAAGGTCTAGCCCACCGCGCCCCCAAATCCCGAGCTACGCTACTGTATGAATCAATAACAAAAAAAAACTTAACACGCTAGTGATCATTTAGTTGTATTAATCAATTTTGTTTTATATTGGAGTTAGTTACAAAGATCAGATCTCTAACAAAGAAATCCTATGCCGAACTGGGACTCAGCCATTTAATGAAGTTGCTAAAGGTTTGTGGGACATGCCCTCCTACACACTGAATCACACATACCAAGAGTTGCAATGACTTGGAGGTAACTGTGATGTACTTGATAAAACTTGTGAAGAATTCAACTATTTTTATTTACATAATGGGGTGATCGTCCTCTATCTTTAAATCCGTCGATATTTCAGTAGCGAAGTCAATTTACGATGCTTATTGTTCCCAGACCTATTTTCTTTTTGTGTACTCATATTCCGCAACGTCATTAGTCTTTATGGTTACGTCACTACTTCCACAGTGGCTAACTAAAAGTAAAGTTCCCCTTATGGACCTTGTATCTATAGGGCATACGATGTAGTGGTAATTTGTTTCTGTGGTCTATGATTAACAAAGGTATCAAGTGGTCAGCACAATGACCAAGCGCCATGACTTTTCCTTTTCCCCAATCAATGTCGCTAGCTTAAGTTCACACTTATTATGCACAAACATCTCATATCTCTAAACTAAACCCCTACGCCCTACACTGAACACAAGCTAGCTTTCTAAACAGTTGGACTAAGACTTAAGTCAGGAACCATTTATATAATCAGCTTTGGGAATTCGTTTTGTAATGGGGTATCAAGGTAAAAGATGAGTGATGTTTATTAAGGTGATAACAGATGTGAGACAGTAACAATCAACATTTATGTTCGGCTTGATTCTTGTTCTGGCTTACGACCTATGTCTTCTCATTCCTACAAGGTTCACTATCGCTGCCTATGTCTTCACTTTCCTACAAGGTTCACTGTCGCCACCTTTGTCTCCTCATTCCTACAAGATTCACTGTCGCCACCTATGTCTTCGCTTTCCTACAGAGTTCACTGTCGCCACTAATGTATGAAGTCTGTGCCGCTGTCGTCTGGTTGTCTCAACAACGGCGGCCTTCATAGACGTCTTCCACGCACACAGGAATGACCCTAGTTGACCGTTGGGATGAAAAAGGCTAGTTTTCTTTTCCCCTCAATTATCGCAGGCAGAGCCATTTATTTAAACTCTTGAGATCTTGAGTTCGATACTCGGTGATGTTTAGTCCACGCCTGAGTCCACCCAGCTTAAATCTGTACCTGACATTAATCAGGCAGTAAAGGCAGTTGGTCATTGTGCTTGCCACATGACACCAACGTAAACCGTTGGCAATAGAGACTGGTTTAAAAGAGCTAAGAAGTTAAGCAAGAAAATGGTTTAGGCCTTGACTATTAGGCTTACCAGACACACACACAAATGTCCCAGGGAGAACAAAGACTTACAAAAGAGAACAAAATGAGGGTAGAAAAGAAAAACCCAGAAGATATGGATTGAATTCAATTGCTACATAATCTACCAAGGCGTATAGTAGAGGGATGGCCGAACATGTCATATGTCAATTCCTTCTTATAAAAGTAACACTTTTAAAAACTGGGCCTAGAACAAGAGATATACTTAGGACATTGACATATAGAATGCAAATTTAGTCTTTTCAACAACACACGCATTGCCAATGTGTACAAATTAGGAAAGTAGTCGAAGATTTTTTTTTGTTAAATCTTAGACCTCGCCTGTTTCTTATTGAATGAAAACAATAAATGCCAGAAGACATGAAAGAATGAGGAGGCAAAGTCTAAATTACTTCTGACAGTTCCAGAGAGTTCAAATAGACCGTTTTATGTCTACCAATGATTGCAGACGACAGTTTTGTGACAGAGCAACAGGGGCGGTAATCGCGGTATTAGTGGTGGTAAACCCAAGGGAGATAATTAAGTAAGAAGAGTTGATTACCCCTTCTTTAGAGTTCCGCTTTTTCGTTGAAACTTCACACAGTTTTTTCTAAGTCAGTCATATAATCAAAGACCAGTTCTGAAACAAAATTTGAAAGTAAACTGTTAGATTTTTTAGCATAATTTTTACATACACATAAGTATACATATCTTTCAGTCTATCAATCTATTTCTCTCTCTCTCAAAATATCTATCTATCTCTCCGTATCAGGTTGAAGAGGAATGAAGACACAAAGACAGTTTGTGTGGAAACAGAAACTCAAAATCGGCCCCCGAACTGGTCCACCCAGTCAGGTGAAAAGGCAGGTTTCAATATTTTCAGAAATCAGATTAGAAATGACATGCCATCCCTCTCATCACAGCTTGACCACTCTCCAATTTTTAAAAATACTCCTTTTTGCGAGTTTCAGCGTGTATCTGAAGGGTACTAAACGACTTACTTCACAATTCCGACAAAGGCCACATATCAATTCTTTCCATGCTGGACTTGTCCGCAGCCTTTGATACGCTAGACCATGAAATTATGATGGCCAGATTCTCTGCAACTTTTGGTTTAGCAGGAGTCGTCCTAAAGTGGCTTGGATCCTACCTGACGGAACGCACTTAAAGTGTCGTTGTTAGCGGGACGGAATCAACAAGCTTACTTTTGAATTACGGAGTACCCCAAGGATCAGTTCTAGGCCCAGTACTGTTCACTATGTACACATATCCACTCAGCGGTGTCATACGGCCAACCGGTATCTTATACCATTTCTTTGCCGATGACTCACAGTTATACGATTCATCAGTACCCTCAGAGGTGTCGCATCTGGCAGAGAAAATCAGTAGTACCGTTGCAAGGGTGAGCGATTGGATGGTTGAAAATAAACTCAAGATGAACGAAGACAAGACAGAAATAATTAAGATTGGCACTAGGAACAATGTCTCAAAAATGGAAAGCACAGATTCTTTCTTTATCACGAACTGCCATGTTCCTTTGTCCATGTAGTGCGGAATCTTGGAGTTTTCTTCGACTCAACACTATCTTTCGACCCACACATAAGTCAGCTCTGCAAAGGTCTTTATCTGCAGCTGCGCAGATTAGGCGAGATCCGACCATATTTAACAACGGAGTCAACAAAAACGCTAGCTGTGGCATTCATACTCTCCCGCCTTGACTACTGCAACGCCGTGCTAGCAGGTATACCTGATGACAAAATAGCCAAGCTGCAACGTATACAGAACTACGCCGCTCGAATAGTCCTCGAATAGTCCTTAAAAAAAATAGACAAGATTCTGCTACTACCCTCTTGCGCACGCTCCATTGGCTTCCCGTGAAAGCGAGAATCGATTACAAGGTCGCCACACTTTGTCATCATGTATATATAACAACGAGATGCCCTTGTACCTTAGAGAACTGATTACTCCATATGTCCCCCAGAGAGCCCTGCGCTCAATGGACTCAACGCTTTTAGTAGTGCCACGTTTCTCCCTCAAAAGCTACGGTCTGCGGGCTTTTTCAGTTCACGGACCAAAGGTTTCGAACTCACTCCCCATTGATCTCAAACAGACAACATGCTACACCACTTTGAAGAAGAACATTAAGACCTATCTGTTTAAAACTTTTTTAGATTAGTTTGTCATGTTAGCTCTTGTGTTTGTGTTTGTAATGTTGTTACAGCGCCTTGAGCCTACATTTTGTTTGTTAACAGCGCTTTATAAATAAAATTATTATTATTATTATTAATTCTATCAAAGACAAATGACATAAGAATGGAGAAAGAAGATTGACAGATCTTGTGTGGTGCCCCAGCAGAACAAAGGATAGATGAAAGTGAATGTGAAGTTAGATGTAAACCTGGTCTAACTGATGTCTTGTAAAGAATATCGAATTGATCTAATTGTTTTGTATCCCGTCAATCTCTTTACTTGGGTGTTTTATGTGTATAGCGTATATGGGCATTTCACGAGATAATATGAAAAACTACTTATTAATTGTTGTTTTAAATTATGTCCAACTTATATGCATACTAAATAGATTTTTTCTCTTCAAAAAAAAAAAGAAAACATTTTTTGTGTAAATGTAGTAGTTAGTATGACAAAACTTATTTAACTTAGTAATACAAATGTAAAAAAAACAACATTTTGACAAAAAATCTAAAACCGTTTGCATAAATATGTTAAAAATACGGTAAATAGTACACTCCCCTGCTAAAGAGCCGCCATTGTTTGTTACTATTAATAGTGAAAAGTTGTAAAAGTGGTGTAATTTCTTGAAAAATCTGCTTGCATAAGTGATTTTAAAAAGTAGATTTTTCACTTTCAGAAAAGAAAAAAAGTAGCCGTTGCATCAGAAGTGTGAATGATTATTATGATGTCGGATTTTCACTATCTTTTCTAGTTTACAGGACGGACGGACAGACGGATGGACAGACATTCCACACAAAACTAATAGCGTCTTACGGGGGTCCGCTAAAAACATTCCCAGAAGACAAAAAAAAGACTTTCCTACTGGGACGAAATCAGGATAAAACAAAATTGTATCTAATACACAATAATAAAGAAGCTGAAGGGACTTGCCGAGAAGACTCAGATAAATACATTGAATTATTCGGCGTGTGTGTTATGAAAGCATATAGCAAAGATTGTTTAAAAAAAAAACATTAATTCTTGTCAACAGAAAAACATATTTCAGATGAAAAATTGGCATTTAATTAATTTTAACTAATTACTGGAAACGAATTGTGACTGTTGACGAGAATGAAAGCAATTGGAAGTTAAATCTAGGAATCCGTATATATCACAAGCCCATGCTACGTCTACGCTACGTTCATATTACGTCAATGCTACGTTTATATTAAATTCATGCTACGTTCATATTAAGTCCATGCTACGTTCATATAACGTCCATGCTACGTTCATATTACGTCCATGCTACGTTCATATTACGCCCATGCTATGTTCATATTACGTCCATATTACGTCCATGCCACGTTCATATAAAGTCCATGCTACGTTCATATTACGTCCATGCTACGTTCATATTACGTCCATGCTACGTTCATATTACGCCCATGCTATGTTCATATTACGTCCATATTACGTCCATGCCACGTTCATATTAAGTCCATGCTACGTTCATAGTACGTTCATGCTACGTTCATAATACGTTCATATTTGGTCCATGCTACGTTCATATTAAGTCCATGTTATGTTCATAGTACGCCCATGCTACGTTCATATTAAGTCCATGTTATGTTCATAGTACGCCCATGCTACGTTCATATTAAGTCCATGTTATGTTCATAGTACGCCCATGCTACGTTCATATGAAGTCCATGTTATGTTCATATTAAGTCCATGTTATGTTCATATTAAGTCCATGTTATGTTCATATTAAGTCCATGTTATGTTCATAGTACGCCCATGCTACGTTCATATTAAGTCCATGTTATGTTCATAGTACGCCCATGCTACGTTCATATGAAGTCCATTTTATGTTCATATTAAGTCCATGTTATGTTCATATTAAGTCTATATTATGTTCATATTAAGTCCATGTTATGTTCATATTTAGTCCATGTTATGTTCATATTAAGTACATGTTATGTTCATATTAAGTCCATGATACGTTCATATTAAGTCCATGTTATGTTAATTTTAAGTCCATGTTATGTTCATATTAAGTCCATGTTATGTTCATATTAAGTCCATGACACAAAGCCGTGCTACGACCTTGCTATAAGTTTTGCCGATCTTGCACACGATGCCTTGACTTCAGTGATGAATGGAGCCCATTGTGAGACACAAATACTGAGCCAATTTTTTATTGGTGAAACTCTCCTAGAACTTCGTTGCAATATTGACCAGGGAAACATGAAGAAAGTCATAGCCCTTTTTTTTTCTTGACACGTTCATTTGAGGACTGGAACATATTGGTTGCTTGCAGAGGTAAGCAAAATTCTTTCATTTAAGGGTCATTGGTGAAGACAATAATGCGCCAGAGTTCCGACAAGGAACCCGATAAGCAAGCTCCTGGGCAGCCTCTTTGTTATTTTACATATTGAAGATCGCCATTAAATAAAACCTCAGCTATAAATAATAAAAAAGAAGAGTAGACGGTACTTTTTGTTTCATCCCGTTCTAAAATTTTTAGCCGGCAATGAAAAATGGCGATCAAGACTTTCCGATTTTCGACCTTTGGACCAGTCCGCCTGCTTTAAACACCTTGAACGAATTAAAATGTGTACACGGCCCCGTACACTTTGTACATTTTTAGAGACGATTACAAACGAAACGTTGATAGTTCTAACTGGCTAGTTCCGGTAGACATTAATGGCATTGTTCTATTCTATCTGGCAGGTTCCGGTCGAGTCTGTAGATATTAGCTAGAAGATAAAATGCCGTTTCTAGGTGTATAAAAAGATTGCATTTGTTGTCGTTTGTTTTTCTTTTCAATGTATTATTGTTTAGGCGGATATGACGTCTGGGTTGTTTAAGTTTGTTGTTTTCATCAAATCATGATTGTTAAAACGTCTGAGTGTGTATAGGTGTAAATTTAAGTGTAGATACCAGTGTGAATGCGAGAGAAAAATATGGATACGAAGAGATAGAGAGAAAGTCAACGTGAGAGAGAGAGAGAGAAAGTGAGAGAGAGAGAGAGAAAGAGAGAGAAAGAAAAAGAGAGAGAGAGAAAGAAAAAGAGAAAGAGAGACAGAGAGAGAACGAGACAGAGAAAGAGACAGAGAAAGAATAAGAGAGAGAGAGAACGAAAGAGAGAGAGAGAAAGAGAGAAAAAGAGAGAGAGAGAACGAAAGAGAGAGAGAGAGAGAAAGAGAGAGAGAGAGACAAGAAAGAGAGTCAAGGTTGATATTTGAAGGATACAGAATGGAAGTCAAAGTTGATCACCGCTTTTTAGTCGTCTCCGCTCCAGACCTATACCTTTCAAAGATAGCTCCCTGGTTATACAATATGCGCGCTGGACTGTCGTTTAATTGTCTCGGTGGTCCAGGGTTCATACCCCTCCCGCTGCCATCCCCCGTCGTCCTGCGGAAGGTTTGGACTAGGAAGTAGATCATCTTCAACTCTGTAGGAACATCCGAAACATGTCAAACATTTGACAAACAAGTCCGAGTAAAAATTTCGAAAAATAAACCGGAAATATCTTTCAGAAAGAGTTAGATTGTTAGATCTATCAGCTTTGGTCTCTGGACTACTGCAAAATTGAAGGGATCTTTCTGCTCTTGGGGATATTGGAGATTATGTCCATAAAGTAATCAATGTCAAGGACGCTGAATTGAACTTTCTTGTTGCCAACTAAATACAAAAGAATTGGGCTGTGATTTGAACCCTATCCCAATGCGTGACATTGTTCGTCCTATCAATTCTCTTTTATTTCCGCTAGAAGTTACCCATTGATGTTGAAATAAGTTTGAAGTCATAGAGTGAAAATAGCATGCTTCCTCAATAGTAATATAGTACTGTGCTATACGCGGAAGAGTGTGGTACTTTCATTCTGCAGTGTTAAAAGTGTTATCTACCCTTCCTTTATTTTGTACACCGGATACACCAAAAAGCCTGGCTATTTATAGATTTAGCGCCATGTATGGAAATCTCCTATTTCTGTCCTTAAATGATCTTCTCATTCTTGAAAGATCTTTCTCTTCTTTTTGGATCGTTTTAGGAGTCATTCTGTTTCTAAGGAATATGGATTAAAATGTTAGCATCGAACCACGGCCGTTTTTTCTTTAGGTCTCGGTGAACAAATTTCAAGATGTTTTATCTTTTATTAAATGACAAAAACACACAACATAAAGATGCACACACACACTCACACAAAACACACACACACACAATTCTGCAAACAATCCTCGCCTCTCAGACTCCACTTGACAAAAAGCACATTATGTAACACCAAAGCGTCAGCTGCGACCAGAAACAAACACTAGAGTTCATAGAATTACCGGGCCGATAAGGAGATGCTCTGGAATGCTCATGAGAAAGTGTACCTGGAGTGAATTTAGGAAGTAGACAATCCGATGAGTGGAGAAATAACATAATAGTACCATTTACAAAGTTAGCTTCAAATACCTTATCCTATCATATCCTATCATCTATCTATCTATCTATCTATCTATCTATCTATCTATCTATCTATCTATCTATCTATCTATCTATCTATCTATCTATCTATCTATCTATCTATGGACAAAGAAACACTTAGATACACAAACGCACTAAAAACCTAAACACAAACAAAACGCAATCTGTTCCCTATCTCCATTGATGAAGACATCATTTCCCCCCGAAAGTCACCAGACAGATACAAAGAGACTCACAGGGCGGAGGCTGCTGTCAGAGGCAGAGATAGCCACAAACAAAAGCTAAATACAAAATATAGAAACAATGGAGTCCGAAGATGAGATAAATGCTTGCATTTCAGTGCAGTAGAAAGCAAGTAACATTAAGATGAATAACTGAAGGGAGGCAACTCAACGAGATATAGATGTTTATTTACATGGAGACATGACAAACACATAGGACATCTGCCTTGAGCACAGCATCTTTATATAGGCTCTAGACTTGGGCGGAAATCGTTCTCTCTCTTCTCTACTGTCAACACCTTCTGTACTAACTTGGATGTCGGTGTGCATGGCGGGGTTATAACCCTATTTAAAATGAGCACAATAACATTAAATGGAGGCAATCTTTTTAAAGACCTTCAGGGTAATTGGGTTTTAAGCCAATCTATGCCATTATGCTCTGTCGTATATTACGACAGACTTCAACTATCAAGTCACACTATAGGGTATAACTAAAGAAATATAATGAGCTTTTGAGATACAATGAATGTCCGATATTGGAGATTTGCATTCCATAAATAGCTTTTTGGTGTATCTAGGAACAGAATACGGAAGTAAGCGAAAGTGCTGGATTTACTTCTAACAATATATAGGCTACAGTTTAGGGTTAGCCTCCTCCCCCACACCCCAAACGGTTCCAGTGATATTTGCAATCATCTTGAAGAAAGAGTAAAGGAATATGTTCCTAACGTTTATTACAAGGACGTCCAGATTTTTAAAAAAGGTCAGTGTGTTATGAAGTCTAAATCCAGACCTGGAAGTAGCATAATAATTGTTGGTTGTTGTTGGCAACAGGGATCTTTCACTACAGCGTCTTCCATATTATTTATTCTTTTTATTTATTTAAAAATTTCTCACAAATCGTCTTTATTCCATTCGCTATTCCATACCGCCCATTATATCGACATCATATTTCTTTATCTCGCTTTCTTTTCTCTCTTACTGAATTGGATTAAAAACGTAAAAGGGAATCTCTTTAACATATTGTAAACAACAAAACGTAGACTGTTTTCAATGGCCAATAAATTAAATTGTTGCATCTCTCAATTTTAAATGTAACTCGTACTCTAAATTAGTGAATGCATGTATTGTTACCCTATCAGTTAGACGGGTTAGACAATCAGTAAGAAAACACAAAGATTACATTAACACAAATATGTTTTCCATATGCATGGAAAGAATAATAAAGATAATAATTTACATAGGCAAGTTGCCAAATTTACTTTTTCTATCTCTAAATGTAAATGGATTACTATACGCGGAGGGGGAAGTAATCGAAAAAAACAAACCAAAAAACTACAAATCAATAACTAGACTTTACTAGACCATACTTTGTTTTGAACATTTAAATATGGATTCTTAAGGAACAAATATTTATACAGAATCAAAGATTCTAAGGGTAAAAATCCCTGTGCAATAAACAATTTTTTTTTATTTCTGTTGATCAATTGAAATAATATAAGTAAGTAAATAATACATTTAAAATAAAAAAATAGACTATAAATTATATATCTTAACAAGGTTACAAAAGACAGTTTGTGTGGAAACACAAACTTAAAATCGGCCCCCGAAGTGGTCCACCCAGGCAGGCTTCAATATTTTCAGAAAGAACATCCGAATGAAATTATATCAAAGACAAATGAGAGATAAGAATGGAGAAAGAAGGTTAACAGATCCGGTGTAGTGCCCCGACGGTCCCGCAGATCAAAGGATAGATGAAAGTGAATGTAAAGTTAGATGAGAACCTGGCCTACCTAGTTCCCCTTTCAGACCTTGTGGTATATAGGGCAGATGATGTAAAGTTTATCTGTTTTTGTGGCCTACGGTTAACGAGGATGTCATGTAGCCAGCACTACGACCAACAGACTTTACTTTTCCCCAACTAATGTCAGGTACCCATTAGAGATGAGTGGACTCAGAGGCGCCCAAAGATTCCAAAGTTGAAAAACCCAGTCTTCACCAGGATTCTAGTCGGGACCCCCGGTTCGGAAGCCAAGCGCTTTACCGCTGAGCACCGCGCCTCTCCTGGCCTAACTGAAGTCTTATAATTGATCTAATTGTTTTGAAAAGGCTAGTCGAATCCTCAAAAAAATATTGAAAAAAAAAAAAAAAAAATTTCCGCAATAAAAAAAATAATCCAGGAAAATGAGATTTACAAGATTACTATTTTGAATTAGGTTTAACTTATAATGCATACTAATTAGCTTTTTCTCTTTAAAAAACTGCTTGCATAACTGATTTTAAAAATTAGAATTTTCGCTTTCAGAAAAAAAAAGTAGCCGTTGCATCAGAACTTTGAATGGTCTAAAATATTGTGATGTCGGATTTTCAATATCTTTTCTAGTTTACAAGATCTAAACGGGACGGACGGACAGACATTTCGCACAAAACTAATAGAGTCTTTTCCCCTTTCGGGGGCCGCTAATAACAGTAAATGAGTAATATTTACTAGATCTAAAAGACTAAATAGTAATATCCTTGCGTTGTCTTAATAGCGGATCAAGACTTTAAACTCTCGGAGAAGCTGAAACTTGGCCAACCCTTTTTCTAAATAAAATTATTCTTCTCTACTTGTATTTTTTTAAACGTCTATGTGTCACGTGACTAAACGTGTCAAGTTGTTTTGTTAGACTTTTGTTTAGGCCTACGCATGCATATGCTAAATGCTAAAAATAGCTCACAAAGCCCAAAGGGAGCTAAAAGGAACGCATATTTCGTAATAAACAGAAACCAGATATTTCTATAAGTATTCTAATGGGCATAGTAAAACACGGGTCAAAGGTTGAAATTCAGAGTCATTTGTTTATTGTGCTTCATTTCAAGGTTAATCACAGTGGATTTGTGTCCTTATATTTATAATATTGTGTATAGTCTAGTTATTTTTATACGACCAAAGTCTGTTAAAAACATCTTTTCACTTTTCCAAAGCGGCTATCTATTGTTCTGCATACTACTACAAGGATCTCCGGAGTGCGCTCGGATATTAGTCCTAAGACTTGTGTCTAGAAGTAGAAGTCTGTAATGACCAAGCCATTACCAGTGTCACACACACGCACTCTATGCGCCCAAGGTGAATGCCCCTTGAGCTGACTCTGTTCTATATTTTTCGCTATAAAATTTTGGATCACTGGTTTTGGGGAATAGAAATTGTAAAAAAAAAAAATGTTTCTTATTTATAAAACAACAAAACAGTTGCCCTAAATAGATAGGAGCCTGTGTACGATGCGATAGCACCAATATTTATATCGCTAACTTGTGTCTATTGCCCCTTGCGAGACCACCTGTCGCTGGTAGATATTGCGACCTATTGGTATCGCCTCGCTATCACGACCCATTGAAATGGCAGGGTTTTGGCTGCATCCTAATTTACGTCACTAGAGCTTGCGTCGTAAGCAGGAACGTTTCCCATAACCTGCGCCACTGGTTCTAAAACTACTAACACACTAACAGTGGCGTCGCTCGAAATTTGCCATAATTTGGGGGCCCGGGGGGCTTGACCTCTTTGAGGGGGACCTGCATTTTGCGTAATATTTAATATTTAATGTAAAAACATTCATTTGGAGGACCCTCTCAAGTGGCGGCCCGGGGGGATGTTCAAATTCTTCCCCTTCCCCCCCCCCCCCCAAGCTACTCCTTTGCATACTAAAAAGGCGCTCAAATGGGGCGGTTGTTACGAAAGAGAGGGCTGTGCAACGGTAATTGCGGAACTAAAAAAAAAATAGCGCTGGCATTGGTTCTATACATTTAAATCAAGAATGCACAAGGTGTTTTTTGTCCGCATGTGAAATAGCTGAGAAATCACTGCAGCTCTATCAGTTACTTTCAAACAAAGCAACAACTTTTAAGAGCTAGATTTAAAACATTACAAATCTATATGAAACAGCTACATTTTGGATACATAGGATTTCTTTAATCTACAGAACAAGAGATAACGAGTTTCCTTGATTGAAGAGAGCACCTCGCACACTGAGTATTATATATATATATATATATATACACAAACAGATTAAAAAGTTATGATCATAAGTGATCAAGAAATGAAACAAATAAAACGTAGACATAATTTGACCTTTACGACCAGATGTGTTTGTGATGCAAACAAGCTTCACATTCCATGTGAACACGACAAAGTTTAAGAGTTTCTTAAGAATACCAGTACGCTCAAGTTCTCGTGCTTCGCTGATAGTATGGAAAAGTTTCATGCTAAACTAAACAAAGTCAAGGACGCTAAACTAAACAATGTCAAGGACGCTAAACTAAACAATATCAAGGACGCTAAACTAAACAATATCAAGGACGCTGAATTGAACTTCACTGTTGCCGGCAGAATAAAATAGAATTGAGCTCTGATTTTAACAACATCTCAATGCGCGGCTGTTGATCCTCGTATCAAATCTCATTTTTTACCGCTAGTTAGTTGCCCATTTTGTTTTTAAATAAGTTTGAAGTCATTGAGTGAACGTTTAAACTAGTATAAAGCGTCCTTCACATTGACATTATTTTGTGCTCCAAATGGAAGAGCTTGGAAAATTTGATTCTCCAGTTCTAAAAAGTACTAGCAATACATTTTGGTAGCGAAATAATGATAAATTAGTTTTGGTTCAGAATTGTTACAAGTTTGAAAATCTACACAAAGTGTACATAGTAGACCAAGGCAGTGAGATACGCTGGGTTAAGCTTCGCTTTTTTAAGGACTCGCACTTGGCTAACCTCTACCCGAGTTGAGCTTCATCTCGGAATACCGAGCCGGGTAGCCACTGACAAGTGAATGCCTGCCTTCATTCTGAACCACTTCACTTGTCAAGTGCCTGGAGGTGGTCGGCCATTTTTCGACTGCCATGTCACACTCGGAGCCAAAGAGAGCGACTTCCCACTGTAGGTCGGCGGCACTGTAGAAATGAAGCCCCAGAAGGCAAGGCCAATAGAACATACCTGTTACAATTCTAACAATAATATCGTCTGCTGCCTATGATGACGTCATTATACAACTAACTAAAAACTTGCGCTGAGCAAAACTAAGTGATATTGAGAGAGAGAAAGAGAGAGGGAAATAGCAAGATAAAGAGAGGGAGAAAAGTTTAGAGAGACAGGGTGAAATTAGAAATCAAAGTATCTCCTAAAGATTGGTCTGTAAGTGGCACCGAGAGAGGCGCCTACCGCATGCTATTGCCAATGGATTATGACTGTAGTTACTGAACAAAGCGGAAGAATACATTTGTGTAAATAAGCAGATAGTGTTAATGGTGCTTAAACACTCGTGAGTGAAACTTGTCAATAGATACTTACTTTGTGTGCGTCCTGTGAATGAGATTGTGTGTATGTGTGTGTGTATGCGCGCGTTTTAAAAAAAAAGGGGTGGTGGTGGCTAATTTGTTTTAAAGACTTAAATAGCTCTTGTTCATACAAAGGTTGTCTTTGATGAGTTCACACCGGAAGCACTCAATGATTATGCGAAGTGATTGAACGCCGTTAGACTACCTACATCTACTGAGCCTCCATCGGTAGAGAAGACCGAGGCCTAATTTGAATGGACTACCAAGGGGTTTATGCTTTACAAGAAACTTTGCTTTCAAGAAAAAAAAAAGGGGGGGGGGAGTAATTGGCTCCTTAGAGGTGGACTAAGAGAATGTGTAATGAAGGGGTGGGTTGGGAGGGCAATAACTTTCTTCCCTCTCCCTCCCTCCCCAACTTTTCCATCCATCCATCACAGGGCAATCCTATTTTCAAACACAAGCACTTAAGTGGACTTATCTTCAGTCATGCCTCATTGATTTCTCTACCAACACACGGGGATGCTAACCGGCTTGGATGTTAGCAATATTACACAAGTTTCAATGGGTCTTGTTGTTTTTTTTTCACCGGAAATACCCCCAAACCACTCAGGACAGAAAAAAAAAACGTGACTATCCGTGCAGAATTTGTAGCATTTTAGCGGGCCTCAGTTGGTTTCAATATAGTACTTTTTAGAAATTATATGTATTTCAACAAACTATATTGGTTTATAGATGATATAGAAAAATATTACCAACATTTCTTCTTTATTTCTGACGGTTGAATAAGGAAACATCTTCAATAGTTGTTGTGGAAACTTAATTTTACTTTAGAGATGCTTGTATTTTTTTGTGTTGTTTTTTACTTGTTTTTGAGATTCATTCAGAATGAAAGATTATTACATCGTAGCCCGGTGGGGAAGGGGGGGGATGGGGCGTGCTGGGTTCGAACCCGGGACCATCGAGACGACAGTTTAGAGTACATACCGCATGACCAGGCAGCTACCTGATATATTAAATAGGCTTAGGCCTACGTATTATAAAATGTATTGACGTTTTTTTTTTTTGTTGTTGTTTTAACTGATATTTGCAGTTTATCGTAAATTGTTAAATCGTTATAAAAAACAACAGGCGGGTGCATTTGTTATAACATTTGTTATAGCATTTGTTATAACATAGGCTGTATGTTAATTTTTTTGTGTTCGTTGTCTTGAGCCACAACACACATAACATTTGATTATATTGTGATTACACTATTTGCTGCTCTGATAGTCAAAACCCGACTACTCCTTTTTAATAGCTTTAAAACTCTGATTGTATATTTTTTTTAGAGCTAACAGAGATGTGAAAAGTAGATCTATATTTACAATTTTAGGTACGGGTAGAATTTCAGGCAGGGAGAACAGGCTGCATCAACAAACCATACATCATACAACCCTCCATCAAAAGCTGATAATTTTTTTTTGTTTTGTTTCTGGAATTCCCCGTACGTCATTTTGTAATGACCGGGTAAACAGTGATGCATTGTGGGAAGGGAACAAACGTTGGCAGTCTTTCACTCTCCGCTCTCCCCCTTCTGTATTCCAGCCACGACGCCATGGCTGTGTCAAGGCTTTTCATTTATTTAGAATCATCAACCGTAAGCAGCTTGTTTAACCCTTAAAACGCGTGTGGTAGTTTAGTCTCTAAACATCAGAATTGTAATTCCATTTCGCATGTATCATTTTAAAACAACCCAGCGCTTTAAGGGTTAAAGAGCATCTACTTTATACAAAAATCTTTTTTAATCTCTTCCTCCGAAGTTCCAGTGCTGGATTTACTTACAGACAACACAAACTATAGCTTAGGGCTTCCACTTGCCTGACGGCTCTCAAATATTGTTTCGAAGAAAAAGCGAAGGTATAAAATTACCGTATGTTGATTACAAGGGGCCCCATTCCTTAAACAGCTTAGGGCCTTATCAAGTCAAAATTCGGACCTTCTCTGAACGCTTGCTTTCCCCCCCCCCCCCCATTTCTTATCTCGTGATTGTTTTGTCAACATTGCCATCTATAGGCTTAAAGTTTCTTGAATGTACGCCACAGGCTTATTAAAAATCTTGTCAATAGTACACGTAGTAGAATGTAGTAGATGATGGACTGAAGACAAAGTCGACCTTTGATGGTTAGACAAAGAGCATGACAAGACTTAAGAATGACGCTGAAAGCTTGAGAGATTTTGAATACATGGAGGTAAATCCATAAAACTTTGTGGTGTATACTGTGTACAGAATAAAGGAAGACTTGATAGGCTTAGTTTTAAAAAATTTTAATCACTTTGACTTAGACTGGACATAGAAATATCTAATACAGACTTATATATATATTATTTCTAGACTGAACATGAAGATCTTTTAACACTGCAAAAAAATGTGAAAATGTTTTAAAAAGTTGAAACAAGGCGTTGTTTTGTAAAGTAGTTAAGTATTTTTGTTTCAACCCTAACCTATGTAACATAAACATAAAAAATAAGAGTACTCTCGTCTCATATATATAAATAGTCTATTATTTTGCAAATTTTAGATACATAATCTATATATATATATAGGTAATCAATCTATTTAAATGTACATAAGATGATTAAAATCAACAGACATAAATTATTTCGATCTAGGATTTTTGAAACATTATCTCAATGGAAACTAACAGGAAATGGCTTTGTTTTATATATTTTCGTGTATATATAGTTCTGTGATTAATGTCCCATTCTAAAGAAAATCCGAGAATGATTTTGCATTATTTCTAAACTTTAAAAACTAAAGATCATTACTTTTCCAAGACAGAAAAGATTGAATTGGGCGACTTCCCTTACAGCTTGAAAAAGAGTTACGTACATAAAAATATATATATATAGGTCTGTGAATAGATCAATCGTGGATAAGAATTTGTTTCCGATTTCCAGTGTAGATATAACATATAAGTCTATGATCTTAACACTACACAGAAATGTCGTGAAATATTTTTTTAAAAAGCTGAGGCAGGTGTTGTTTTGTAAAGTAGTTATAGGTCTAAGAAGTAAAGTTGTATTTTCGACCCTTACCTATGTAACATATAATTAAATATTTAGATCTGCATCTAGTAATTGAAAACAAGAGCACTTTCGTCTCATAATTATTATTTCAGTGGCGTAGCTTGGAATTTGCCATCATTTGGGGGCCCGATGGGCTTTACCTCTTTAGAGGCTCCTACATTTTTGTGTGATATTTAATATTTAATCTAAAAAAATCCCACTCATTTGGGGACCCCCTCAAATGGGGGCCCGTGGAGATTTTCAAATTCTCCCCATCCCTCCCCTCCCCCACCCTAGATACGCCTGGTATTATTTTGCAGTTTTTAGATACATAATCCAGAAAAGTCTAGGTCTCTGGGGAATCAATCTATTTAAATGTACATAAGATGATCACATCAAAGGCCTGATTTTTTTCGATCCATGATTTTCGAAACATCAACTCAATGGGAGGTCTGAAAATATAAAGTTCTCTCACTATTTTGTTTTCCCTTTTGGTCCTTCCTGACCTCAGAATCAAAATGTTTCCATATTATTCAGATTCTGTTAGATGCACACATAAACTGTAAAGCTAACTTTAAAAACCGGCCATGTTTAAATGTTTAACTCGTGGGAGCAAAAGGCACCCAAACTTACAAAAAGAATTAGACATTTTCTTAATCAATGATAGGCTAGTCTATATACAATTTCATTTAAATCTTGTACACCTGACATTTGTTTTAAAATAAAAAAGTAAATAGAAACAAAAAAATCAGTTCTTGGCAGCATATTAGACTTGCTCCCGTCTTAATGTATTGTGCCTTAGTTAACAAGACACGACTATTTACCTGTTTACTTTAAGAAATGAAAATATCAGAAGTTATCTTCATTCGCCTTTCGAGTTGTTGTTTTCTTTCTTACAGGATCGTGTGTGTGTGTGTACAGCTTTCATTAAGAATCAATGTAACAGTCTCTATCGTTTGAACGTATTGCACTGAACTACAATATTGTGGAAATAAAGAGTAGCACTAGAAGAGAGGAATGATCGAAGGGAAGGCATACTTTGAAACAAGCAAAACAGTAAAAAAAAAACATTTTTAAAAAGCTTATATGAGGGAAAGAACTTCACATTTAGAGCCATATATCACAATACTGTAAGATTTATTGCCCCTTTTCTACGTAAAACAATGAATTAGTTATCAATAATTAATTCATTGATTGGTATATTTGTTTCATTGATTCATGTTTTGTTATGGACAATGGATAATTGTGCCAAGTTTCAACTTGTTCCGAGAATGGGAAGTGGGAGAAATAACGTGTACAAAATGTGTACCAGACAGACAGACAGACAGACAGAGTTAGTACAAGCTTTGTAAGAAGTGGAGACGAAACACATACACAAACATAGCACGCATGGACTACACATTGCTTATACAGACATGCAGATACATAAAGAGAATATTGATACAAGAAGAAAGAGATCTTTAAAAGAAGTGTCGGGGGGGGGGGGACGGTGAATGAGTGACAGAGAAAATAAAAGATTAGGTTCGAGATAAAGATGAAATTTAAACAAAATACAAGTTGGAAAAACCTCAGAAAGAAAATTGAAAAAATTCTAAGAAATGAAAAAGATTCACCGTCCAAATAAAACAGACAATGTTTTCAACAATAAAAACGTGGAATTGTGGGAAAACTAAATGTTAAAGACTAAAAGTCAAACAGGTTGAGAAGACAAAACACACACACACACACACCTGACAGGTTACTTTAGAGAAGTCATTTAACATTTCCACCCAGACTGCGCTAAGTACTATACTTATATTATGCGCTTGTGAGTATCTGTGTATTTGTGACTTTCCGAGAGTGCTTTATGTTTAGACCTATTCCATACTAAGCAAACAGTTTGCCTCTTGTAATTGCTTACCCTTCCCACCTCACCCTGCGCTAGTACACAAACATTCTGAGAAAAGAATACAGGTAAGTGAGGAAGACGTAGGTATATAGAGCGAAGGACTTGTGGAAGATGATATTTAAGCTGATACATCTTGTTATTGGTGTGGAGAATCCGGCTATCGAATTGAAAGTCTTCAGATCGATTTCTAAGAGAGGGAAAGAGGATGGAGATAAAGGAGAGGTAGGGAGAAGGATAGGAGAATGAGGGATAGAAGAAGGAGAGAAGAGATGGAGAAAAAAAGATAGGGAAATAGAAGAGAGAGGATAGTGTGAGCTGGGATAGAGAGAAGTGAGCAGAGAGAGAGAAGAAAGTGTGAGCTTTGATACAGAGAAATGAGAAGAGAGAGAGGAAAGTGTGAGCTGGAGTAGAGAGAAGAGAGAGAGGAAAAAAGGAGCTGGGATAGAGAGAAGTGAGAAGAGAGAGAGAGAGAGGAAAGTGTGAGCTGGGATAGAGAGAAGTGAGAAGTGAGAGAGAGGAAAGTGTGAGTTTGATACAGCCAAATGAGAAGAGAGAGAGGAAAGTGTGAGCTGTGATAGAGACTATTGAGAAGAGAGAGAGGATAGTGTAAGCTGGCATAGAGAGAAGTGAGAAGAGAGAGAGAGAGGAAAGTGTGAGCTGGGATTGAGAGAAGTGAGACAAGAGAGAGGAGACTGCGAGCTGGGATAGAGAGAAGTGAGAACAGAGAAAGGAAAGTGTGAGCTGGGATAGAGAGAAGTGAGAACAGAGAAAGGAAAGTGTGAGCTGGGATAGAGAGAAGTGAGAACAGAGAAAGGAAAGTGTGAGCTGGGATAGAGAGAAGTGAGAACAGAGAAAGGAAAGTGTGAGCTGGGATAGAGAGAAGTAAGAACAGAGAAAGGAAAGTGTGAGCAGGGATAGAGAGAAGTGGAACAGAAAAAGGAAAGTGTTAGCTGGGAAAGAGAGAAGTGAGAACAGAGAAAGGAAAGTGTGAGATGGGATAGAGAGAAGTGAGAAGAGAGAGAGGAAAGTGTGAGCTGGGATAGAGAGAAGTGAGAACAGAGAAAGGAAAGTGTGAGCTGGGATAGAGAGAAGTGAGAACAGAGAGAGGAAAGTGTAAGCTGGCATAGAGAGAAAAGAGAAGAGAGAGAGAGGAAAGTGTGAGCTGGGATAGAGACTATTGAGAAGAGAGAGAGGAAAGTGTGAGCTGGCAAAGAGAGAAGTGAGAAAAGAGAGAGAGGAAAGTCTGAGCTGGGATAGAGAGAAGTGAGAAGGGAGAGTGGAAAGTGTGAGCTGGGATAGAGAGAAGTGAGAAGAGAGAGAGATAGGAAAGTGTGAGCTGGGATAGAGAGAAGTGAGAAGAGAGAGAGAGAGGAAAGTGTGAGCTGGGATAGAGAGAAGTGAGAAGAGAGAGAGGAAAGTGTGAGCTGGGATAGAGAGAAGTGAGAAGAGAGAGAGAGAGGAAAGTGTGAGCTGGGATAGAGAGAAGTGAGAAGAGAGAGAGAGAGGAAAGTGTGAGCTGGGATAGAGAGAAGTGAGAAGAGAGAGTGGAAAGTGTGAGCTGGGATAGAGAGAAGTGAGAAGAGAGAGTGGAAAGTGTAAGCTGGGATAGAGAGAAGTGAGAAGAGAGAGAGAGAGAGGAAAGTGTGAGCTGGGATAGAGAGAAGTTAGAAGAGAGAGAGTTAAGTGTAAGCTGGGATAGAGAGAAGTGAGAAGAGAGAGAGAGAGGAAAGTGTGAGCTGGAATAGAGAGAAGTGAGAAGAGAGAGAGAGGGGAAAGTGTAAGCTGGGATAGAGAGAAGTGAGAAGAGAGAGTGGAAAGTGTGAGCTGGGATAGAGAGAAGTGAGAAGAGAGAGTGGAAAGTGTGAGCTGGGATAGAGAGAAGTGAGAAGAGAGAGAGGTAAGTGTGAGCTGGGATAGAGAGAAGTGAGAAGAGAGAGAGAAAAGTGTGAACTGGGATAGAGAGAAGTGAGAAGAGAGAGAACGATTGAGAGTAATGGAGAAAAAGGTTGACGTATATGTGTGCAATGTGAGGCCCATTCCTGTTAGTGTTAGGCGCTCAGTAATCACAACTCTACTCGAGTCGGGTGTCGAACCATGAGCCCTCTTCGTAGGTAGCCAAGCTAAGCCAAGTTCAAGCGCATTTATCCTCTCAACCATTCGACCCATAAACACCTATGTAAACAATTGACTATTCAAAATACGCTAGGAACAAAGGATTTCATGACAACACACTGTAGGAATACAAGGCAGTAGGTGAACGTCATTTTGTACTCTCTTAATACAAATATAATTTAGTTATACGCATAAAGCTTCTGATGTTATGTTTCAGAGTTTATATCATACATGAAAATATCAATTATTATGCCTAAATTTTAGCAAATTACTTTTTCCAAAATAATCTCATTATGAGTAACATTTTTTTTAATGATGGGAGATAACCCCATACAATGCTTTGTGTAAATTTAATTGAATTATTCCCCTTTAGTTTTCGCCATTTCACTCAGGCCAGCTAGATTTCTTTTTACTCATGACATGGAATGTGAAGATATAGTTTTCAAATCGCAGGCTCAGCTGCTAACCCTAAGTGAGCAAACCAATCAGGGCAAACATATTTTAAAGTTTATTACCGTAGCACGTGTTGAGCATGTTCACAGCATTGACTCTTCCACTCAATCTCTGTAGTATTCTGTGATAATAGAACAACCATAGTCTGCCTACCCAAACCTTAGATTTACGGACATAAAAGTTATACAGCATGAGCTGTAAAGTTTTGGCAGAATATTGGTTCAATAAAAAAAAAATAACAACTCTATATCAAATGTTGAATAAGTTTTATTATTCTAATATTTATGTGTGAAATGAACACAAATCTTAGTCTAGACAAATGCAGAAAACTTTGATCTAAATCTAGACACATGTAGAATACTTTGCCTGATGTTAACCTGGAGAAAAATGACAAGTGTTACATTGTTTTCAAATTACACAAAGTTTTTTACTAGGTGTGGTATAAGTACATTCACATCAGTGGTATCACAATCAGATATGTCCAATAGTAATGCACACAGTCACATAGTCTGTGCAAGACAAAGAGAGAACTTTATTTGAACATTAAGAGCAAATACCCAACCAACCAACCAGAAAATAAAATATGTCATTTTGACCTGTGTGAAGACAGAACAACTGACGTACAAGGCCAGATGGATGTTTTTAAAATATCATCACAGAGAACTAATGAATACTAATTACAAAAGTTACCACCAACCAAGTGACTTATTGGTACATCTCATTCTAGTCACTCAGATAAAAACAAAAAAAGAGAGAAAGTTGAAGCTTTTAGATTTTATTCATTAAAATTAGAGGAAGTTGAAGATTTTTCTCATAAAGTAACCAGAATGAAGTCAACACTATTATCAAAAACTAATCTGACAATTATATCAATGCTTATTATCATTTCTAGTTTTTATATTTATGCTACTTGAGCAAATACGCCTGTGGAAGAATCTGAAAAGATTTCCATTCTGTTCAGTAGAAATTGGAAGAATACTATTAATATCTAATAATCCTAACATCAAAAACAATGTCAATTAAACAACCTGTTAATGCCAAGAAGCCCAAAGCCCCATATATTTAAACATCCCTTAAGGTTTTAAAAATATCTTCATTAATAAATAATTTATAGACTGAAATAGGCAGAGACTATAATTAAATATAATTGTGAATTCTACTGAGTAAATCATAGAAGATGAGCAACCACTCACTGGATACAACATGACTGTCCTATCACTTAAGCTTGTGACAAAGCTACTAAAACATTCAGTCTCAGGGAGTACAACTTCAAAATTATGATTCATTATGCACAACTGTATCATCAAGGATCAATCAATTCCATCTCTAATTAAAAATTGATTCTCTGGACCAACATCTGGAAGCAAACATTAGGCATGGCATGTTGCTAGGGATTTTCTGTACTATGTTGTAATGTGCATACACATTGGTGAGGATGCTTTCAGAGCCTTGTGTAATGTGTGGACTTAATTTGCAGTCAATACAAATACTTTTAGTACTAAGAAACGCCTTTAAGCTCACTCATTATCAGATAATTCATTTTTCAAGTTAAACTTTCAAGAGAGACAGCTGCAAAATGCTGTGAGTATTTATAACTATCAGAAAAATTAAATTAGGACACATGCTAAAGAACATAACTCTAAAAATCCAATTTAATAGACAACAAAAATTTAGTATGATAGCATTGATAAATTACAGTACACAGATAAGAACCTAATTACCCTACAAAACACTACAGATTACATTGCAATATATCAATACTGATATAAAACTTCTCATTACAAAGTCAAGATAAGCAACAAACTAAATCTTTATTGTTTGCTATTTTTCCTTTGTCAATACCAAAACTCAATATTAATTTGTTACAAAGTTTGTCTTTGTAAGTGCCAGTTTGTGATAAAAAAGATTAGTCTAAGGAAATATCAATTCTGTGAAACTTAAGGACAATTAAATAAGGATTATAATTGAAAATAATAAGTTTAAAATCTAAGCAAAAGATGTTTTAATCTATATTACATGAGTACAGTCTTACATAATGTCATTGTTAGATAATATTTATTTTTCTATGAATTTTGAAAACTTGTTTTGGTAAGATTGTGTCAAACTGAAAACTTAGAATCGCTGACAAAATTTAATGTTTCTTTTTATTACAACTAATCATTTAAAAAAGATGTGAAAATATTAGATTAGGATTCAAAAGTAGATGAAAACATTAATCTATAGTCCCAGCCAAACCCAAGACTGTTTTTAGAAGGAGTTAAATAAGAAAATGGTAAGAGTATCTATAGTATAAGTGAACTTAGAGCACATCAGTCCAGCTAAAAAACAACAAAAATTTGGTTCAACATTAAACAATGCATACAAGTTACACTGGAACATTAGGACTTACTTCTGCCTCCTCAAGGGTCAACAAAACTGGCTGAATAAGAAATCCTAATTGCAAGAGGTCTTTGAAGAATGCTAACATTAAAATTAGTTTCTTTTTGATTGGTACATAAATTGGTACCTTAAACAAGTGAAGTCAAAACACTCTTTTTTCTTTAGTGGCAGGGGACAAACTTAGTTTCTCTTCAGAAGACAAAAACAAAACAAAACTCTTTTTTTTTTAAAGTCTGACCTGCACATCAACAAAATGAAAATTATTCTAGCCTGAAAACAAAGAAATTCATCCTAGAAAAGATCTTTACCAGAAAGGATGGACAACAAACACTAAAGTTTCCATCACTTCCTGTCTTGCATAATTCACTAAAACACTTAAGTTTCCATCACTTCCTGTCTTGCATAATTCACTAAAACACTAAATGTCATGCCAAGATCACCACAGGTAAGGGTTAAAAAAATGTCATGTAACATAAAGCTGACCAGTAAAATGTTTAACATCAAATGTCACACCGCTTTTCAGTGATCAAGCAAAACAATTTAGTTCTATACATGAGACGTATGATGACAAGCTCCCATGAGTCTCAGATACTGGAAACCAGAGAATGTGTTGGATATAAAGCTTCTTTAGAATGGCCCATCAAGGTATTCTTATTTTCACAGTACAGAAGAAGCTTCCTACTTTTGTAATGTAGACCTTTGAGGTAGTAACTAAGCTAAATGTAGAATCAATAGTTTTTAGGGACTATTGGTAACTATCAATTACATATTAACCAAAGGCAATAATTCTTCATTGAAATAAACATTTTAAAAATTATTTTAAGTTCTGTTTCAGAAAACAAAAACATCATTGGATTATTTTTGTCTGCTTAATGATACTGTCTCACATCTTTCAGACTGTCATAACAGAAGTCAGTGTGAACAATCAGACAAATATGCAAAATTAACAGATAGTGTTAATGATAATTAAAAACTATCTGAAGAAAACAGACAACCAAAAAATACATAGAATGTAAAGTAATGCTTAAAAAATAATAACGGGGGAGTTTACAAAATAACAAAAATAATGCTTTCAAATGTGAAGTAAAACTTGAGGCATGACACTGTATGGTTAGATCAATACATTTCAAGCAACTGAAACTGACTAAAAATGTTCCTTATGTGAGATATAAGGGAAATGGTTATGCATATTTGCATAAAAATAAATCTTGGTATTATTTGTTGAAAAACATTAGAGAAAAAAAAACGTCAGAACTACAATTTGTTAGCTAAACACAGCATAAGATTTACATTTTGAATTAAAATGAATCAAACATGTTTTTGAGGGAAAATTTTAATATTCAAATAAATATTTTTCTGCAATGTAATTCTCAATTAAAATATTTCAAAAAAAATTTTCACATTTACATTAAATTCAGAAAATAGCTTGATGGACTTCTGATCCATGGGCTATTAAATACAATTCAAAGGGGCAAACTATGGGGTTATTTAATTTCAGGATTAAAAAGATTTTAAAGTACATGTCTGAGTTTACTACAGAGAAAAAAGTTAAATATTGTGTGTTATTATTTTTTTTAAATTTTTTTATTTACCGCCCAGGCTTTCCCCCAGCAATGGAGAGGTCACTCCATCTCTGACAGTAATGTCTTTGGAAAAACACGGAGAGTGGTAGTTACCGGTGATATTTTTTTTACATTTATTTTATGTTTTTATTTAGAAATGAAATGAACTGAATATCTTTACTATATCAGACTACAAGTTAGCACTGAGAGTCAATGAATTACATAGAAAAATGAACAAAAAAAAATCTTTAAATCATATGGCATCTAACACAAATAAATATGGTATTCACTTCATTAGAGTATTCAAAAGCAATACAAATGTGTATTGTTTAATGAACTGAGTAATAATGTATAAATAAGAAAAACAAACCAACAAAGAAATATACAAAGACAATAAAATTGTATCTTCATTAAGTTAAAAATAAATAAAAGTAAATGAGAATGCTGCTTTTTGAAGAAAAGCTGTGAAGAATAAAATATAAACATTAATTAATTCCATTTAATCCTATAAAGAAATGAAATGCTGAGTTTTAAAGTTAACAGTTTTAAAAACTGAACATATAATTTCTTTGAATGAAAAATGATAAAATGTTTCATCTTTGTTAAAATTGTTAAAAAGTCACTATAGTTGTTTATATCAACATTTAACGTTCTTGTTTTGTAAGAGAAAATGCCAGAGAATATCAACAGCTAGACAGGAACCCACAACATAAACGCCCTAACATTACTGCTTGTACACTAACAGGAACACTCTAAATCATACCAAACTGTAATGCTATTGTATCAAACAAAATCAAAACTTATTTTTGAAAACCTTTTTTCCTCCATGACTCAGCACCCAAAGTTTGCTAGGCTCACTAAAACAACTAAAGCAGCAGCAAACGAGTCGTATCTAAACAAAATCTAAAAGCTTATGAAAGACATTCCAACTGGCCATAGTGATGAACAGAACTAGAACAAAAACATCTATCACAATAAGTTAGAATAAAATCAAATGTGTTAGATGATTCTATAATTTCTCCAATTGATAATCTGGATTAATTGCACCATTTTATGAGCCTTTACCGACAACCCCCTTTTCGTTACCAAAAAATAAAATATTAATGATGAAAAGTGTGTATATGGTTTTAAAAAAATGCCACCAAAAGTTTAAGACAAATGTGTTATATCACAAATAAGAATTCTTCTTATAGAAGATGGGTACAGACTACAGCATATGATATGTATATATGTTGACATCATTTGAGGATTGACAGTCCATGCAATGTTCTTAAGCTCCAAAGCTTTTTTTTTTTTTTTTAATAAAAATAGAAAAGAAAGTTTGAAACTCTTCCCACTGGTCAAGCTCTACATGAACCCAAAATTGAAACTGTAGCAACATTTGACCAAAACAAAAACAACTTAAGTTCATTGTATCTCCTAATAGACAGACAGGTTTGTATAAGACAATCCTAATTATGACACAGCAGTAGAACAAAAAAATGCTGCACTAAAGAAAATGCTTTAAAAGAAAGTTGAATACTTAGGCTGCAAACCATTGAACTGAAAGTGACCATAGTCAGTACTGTGGTTCAAAGTCTTTCAAATAGGTAACTACAACATAATGCAGTAGATCACTTGAACTTTTCACTGAGCTAAATATGTACAAATGTGAAGCAAAGACCATAGTAAGTTACTTATATTATGGCTGTTGAGAAAGAATGATCTGTATAATTGTAGTCGATTGCATTTTTTAAAATTGAAAATCAAACTAGATAAAAGCTTGAGAACTTGACCAAATATTTGCTTGAATTCAGTCAAACCTTCTATGACTACTGCCACTAGCAATGTACAAAACAATACAAACTTAAGGTTTACCATCAACATGAAGGGCTAACAGAAGGGAGACAAAAAAACATTTCAATTCTTGAGGTTATTGACTGCTGTGTATATCACATTATCCACACCACCGTGGCGTATGCCTATGATCACATATGTTGCACTGCTAATAAGGCAAAACACTCGGAATGCAGAGGAAATAAAGAGACATGTAAAGACAACCAGCAAAAATACAACCCAAAACACCACCACACTGTAGAGTAACTTTTTCAGCTCCCAGTCCCCTGACTGGATGAAGTCCCCAGCCTGGCCAGATCCATCACATGAAAATGTCTTCTCCTCGTAAAATTTCTTTAGTCTGGCCTCTTTCTCACTCCAGAGCTTGGTCAGCCACTCTGCGAGTTCTTGGTCAGTTTCTGGTAGAGTGTCTATTGGGTAATTCTTGACAAAGAAATGGATCTCTTCAGGGAATTCCCCTTTCAAAGTTTGCAGTTCACTTTGGACTATCTTTTTTGGGTAGGCTACTGTGACATCAAGAATGGAGTCAATGATGTGGCCTGAAATATGGTCAGGAAACAAGTAAATAGTGGACATAATTTAAAACAAATTTCATCGGGGCAAGATTTTATTCCTGATAGTGGTTATCCTTTTTATATGTAAAAAATTATATTATTTATTTTGTATGTGACACTGTATTGTGTGGTTTAATGCAAATCTGTATATCTAAATTTAACTAGTGAGACAATATTTAAGTGTAGCAGAGGATTCAACAAAGAAATGTACAAAGACAATAAATTTACATCTTTGTTAAGTTACAAATAAATAAAAGGAAATGAAACAAACTTCATTCTACTTCAAAAATTGAATATTTTAATGTCGCAAATTTGAATTATCTATGTGTGTAATAAATAATTGCACACAATATGTCAAGTAAAAAACACAATATAAATCAGTTCAAATAATTAATCTACATTGTGATTGTGTTGAAACAAAGAACTCAAACTTAAGACTCCTTGTTGGAAAGCCAAGCGATTTATCCCCTGGGCACTATGCCCCCTATACTCCTGAATCAAGTCTAATTCATTGAATATTACAAAGTAATAGACTAGGAGGAGAATGAACACATTTGGATTATTACCCTAAATGAACTTCAGGTTGAAATATAACATAAGCATTTGATTTGAAGTCATACTTGTGTACATATTTAATACAAATCAACTAAACACTAACAACAAACAAAATGCTTCTCAGACCAATGTACCTTTCTTCATCTCCTTGACAAAATGTATAAAGCCAGTAGTGCGTGGGTGAAGGACATATTCATACTTAACAAGTTGTTCTTTCTCTGCATACATATTGCTTCTTTTTATTGCATTGGGACACATGTCTGTTCCTTCTGGGAAGAGCAGGAACTGAAAGAAAATGGAAATGATCTTTTAGTCGTAGCATATTTATTTGTGTGTGTATTAAAGTTCTTTTTGTTGAAGCCCCTGTTGCTATGACTTATGATATATGAAAGTTTTTATAGGCCTGGCACAATGGCTTTTCCTTAAGATTACAAAAAAATTGACTTTTTACATGGACAGGAAGTTGACCATCCAGCTCTAATTTTACATTTAATATACATCTGACAGAGAAAGTAATAGAATTTGCTAGACTACCTAAAAAAAAAAGATTTGCCATAAAAGCTTTTTGGTATGAAAAGGAGATGATTAACCCAATAAGTCCTACTTCCAGTTATGAAAAACACATTTATAATCCTAAGCAAAGGGACGTAACTCTTTTTAAATATATTTATATATATATATATATAGCTTTTTTCTTTTCTTTTTTTTTTTCAAATCAAATATATCTTTAAAAATACAAACTAAAGCTAGAAAAATGAATGAACTTTCAGAATATATATACTTTTAATAACTTTAATATAAAAACAAATACAAAAAACAAAAATAACACCAAACGTGAAAAATTATTTTTTTTACAAAATTTATATACATAAACTGTATGAATACTGTCTTTTTTTACCCTAATTTTTAATGCTCTCTTGAAACTTTGCAAAGCAGTATCCTTTGTGCAAATGAATGTCACACATGTGGCAACTAAAGCATGTTTCACTGCTTCGGCCACCACGGTCTTCTTCCCTTCTTTAGCACACTGGAAGCATCGACGTTGTCGACCTGGCATATGCTGATTCTGGTGGTCACTGGAAGAAGGCTTACATTTGCCAGCCACTGATGGAGACTCTGTAAGAGCTCTCTTATTCCTTTTCTGTGGTATCATTTCCTCTAGGAGCTGCATTCTGAAGTTTAGGTGATTGAACAATGTGAAATTATTAGAGTTTGTGAACCTCTTCATGAGATATAGCTTTTGATGATAGCCACTTGGAAGCAGAACCACATTAGATACCTCCACCATTTTTTGCCATTCCTACCAATGGGATAGTAAGAACGGTACTGATCTGCAAGATCTACCCCAAACATACCAGAGTTGTAGGCTAGGACAGGCGATGGTATAATGATATCCTGGAGGCCATCCTTAGTGCGTCTTTGTACTGTTGCCATTACCGGATCTGCGTTGCTGGACAGAAGGTTGACTTGCCTTTTGTCTGTCCACTGTGTAGCAACTAACATGCCCTTTTGCTTCATTAGGCATTGACCTTTTTGTGCCTTTTTTACCTTTTCATAAGGCCAGCCTTTGCGATTTGGTCTAATAGTAGAGCAAATGTAGGTTTTTCTGTCCAACAAGTCCTCTCCCAGTTTTATGCTGGAGAAGAAATTGTCACAAAAAATTTCATGGCCTTTGTCCAAATAAGGCTCAGCCAATTGCATCACTACTTTATGGCTTAATCCATCTGGCATCGGTGCTTTACCTTTCCCTGTGTAGACATTGTAGTCCAGAATGTATCCAGTTTCTGCCTCAGCCAGGCACCAAACCTTTATCTCCCAGGCTGTTGGCTTGTTTTTGATGTACTGCAGAAAAAAAAGCCTCCCTCTAAAACCAATCATGGCCTCATCAACAGACAGCTTCTTTCCTGGCTTATATAAAGCCTTACACTTCTCTTTTATATTGTTGTAAAAGTTCCTTACTTTATATATGGGGTCATATTCACTCGAACCTCTTGGGGACATCTTCTCTTTGTCCATGAGATGGATGTACTGTCTAATTTTCTCAAATCTACAGCGCCTATCACAGCAGCAACCTCTTCTATTCGCCACATTTTATTGCCCAGCCAGTACATCCTAGTATTTGGCAATTTGACAATGCCAAAGTACATATTTATGTATATAAATCTGACAATGTCATCTTGATCGACGGGCTTCCAGTATTTGTCAGGTCCTTTGATTCTTTGTTGCTGCTCTGCATATAAGTTAGTCTGTTCAACAAGCATATTTATAATGTCATCATCTATAAAAAGTCTAAAGTAATCTAGAGGTGTGCTTGAATCAGGAAGACCATGAATGCCTCCAACCACCTCTTCAAACTCGATCATTCAGTCCCTTACATTGCCTGTCTCAGTAGTCCAAGTCCAACACGACTCAGCCGACTGTGTTGCACTGGGATTAGTAGATCTAGATGTAGAACTACAAGAAAAGTCTAGATCTAGGTCTAAATTTTCTTCATCTTCAATTTCCTCCTCACCTTCTTCAATAATATTTACATCAGGGTTCATAGCCAATTTCATGAATGATTTTCCAGGTTTTCAAGGTAGAGTTTTAGATTTTCAAGGAGTTTTCCGGTTAAGTGTGAATTATCTTCACTAGATCTAACTTAGATCTAAATCTAGATACTATTTCTAGCTAGATGAGAAGGATGGATCGTGAGAAGACTCAAAAGTAAAGTACCGGTGCGATTATACTTAAACACTGAATCATAATCTCCAAATACAAAATCTAATAAAATACTCAGAAAGACACAAAGATAAGATGATATACAGACTTTCCACGCAAAGTCACTCTTACTGTTACAAGAAGAAGATTAGGCTGCTAATTGCTCTAATTATAGACAATAGTCACTACAGATTAGATCTAGCGCGTCTTCAGTCGTAACAGTTTAAGTAAAATAGTGCTAAGTGAAATGCGTGCTTGAGCCACGGTGGTTTTCAATCACGAGGTCGTGCTTTACAAGTGGCTGAAAGGCGGTGTAGATGCGTCGTCACTGGTCAGCTCAATGTAACCGGGAAAAAACGAAAATAAACACCAGGTATCTGGAGGGAAAGAACTCAAGGTCCAGTTTTAAAATTCAAGGTTTTTTCCCGTTTTTTTACGAAATTCAAGGCTTTTTCAAGGCATTGAATTTAATATGAAATTCAAGGTGTTTTCCAGGTTTTCAAGGTGGCTACGAACCCTGTTACATCTAAATCAATATCGGACTCGTCATCGTTGTCTGAATCATCTATCGTAGCGTTGGTGGAAAATAGCATATCCATAGTCTGAACACGGTCCATTTTTGACAATTTTCCACGTGGATAATAACCAAAAAAGCAATAAAGAAAATTCCTGTTTTTACAAAAAAATAGAATCGGTAATCTCCTAAATGATTTGTAATCACACTCGCAACGAGACTAGAAGAAATCTTTCATTTAAAAAGTTTAAAGCAAGCATATTGAAAAGGGGGTTTTAGAAACATTCTACAATGGTTTAGGACAAAAACGGGAAAAAGTTTCCAACTGCAGAAGGAGCTAATGGGTTAAGAAACATTTTTATTGCATACCACAGATGGTCCTGAATCAAACCGTACCAACTACCATTCAGTGCCCTAAGAGTTGAGCGAGGACTTAAAAATCATTTCTAAAGGAGCATCCAAAACACATACAACTAAACAAAAACCATGGACATTCTAATCAATGTGAAATTGTAACTCAATGAAGTACAGCAGCATTAAATTGCTTTTTTAAAACTAATTTACTAATTAAAGATAACTTCTTAGCTCAAGCCCCAATTTATCTATCAATTGGAAAAACAACTGTTCATGGCTGATTACCAGGCACAAGAAGACATACCTGTGGCTTGGATTTGACTTGTGAAAAGTAATGTAACCCTCGTGAGATGTGATCTTTATCTTCTTCCCATTTCCTGTTCAGAAACAAGAATCCAGCACACTGCATGGCCCAACCTGAAAGAATAATTGTATCCTTAAAAATGTTTCTAGTACATAATTTGTTGCTTTCTAATGCAGTGACACTAAGCTGTTGAAGAAACTGTTGAAGTAACATACATTTTAATAACTCACATCAATTACTTCAAGTAACATCTATTTTTGTTCAAATAAATTCAATTTGTTCATGTAATGAATAATGCATTGAAACATGAAGTCAATGACTGACTCTGTTGACACACTTAGCAAACTGGATTTAACAAGATCTCCAGAATAAATAACACACTGGACTTAATCAAAAATCTTATATATGTAGATTTAAACAAATCAAACACTGTTTTAGTAGCATTGTCATTTTTTTGAGTGGCATCATAGAATGAGTCATTAAATAAAGAAAGATGTACATGATTGGTGTTTATTTTTTTTTGGTACCCATGTGAGTGAAAATGTAACCTTATCTGTTTCTATGGCTGATGGCTAAAAAAAGTGTCATGTGACCAGCACAACCACTAACTTCCTTTACTTCCCTAACCTATATATGAAGTACCCATTAAAGTTAGATGGACTCAAGGGCGTCCAAAAGATCCTTTACCGGGGTCCAAAAGATCCTTTAAACTCAAAATCCCAGTTTTCACCTGGATTTAAATTTCAGACCCCATGATTCAGAGTCAAGCAGTGTACCACTCAGCCACCATGCCCCATTTTATTTAGTTCCTAGACACTGTTAGCCTACCTGCACCTGGAAATTTTTTCAGAGATGCTTTAAGAGAAATTCTGTATTCATTAATAGCACTGTATCTGCACAAATAGGACATCAAAAACAACCAGTCAAGTCGGGTTCTGTGATTGGACAGAATTAGAGAGCTGGTGCCACGAAGTGCTGGCTCACCAGAGACTTTGATCTTCACTCCTATCAGCAGTTCATACATTGCCTGGAATAGGAAAACAAAACTTTCAAAACAAAGCAAAAGTGAATAGCGTTATGAAAATATAGCAGCAGAAGCAACAAAGCACAATACTTTAAAGATTTTCTGTTTATTTTGCGGAGTTGTATATTTGTCCAGTAATTACAGCACTAGATGACATTGAGTATTTACTTATTCACGATTTAGGAAATTAAATAAAATATGAATTGTTTCTGTGTATTCCAAACATTCATAATTAACAGTTGTACTTGTACCAACACCTTTAAACTAAGCTAGGAAGTGTCCATTTCTAAAGCTTATCATCTACCTGATCTAATAATGATAATTAGATAAAATTAAGTCTGTGTAAATACAATGATGGATGGCCATGTGATGCAAACAATTTTGTGCACAAATTAAATTCTTTTTTGAAACTCAACTGAGTAGTACAGTTCATTCATGCATTTCTATATATTTTTTTTTAAAGGAAACATCTTTTCTTTTAAATGCTAAACATCTTTTTTTTAAAAAATCTAAAATATGTTTTTTTTAAAAAAAAAAGCTAAACATCTTTTCTTTAAAAGAAACATGCCAGGATTTAATCTCAAAAGTAACATCATTGAACAGAAGTGCTGGATACTAGAATGTTAAAATGGCAGCTGTCAATCTTGGCAGCTACTGTGTCTAACAGTTCTCGCCACAAAAAAACCCAACACAACTGTACATGAAAATCAACTTTGACAGACAATAACTGAATCATTAAAGACAAGCCCTAGCTTACATTACGATTCAATAAAGACTCACAACTGCTAGTAGAAACCAAAGCTTGATCAAGAAGTCCATCATTCGTCTACTTAAAGTAGGACTCAAAAATATCACAGGTAAGGTGGGAGTCACCATCACTATCGTCCCCATAGTGCTGCTCAGAAACAGCATACATGCCAGCATGCTTCCGTAGACCAAATTTTTCAGGCTCATTTTTATTTTCTCTGACTGTGGCAGCTAACTAATGCCACACTATACAAAACACAAAATCTTGAGCTTCAAGGAATTCATCCAACTTGTTTGAACTGATCTATTACACTAGAATCTGAAAAGAAATAATTATATATTTATCACTATATTTAAACAAAACAAAACAATTTATAATTTATTTGTATCAACTCTCCATTCAACTTTTATGTTTTGATGTTAAAGGAATGAAAATATTAAAAAAAAGGTTAAAGCTCAAGAAATAGAGAATATAAATTGTCACAATATATAGTGTAGCTTTCATACAACTATAGGAAAAAAAATATTTTATGACAAAATTTAATACTATCTTAACTGTTTGATAATAAGTCTATTTTGATTAATAAAACAACATTGGGAGCTGGTGTTGTAACAGGCTCTACACCCAATTAGATCGTTATTATCCACAGCCACAATTGAGATTAGAGTTTTCTGTTTCAATCAGAAATTCTCCTTTACGATATATATCCCCACTTAAATAAATAGCCCAGGTTGTGAATTACTGTTGTGAAGAGAGAATCACTCTTTGAAGTTCAATCCCCTAATGGAAGAAGAAAAAATTACTGATGTGTAATGTGCCGTCATGCAGTGGTAAAGAGGAGATATTTGGCTCCCTCCCTGTCTCTAACAACAAACAAACAAACAAACTATTATTCTTCTTTCAGAGGATAAAGTGCTCCAAAAGTCCAAGACAACCAAGAGTAAGAGACTGGAGTAACAGTCAACACCTCTATGGTGGTACAGGAAAGAGCCATTGGGAAGCTCTAAGGACCACAGACAGGCTTAGAGCACTTACTCTTGCACCCATTAAACCACTGTTACATAAGATCTGTATGAAGTGGTTGTCTCCTTTCCATTACGACTAAAACAGAAAGATTTTAAAACTCCTTTATCCCACTTTCGGTCAGAGTGTTACAAGATCAGCTGTCGTCATCGAGAAGTACATAGAAGTCAAATTGTTGTGAATGTGTTTCATATATATTGTCAATTGTAGTCAAAAGAATTTCCATTTGATTGGATCAATAAAATTATCTTCTCTCTTATCTTAATTATCCTACTATACCCCAGCAGCACTCATGAACTCAAAACAGTAGTCTAAGGACAGGGAAGTTAAACTTGCTTGATACTTGATTTATTATTTATACTTATAGCACAATTTCGGACTAGATTAGAGAGACTATTTAAAATATATGCTGGTTTGAAGTCATTTTCTTTTCACAATAGACGTGTCCCACCATAATCGAAAACTTCTTTGAAAACCTGTGTGCTGAATTGAGAAGCAGTTCTGTTTATTAAGGGACAGAATCATGAGAATGTCTCAGTCGACTCAAGACGACTTGTCACTTGACTCAAGTCAGTTTTAGTTTAGAATTAGATCTATCATCTAGCAGCTCTAGAATATATTATATAATATAGATTAGTTCTAGACTACATTCCAAAATTATATTGATCTAGTATCTAGATTATAGATATATTCTAAGTGAAGTAAATCTAAGTATTCTAAGTAATAAAATTTGTCTTAAAATAATTGACTAACTAGAACAGAGAACTGCCATAAAAAATAATAGTCTAGTCGGCCAATCGACTTTATCGTTACTTTGTGCTTTTAGATTATTATTATTATTTATTTTTTTTAGTCCAGTGTTACTCATCAGTGGTTCGCGTTCTCTCAGGGGTCTTCGATACGTCCGAAGGGGGTCCACAGAAAGATGAAAATTGTAGGCTATACAGTTAAAATAACTTCTTTGCTAAAAGCCAGTAGTAGGCGCGGTGGCTGAGCGGAGTGAGCGGTAAAGCAGGGGTTCGAATCCTGATGAAGACTATGATTTTTAATCTTGGGATCTTCGGGCGACTAGCTCTGAGTTCTGCCAGGCTGACATTATATATGGGAAAAGTAAAGGCGGTTGGTCGTTGTGCTGGCCACATGACACCCCTGTTAACCGTAGGCCACGAAATTAACAGATGACCTTATAGACCACAAGGTCTGAAAGGGGAACTTTACTTTACTTACTTTACGGATAATTTAAGTAATGATCAACTCGCCCCTCACTATCTATCTATCTATCTATCTATCTATCTATCTATCTATCTATCTATCTATCTATCTCTCTCTCTCTCTCTCTCTCTCTCTCTCTCTCTCTCTCTCTATATATATATATATATATATATATATATATATATATATATATATATATATATATATATATATATATATATATATCTTATGTTTTTATCTTATATTGGCCTATTATAGTCATTACTTTAAAAAAAAGATGATAATTACGTCGCACGCATTTCATGTGTCAATCTAGTCATGCATGTTAATCAAAGACTTTAACTCTGCTAAGTCGTTGGTTTTCCTGTCTGATTCAGGCAGCCCGCATTCCATTCTTTAATGGCACTTAGAGAGGGTAGAAGAGCACTTTGTACGCATTTGTTCTAGCATATGGAATAAGAAAATAATTTTCCACTACTGTTTAAAATGTCTATTGCGTATTATTCTATGACGACCTAAACCCCAATAAGATTTAAAAACATTCTTCACTTGGATATTCCCGAACTGATATTGAAACCTTTTGCACGTGGACAAACTCAGATCCCAATAACAGACGAATCCATACTAAAGCAGGAGCAGCTTATTAATTAAAATAGCCACAAACGAACTTATGTATATTATATAAACAATTAAGGATAGGCTACCACTAATTCTGGTTACAAAAAATATTCCAAATTTATATCCTGCATTATATGGTTCATTGTAAAAAAAAAAGTTGTTGACTGCTTTCCAGTGGCATAACGAACCTCATCAAAAATAAAATAAACCGACTCAAAAGTTGTATTCGTTGAGCAGCAAGGACGTTATTAAACTCATACAATCTAATTAACGTCATCCTTTAAGTCATTATTTTTGTTCAAACTTTTATTTAAACAAAAGTTAGGCCTATTTTATAATCTCTATAAACACTTTTTTTTTACCAATTGTCTTTTCGTTTGTTTGTTGTTGTTGTTTTACATTTGTAACTTGTATATTATACATTTATGTACCTTTCTCATAAGGGCAGCGGTTCTCAACCTTTTAAGCTCGGCGACCCCTTTTTTCATTCACCCACTCTGCCGCGACCCCCCCGCACACACACACAGCAATTGAGGAATAGACAAAACAATACACTTTTTCGATGGTCTTTGGCGACCCCTGGCAAATCGTCAATAGACCCCTCCCCCCCCCCAAGGGGGTCGCGACACACAGGTTGAGAACCCCTGCATTAGGGGGTCGTGGGCTAGTTTTGACCAGTTTGAGAACCTCTGTTTCAATCTAGATTTTTCCTGATATCTTCCTTTCTGGACCCGTTTCTGGGAATCGACACTTTGGAGATAAGCAAAAAAAAAATAAATAATAACTTTGATAAAAGCTTTTTTAAATGAATTAAGTATAACACTTGGAATGAAGATCACTCCTCGCCATTTTCTTAGACATAATGACTTCGATTTTTTGCTGTTACATTTTATTTCTTTTCTTTTTTTTTTTTTTTTTATTTCATTTCAATTTCAATTTCATTTTGGGCCACCAAATATTATATTCGCCTATTACCTCCAATATATTATCCAGGGCAGTCCCGACGGATTAATGTCTATTGCTATCCGACTAAGAACAGAAACATTAACCATGCTAATTCTGATTAAGTTAATGTAAGGAAATCTCTGCCGATACTATTTACTTCTACAGGTAGATTGACACCAGCACCCATAACAGAAACTGTTAATATATTTCTTTTTTTTTTTCTTCACAAATGAATCTTTTAGACGCTTTTTTTTCCAAGTTTAATTATGAACGTTAAAATACAAGAAAAGCAATATTTTTTCCCCAAATTGAAAAAGGTGCCGGTACGCCGTACCGGTGCGTACCCTCACAAAAAATAGGTGCCGGTACTCGGAGATGGATTGTCTAACTTTTAACTACTAATAAATTAATAATAAACGTCGTTAAAAAGTAAGAAATTCATATTTTTTCCCCACATTGAAAAAGGTGCAGGCACGTCGTACCGGTGCCTACCGTCATAGAAAAAGTACTGAATATGCTTGTTTTTTAGTTTAAAAATAGGTGCCGGTACTTAATATATATACAAATATCGCTTGATTGGCGTAAACTCGGAAAATGTTTCAGTCGTATGGAAATAGCGATCGAGTGGCCTTCAGAATAACCCTTGACCTATTTGCTGTTGTAAACTATTTACTTTTATCAATTTTATGAATTTTATGTTCATGTAAGTGTTAGGCCCTGTTCTGATCTATACATAGATCTAGACTATATTCTAGTCTAGTCCAGTGAGTACCGGTGTCTCACTATCAGATCTATATTTGTTACGTATGTAGTCATATATTAGATCTAGATCTATATATATTCATATATCAAATTCAAAACAAGTCTTGTTGGGTTCACTCATCACATGATCACTGTTTAAACTAAAGTCAGTAAAGTGTTTACAGATTTACTATTTTACTAGATTTAGACTTTTAGTGCTAGATCAAGTACTAGTTCTAGACTCTAGTACTACTACTACTAGTAGATCTATTTAGTCAATTTAGACATGTAGATCTAGACTCTAGATAGATCTCTGTCTCTAGATCTGTTTTGTTTTACATATTTCGGATGTTCCTTCAGAATTTAAGGTATTACTAGATAGTTTACTTCCTAGTCCAAACCTCCCGCAGGACGACGAGGGATGGGAGCGGGCAGGGTTTGAACCCTCGACCGTCGATAAATCCGAACGACAGTCCAGCGCGCAAACCGCACGACCAGGCAGCCATCCAGTGTTACTTTTAGTAGTATCGTTTTTTAGATATCCAATATTTGAATATACTTATATTAGAAATTAAAGTCAACACACTATAAATTATATATATATATATACATACTATAATAGATACAAAAGACAGTGAGTTGAGTAAGTATAAAAAAAAGTTTAAAATTGAATGATTAGATTTAATGTTGTGCTTATTATTATTATTTTAATAGAATAAACTTATCTAAATAGTAAATAATAGATGTAGATTGTAGATCTAGGGGGGGAAGGTGAGGCTAGTAAGCTGCTATTATATATAGTTGTCACAATTTTAAAATTTTGCTGTTTTAGATATATTTAGAATTCATTGATTCTCACTAAAGTTAACAAGCTGTAACTTAAAGTTTAAACATTCAGACAACAACTACACTCTAGAGTCTAGAGCAAATGAAATAAACTTTATCTCTTTATTTATCAGAGTTATACAGCAGAAACGTGGTTGGGTTGAGGTTGTGACAATTTGCCCCACACCAGGGTAAGTTGACACAGGGCATGGGGTAAAATGTCACACATTAAAAAATCACCATATCTTGCTATGTCTAAAAGAAAAAAATATATTTAGTCAAGACTTTGTTCTTGTATTAGTTTCCTTGACTGGTTGTCATGAAAGAATGATATTTATGTGGAGGTTCTAAAACGTGTTTGAGCTTAGAAGGAAAGCTGTAGGTTTTTCTTCAAAATAATATTTATTTTTTCTATATAATATTTGTAAACTATCTGTTCACTTCTCCTTGTAATGCACCCACCTCCAACCTTTCTAAATAGTTGGACTAGAGAACTTCTTTCCTAAGCTAAATATTTTGCTCGGAGGACAGATATTGTCTGTATGTTGATGTTGGCTTAACCGTTGTAAACAGCATTATTTAAGGAGAAAGTCGCTTAAGACTATTTAGGTAGCATCCCTAAAAAAGAATCCATACAAAAAATAATTATTAATAAATAAATATTAATATTAAATTTTTTTTTCAAAATGCTTACTCTTCATTGGGACAAGTTGTCACAACTGTGACATATTACCCCAACCAGTGTGACAACTTGCCCCACAACAATTTTCCTAACATTTATCTCAATAACATTTTATTAAATTGGGTCGAGCTTTAAGAAAAAAAACTATTCCAATGTGTAACTAATACATAGAGACATAAAACTGTATAATGTTGGACAATCATTTTAACGGTGTCAGTGTTTTACAGCAAAATTATGCAAAAATAAAATTCCACTTTCCTAACAGTGAAAACTAATGAATCCTGATAAGTTAAAATGTGAAAAGGTATTGACTTCACTTTTTAACTATTTGTATATGTTTCCGTAAACCGTATACATCTCAAATGTAGTTTCACATTTTTGATAGGGCATCATATTGTACCGAGATAGTGTTTGTGACAACTTGCCACTGAGACTTTTCACCCCACTCTCCCCCTATATTTCTGAAAGGTAGAAAAAAGTGAATTCTCTCATTACAGAAATGAACACACAGTAAACTTTGGTTGATATGTTTAATCAGCTGTTAAAAATTGTTGGAAATAGAAACATATTCGCCTATTAAACATACAATTACCATAATTTATTATTTACATTTTAGATTTTTTTTATGTGTTTGATTTCTCTATTTCTTAGGGATCTTTGAGGTCTTATAGAGGCTGGATTTATTATTTATTAATTTATTGTTTAAAAAAACAAAGTTCATGCTATACAGAGCATTTTAAACAAAAATTACTTTTCCTAACACAGATCATGTCTCGTGAAGCTAAAAAGGTGAAGCTAGATTATTCAGGCTTCAGTGATGAGGCTCACCCTGAGGTTTTTAACATCCAGGCTATGCCCAAACAATCTGAAAACCTGAAAGCAGGACAACTACTGCATTCACAGATAAAACAGTATTTTGAAAAGGTTTAAAATAATTTTAACAAATAATGTTATATAAAAAAAATATATTTAACGATTTACTGCTGCATGAGTGAACAACAGTTGAAAAAAATACTTGACTTGAATTGACTTGACATGACTTGACTTAATCCTTTTGGAGCATAGGGCTGCAACAGTATTTTCACAGTGGGACTCTGCTCTGGGTGATTCACCTCCACTAGGTCCATGTCCATCCTGTCATCTTTGCTTCTTGGCTTCTGAACGCCTCCATGTTTGCTTTGGTCTCCCAACATTTCTCTTCCCCTTTAGGTTCCAGTCTCGAGACTGTTTTGCAATGTTGTCTGCTATTCTTTACGCTACACTTGCAGATACAAAACTAAATCTTTGGTCCATCAGGGTTTTCTGCATGTATATGTATTGCATTAAAAAAAATAAACAACTAGTGGGAGCTATATTATCAAGATAATCACATTTTGGTGCATCAGTAGGCAGAAGAAATATTACACATGATTTAGGTCAACATGTCATGTAAAAATAGAAAAGAAAGTAAAGTTTCCCTTTCATAACTTTCGATCCATAGGGCAGATGATGTTAAGGTCATCTGTTTCTTTGGTCAGCGGTTAATGTGCAGGGTGTCATTTGGCCATCACAAGGTCAGGTACCCATTAGAGTTGGGTGGATTCAGGGGCTCTCTAGAAATCCAGAAATTCAAAATCCTAGTCTTCACAGGGATTTGATCCTAGGACTTAAGCTTTGATAGCTAAGCACTTAACCACTCAGCCACCATTCCCTCCACGTGTCATGTAGTCAATATAATAAAAATCACCTCAAAATAAAAGCAATGATAAATTAATGAATGTGTTGTCATGATAAATAAGTGTTCTATTTACCTCCTTTTTAGAAAATTAAATCTAATAATTATTTAATTATATAGTAATGTAAGATATAGATGATTGAAGCTATTTATTTTTTCTCTTTAGTATTGAGTAAAGAAACACAACTCAAGTGAGCTTTTTAAACATGAAAATGTATGTTTAATTAAGTTCTACAACCTGATGTTAATAAGTATTCTTCATAAAAAAAAATACTTTTGAAAATACTAATTTTATATCATGCCATCCTATTTATCCCCGCAAGAGAGAATATACCTTTCTTACAATATATGATTTTTTAAATCTTTCACCCATTTATAGTTGACCTATAAAGATAATCTCACAAGACCACTAAACCTTGAACTGGTACACAGTTTTAACCCCACTTTTTTAGTGATCAACGATGATACTGACACATTAAATGTGAAAACAGGAAGTTTTTTTTGTTTTTTTTTGTTGTTTTTTTTAGCATTTTGCAGAAAGGTCTTTGCAAGTGCTGACAATCCTGTGATATGGCTGTGCAGTTTTAGCTTGCATTCTTAACATTGGTCAAATTTCTTTGTGATAGGGTCTTTAAGGAATACTTATAATCCTTCTATAATTTCTCAGTTACTTAGCTAGGATCCTCCTCCCTAATTCGGCAGTTACCAGAGTCTAACATTTGTAAGCATACAGAAATGTGGCCATAACTAAGGACAGTAAGGAGTACATCAGTCAGATTTTTTAGCTGAGGGCTATTTCTGTCTTTCCTAATTGTCCTGAGCTTCACAAGTGTTACTGTGTGATTCTGGATAGGAATTCAAACTGAGTCTCTTAGTTCAAATACAATAAAATGATAGGATGTATATTTTTCATTGCAGTTTTAGCTAGAATTGAGTTGTTAGTAAAAGCAGCACTCAAACCAGTCCCACATGAATGCTATGCAGTAAAAAAAAAAGTTACAATAAATTTATTTAACATGAACATACTTTTATTTTTTTTCTATTCTATTTTAGATAAACAACTGTTTAAGTTTTGTCGTTTGTTTTTGTAATGGATATTTTAAAAAAAGCCATAAATGGGTTTTTTTTTTTGGTTGGGCAAAGTGCCAACAACTCTGCATTAATCATTGAACTTGTCACTTTTACAAGCATGATCTTTGTTGCTATCAATGTAATTAGAGATAAATTTTAAAAAGTACCGTCCTGATAACTAAAGTGGACCATGGTAATGACCTTCTTTGTAAAACAAGTTGTGGCTTGTCTATAAGACTGGTTTATCCTTTCTCTGTCACTCAGTTCAGTTACACTCACAACTGTTTAGTTAGTAAACTTTTCTTCTACTTTTAACATGTCTAAAGTGACATTTAGTTCAGAGCTGACAGACAGGCCAGAACTTTTTGATATTCGGGCGATGCCAGAGCAGCCCAAAAATTTGAAGCCTGGTCAGCTGGAGGCCAGCAAAATTAGAGAATTCTTTGAAAAGGTAAAGCATCTTAACAATGTTTGAGGTAAACTTTTCTGGGTTTTTAATAATAAGATTACAGATGCATTCTGTGTACTATTTATTTCCTCACTAATTTGTTTGAAAATTGGCATAATTTTTAAATTTAGTTTGTGGTTTGTGGGCTTTTTCATTGCATAAACCAGAGGTTTCGAAATCATTCCCCATTGATCTCAGACAAACCACATGCTTCACTACATTCAAGAAGAACATTAAGACCTACATGTTCAAAACTTTTTTAGATTAATTAGTTATTTTAACTCTTGTGTTTATGTCTGTGAATGTTATTAGAGAGCCTTCGTTTATTATAACTTTTGGTATTTTGAGCTTTTAGTCTGTAAATGGTTTACCATGAAAAATTAAGATTAAAATAAAAAAAAGTAAAGTTCCCCATGCTGACCTTACAATCTATAGGGTAGATGATATAAAAGTCATCTGTTTTTGGCCAATGGTTAAGCACAACGACCAGCCCTTTTTTTTTTTTGCCAACTTTAGTCAGGTACCTATTAGATTTGAGTGGACTCAGATGCCCCCTAAAAATCCCCAAAAGTTTAAATATAGTCTTTATAGATATTCGAACCCGGGACCCCAGGTTTGAAAGCCAAGTGGATCTAATTCACTTTGTAAAATTTCAATTTACCACATTCTTTTTATTGTTCTATAATTATGCAATCATCTGAAAAAGTCTTAATTCCTGAACTTATGCAATCATGCGTACGTCCTTTATGTAAATTCGAAACAACATTTAGCCTTGGACTATACATTGAGGCACACATAAGTTTACTGTTATTTGTGTTAATATGGAGTCATTTGTTACATTTTGTTCACAGATTCATACTATTAGAGATTACCCAACATACCCCCCCCCCTGCATTTTTATGTTTTTCTTTAAGTACAGATAATTGGTTACATAGTTCTTACATATACCCTAATCTAGAGATTTGTAGACTATTATACTATATCTTAGTATATGTGGTATAAGTTTTGACGATTGTTAATTAATTTTTTGTGTACATCTATAGAGTAATTTTTTATGACTTACAGAACTCTTCTATGATTATCTGCCCCTCTCTTTTTCATATACATTTTATAATCACAATTTATGAGTTCTAAATGTGTGGATTTAGCCATGCTATCTTTTTTTTGTCTGACATTTCTCTTTTTACTAAGATCTCTAAATTTGCTGATTTGTCCCTAATACTTTGAAAGTTAATTATTGGTGTTGCAAGAGGCTTAGATAATAAATTTATTTAAAGGGGCTGTTTTTGTTAGAAGTGGCTAGTGCTTTGTAAACTTGATTTACAGTAGAGTATAAGAAATATGAGTTAGAAATATCTGCATCAAAGGAATCAGTCTTGATGTAAACTGAGGTAACCCACACAGTGCTGTAATGCAGTGCAGTTGCTTAATGCATAGTATACATGATTGTTCATGTGCAGGCACAGTGCATGATACTGTTCATTACAGGTTTTTCATTGAATGGCTTTTTATCTTTTAATGCATTCTTTTTACAATTGTTACATTTATCTCTATCTTTGTCCGGGGTTTGATTCTACTTCCCAGCTATTACTATTAAAAAGTAATAAATGTTTTTTTTCTGGCTGTCACTAATTATGTATTTTCCTTCGTAACAGGAAATTTTTAAAATGCTATTGATAAGTATCTAACATTGTTATTGAGATTACATAGATCTGTGGTGGAGTGATTGGTCATGACTGTTAAGGTTGCATTTTGCTGACTGTTAAGGCTGTATTTTTCGATTTAGGGTTGACTGAGATTTGGTTGATTTTTGTGCCCATTTCTTTATAAGGCATTGTCTTTGATTCCAAAGATAACTGACAAGTGCAGTATTTGACATGACCACTCAAACCCAGTTGTGACCTACATTTTTTGCTACTTGAAGATATTTGGTAAATATTTCAATAAATAACCAGATCAATTTCATGTTGGCTGTTGAGTTTTAGGTCACTGTAATACCCAAGATCTTGGGTTTGAATCCTAATGAAGTTGTTTTTTTTAAACTTAGTACTTTTGGAGGTCCAAAATTTTTGTTTACCTTTAATGCATGGCTAACGTTTGTTAAGTTATGTTTGTTGACATAACATTTTTATTTTAGTGGTGTGGGTGGGGCAGGTAGTCAAAATGGAAAATTCTTTACGGCTTGTTTAATTCACATTTTTTAAATTTTCAATAGATAGATTAACTATTGAAATGTAATATGAAATATCATATTTGTATAAACAAATTTTTTTATTTTTTTTTTGCTTTAAGTATCAAAATAATAAATTTTTGAATGTTTTTAAAAAATATTTTTTCTGCACAACTACTTGCTGGAATTGAACCAAACTTGGTAAATATATTCCTAATAGTTTACTTTATAATGTGGAAGAAAAAAATTGAAATAGATTAACTGTTAGTTACAAAGAAAAGGTGAACTTGGCATTATGTTTCAAGAAACTTAACAGTATATGTATATATAAATATATATTTGTATATATATAAATGTCTCTTTCCTTAAGGAAAAATGAATACACTCATTATGTTATAACCTTGCCATGGACACCCAAGATAGTGCAGAAGGTGCACACTATTAGTGACTAGACTAGGAAGGATGTTGACATTAAAGAGAGAGAAGATTTGCCCAAGTCTAGAGCCGAGATGAAGATGCTGTGCTCAAGGCAGATGTCCTATGTGTTTGTCATGTCTTAATGTAAATAAACACCTATGTCTCGTTAAGTTGCCTCCCTTCAGTTATTACAGTATAACTCCTCTCTGCGGCATATCCCTGGTTTTAGATGATAGAGATCTTATGCTGCCCAAGTATTACGGTACAGTATATGTGAAGAAAACTGTTACTTTCATTTCTAAATGTACTGGTTTACTTAAGATTCAAATAGGCAATAAAATTTGTTCCATGTTTTTTTTTTGTTCAAATTTTAAATATCCATTTCTAAATCTTTCAGGGTTTTATTTTAGTACCAAAATTTTTTGAGGAAGAGGAATTGGAACCTGTTCGTAGATCAGTAGAGAAACTTGTGGATGACCTGGCACAGATGCTATATGATGGCGGAAAAATTAAAAGTAATATTAATGTTTCTTTCGTTGATTGTTGTCCACAAGTAGATGTAATATTTTAATTTTTGTATTGAAGAACTTTAAATATTAACTCAGGCTTAGAAACAAAAATAAAATTTTTTACATCAAAATATATATATAAATACATATTTTATACATTTTATTCATTGTTGTCAGATCTGTATAAAGAACATGGATTATTTCAAAGACTTATTCGTATTGAAAAGGAATTTCCTGGAGCCAATATAATTCTACATAAACAGGGACAGTTAACTGAGGTAAATTATGAAACTTACTTTTAAAAAATATCTATAATATAAAAATATAATTATTAATGTAAATAATTTTTTTTTCTATCCATTGGTCCAGCAGTTCAACTTATTTTTACTAAAAGTCCAATCCAAAAATCAGGCATAGGCAAAAGGAGACATGATGACTAAATGGTAAAGCAATTGGGTTGGGAACCAAGGGAGTTGGGTTTGAATTCCATGAAGACAAGGGTTTTGAAGTTAGGGCACCATGAGTACATGTAACTCTAATGGATATTTGACATTAGTTGGGTAAAGTAAAGGCAGCTGGTCATTGTGCTGGCCAAATGACACCCTCATTAATGTAGTTCACAGATGACCTTTCATCATCCGCCCAATAGATTACAAGATCTGAAAGGGATATTTTAATTATAATACATTGTAAATGTAAATATTATACTTAATTTATACAATTTTATTGCTTTTTAAAATTGATAATATATTACAACATTATGCTCATAATTTTGCCAATGTTAATTCAAGTCATTGCATTAATTGTATTTTTTAAAAATTATGTTCAACTTTTATATAATTGTCTCTGACATCTAATTTAATTTCTTATAGTTAAATCAAATCATTTGGTTCATTTTGTTTTTATTAAATGGGGTTTGTTGTTGTCTTTGTTTATTTAATCATTACTAGGGGCCAAGAAAACAATGCACATTAATGTTAGCCAATCTATCCAACATTTTAAGGCATTGATGTTAGCCAATCTTTCCAACATTTTAAGGCATTGATGTTAGCTAATCTATCCAACATTTTAAGGCATTGATGTTAGCCAATCTTTCCAACATTTTAAGGCATTGATGTTAGCCAATCTTTCCAACATTTTAAGGCATTGATGTTAGCCAATCTTTCCAACATTTTAAAACATTGATGTTAGCCAATCTTTCCAACATTTTAAAACATTGATGTTAACCAATCTATCCAACATTTAAAGACATTTGGTTTATCAGATACAGAACTGTAGTAACATTTCAATTTATTCCAACATTTATTAGCATTATGGACGTGCCATAAACTGGAAATGATTCTTAAAAGTATTTCCCTGTAAGCACCATATATAGATCAACTCAGGTGCCATTTTGCCTTCACTAGCATAGAGGAAAGCAGCTGGCCGCAGATGGCCTCTGAAAGAGACTCCAGAGAGCTCTCATGAAGGTCAGAGGATCGCTGGACACATTGATATAAAAGTCCTTCTTGAAGAAAGGTGCAGAAGATGAAAAAAACTAAAAAAGATCCTCGGCGAACAATGGCGTTGTCTGTATTGGATGTGGCAAAATATGCAGGTGGCAATGGGAATTGTATGATTGGTCATGTCAAATACTGCATTTGTCCTCCATGCTCAGAATTAAAGACAATGCCTCATTATTAGTTGGATTCAAATTCAAATAAAAATGTATTTCCTGTAAACAAAATGGTGTCAATCTTAATTTATATTGATCTTTTTTTTTTTAGGCTTTTCAGACACTTTGGTCCAATGAGCGACTACTAAATGTTGTAGAACAACTTATTGGGCCTGAGATAGCTGGACACCCTGTATGGAATCTCAGAACTAAGACTCCTCAGAATGAAGCCACAACAGTTCCATGGCATCAAGGTGAATTTTATGCATTTTGTTTCACTCTTCTCTAGTTCTTTAAAGCAGCAATGAAGCTACCTTAACTAATAACCTTACAACCTAACAGTTAATGTTAGGTATGTGAGACTTTATTAATTACACTAGATTTTTTTTTTATTTTGAAAATTACATGCAAAGAAGTAACAGGAAAATAATTTATTTTGGTCACACAGACAGTGCTTACCTGGACAATGACTCCTACAATGTCCTACAAGCAACTGCCTGGATTCCATTATTAGATGCCAATGAAAAAAATGGATGCATGGAAGTTAGCATTTTTTTTTAAATTTAGAATTTATGTTCAAACCATTTTATTCTGATGTTCTCATTGGCATTATTTAACCAGTTTTTTTTACATTGTTGTTTTTTTTATTTAAAATATTTATATTTTCTTTGTTGCCAGGTAATCTCAGGAGGTCATTTACCTGGGAAAGTGGTCAGACACACCTGCTGCTGGGGTGAGACTTGGTATGTTGTGATGGATGAACAAGACGCAGCTGAGAAGCTCAGTACGGTTTAATTTGAATAACTAAAGTAATGTTTAGTAAGGTATTAACTTAAATAACTAAAGTAATGTTTAGTAAGGTATTAACTTAAATAGCTAAAGTAAAGCTCAGAAAGGTCCAACTCAAATAGCTTTAAAGCAATGTTCAGTATATTATAAGGTCTAATAAAAATAGCTAAAGTAAAGCTTAGTAAAGTCTAACTCAAATAGCTAAAGTAAATCTTAGTAAAGTCTATCTCAAATAGATAAATAAGTAATGTTCAGTAAAGTCTAACTCAAATAGCTTAAGTAATGTACAGTAAAAAGTCTAATAAAAATAGCTAAAGTAAAGCTTAGTAAGGTCTAACTCAACTAACTAAAGTAATTCTCAGTAATGTCTAAGTAAAATGTCTGCTAAAACAATGTAGAACAGTGAACCATGAAATACTAAATGGTAATATTGTACTTCAAATAAAAAAAGAAATCACATTTAAAAACAAATTATTTTCTTATGTCTTCAGATGTAGACTTTGTGAAAGACAAAGTTTTATGCCCAGTGCCCTATGGTGGGATGTTGCTAATCAACAACATGATACCACACAGAAGGTATTTAAAATTTGTTTTGACTAGTTTTGTATTTTTGGAAATCACTGATTTCCTCATACACCTGGTTGTAGTGAAGCCTAGATGCATTTCTCAAAACTGAAATAATCTTTTTGCCCATTTTTTTAAAATGAGTTTTATCTCTATCTATACAATTTAGGCCAATTTATGCTATGTCATCTTATAACTTAAGAATAAATATTGTTACGAATCTCACAAATATCTCTCCGATAACACCGTACAGCTGTATCAACTCTTGCACTGGCCTCTCCGTCTCGTTCCGGGCTTGCACTGGGTTCAACAGTGCAGGACTGACTTCACACACTAGGTTCGTTGTGTTGGACTCGATCGCAGACCAAGATCAAGACGCCAGTCGTCTCAACTGTACTTGACAGTACTCCGCACTGAACCGTCGTAATGCTCCATACAGAACCACACCGTTGAACTGTGCTGTAGTTGACAATGTTCTGAGCCCTGTAGTGAACCTTCTCTTGTGAACCGTCTTGAATGTGACACCTCCGCTCTTATATAGGGTCCATAATGGCCTTCTAGAACCGGACGGAACATCGCTCGACGTTTCTAGCTTCGTCACATGACTACATCCCTCGTGACGCTCCTGAGCTCTGTTCACGACGCCGATCCTTCCCGAACCGCCATGTTGACACTCGTCTCAGCTGACCGTCGTAACTCCTCACGGTTGACCGTTCGTCTAGCGCTGGCCTGGGGCAATTTGTGTCGGCTGACTACACTCACACCACTACCCCCATCTGTGCCACCACCAGGTTTATAACAATATTATACATTTCAGATGTTTTATTATGACCTAATACTTTAGATTTTGTGTTTATCCATTCCAAATAGAAAACTTTTTTTATTTTGAAACCTATTTTATAAAGTAAAGCTAGATTTGTAAGGAAGATTATTTATTTGCATTAATAGTAATATTTTGAAATGCACAAATCATTAGCAAAATACAAGTTTATAATATTTTGTCCATACATCGATCATATAATTTGCATTTAAAGTTTTAATATTTTGAACTTGTTATCTGGTTTAAGCTTGAATAATATCTCGGATGAAATTCGTTGGAGCCTGGACTTGCGCTGGCAGAATCCAGAAAAACCTGTTGGATTTTATGGATTAAAAGAAGGAGTTTTGATGAGGTCTGCCAAGAATCCAGTGACTAAAATAGACTGGGAAGGTTTTAACAAAGTAGACAGACACCGTGAGGCTGACTTGGATTGTAAGGTATATAACTGCAACAATTTTTCTAGGCTAGTCAAAACTGACCTATAAAAAGTTTAGTTTTCCTGTTTTTTGAAAAACAAATCTAAGGAATAATTAAGCTTCTTTCTGTTCATTTCATTGTTCGTAAAAAAAAAATGCTTAGCATGCTTCAGATGTTCCATCAGATTTGAATATTATTACATGCTAGCCCAAACCTCCTGCAGGAAGACGGGGGATAGCAACGGGCAGGGTTCAACATCTAATTTTAAAATTAAATTTTAATTAATTACTTTCATCCCTTGTTACAAAAATTATTTAGTTTACGACCTTTACTGCCATTGGTGAATGTACACAAGTAAGGTTCTTTATTTACAAATTGATTTTGTTCCAAGTCAGAAACCTGTTTTATGTCAATGTGTTTTTTGTTTTCAAACTTTTGTTTGTTTGTGTGCTTGAAAACACTAGATCTTTTGGTTATCTGGTTATATTTGTAGGACTTAGTAGACAAATAATAAAAAGATGGTGTTATTATAATGTTACAAAAATCACTATATTTATTATAAGATGGGCAAGCTGCAGTCTGCAGAACATACAGTGGCAAGGCATCAGCTCTATATTTCTACCAATATTGAAATAAGGCATTTTTTTTAAACTGTAGAGTAGACTACACAAGGAGCTAAGTTGTAGCCTATTTAATATTTTCATGATCTTTTCAAAATTGTTCAGTAGCTAGCAGAAACTTTTTCTGATTGACATCACTCCATAAAATACAGATATGACACAAACCAAATGTAAATTATACCAAGCTGATTTCTCTATTCAAGAATAGAATTTGGGCCTAAAATGTGTCTATTCAGCTGTAAAGTTTATTGATATCTATATGGTTATTTAATCTTTATTTTATCTTTGAAAAAAAAAACTTGATGTTTTTCTTTTTAATCTAATTTTCAAATACTACTTTTAAAGGCAGTAGAAACAATAATTTTACATTTATTTTTAATATTTTCCATTAGCTGATTGAACTACCAGAAAAAAAGGTAAAGATAACTCGTAATGGCCCATTGAAGAAATTGAGAAATACTGCTCTGTTACTTTATACTTTTAGAGAGACTCACATATTGTTATGTACACAGAGAGAGTGTAACATAACATGAGTTTGTGCCTTTAAATAAAAAAAAAATCAACTTCAAGCCAGCCATCATTGTCTAGTGCTTTAACCAACTAATTCTCAACTTTTATTTCATCAGTATTTCTAACATAAAACTAACAATTTTTTATTTGATAACTACTAATCATAATGAAGTCATTATCTGTATAACAGTAATATGTTATTGCTATGCTATACAAATATAGGGATTTCCAGTGAATCGGAAAATCTTAAAATTTGCATAAGCATAAAAAAATACAATGTTCTAAAGATTTACTGACACTCTAAAAGCTTTATAAATGTAGTCTATTTTTTAGGTGAAAACAAAATTGATTGTGCAGAGGTTGAATGAATTAGGTTGAGTGAATTATTCCTAGAAGCTTAGTTTAGACAGTATAATTACAATCTATTCACATACTTGAGAAGTGTGCCCTTGATATTTGTTCATTAGACAGGTTAAACAGTAATAAGAAAATATATGTTGTTAAATTTGTCTAAATTTGAAAATATAATGTAAAGGGAAAATGTCAATCCAAAATGTCACTAAATACATGAATCAGATCAGTGTGGTTTTAGTCATTTTAAGAGTCTGATGCACTGGTTTTATTGACTCTATCTGGTTAACTGCTCCATATCAGTAAAAATATTTTCAAAAAACTTATTTCTGAAATAGGAAAATTTGCAAAGTTCAGTGGAGAGTTATAATGAAACTATCTGTGACTGTAATGGTAACAGTGATTTTGGATTCATCTTTTCTGTAAAATACATCAAATAGCAAGAGAAGGAATCAAATAAACAATAACAAAAAACAGAGTTTAAAAATGTAGCACCTATACCTTCCATAGCAGGGCCAGGTAAATAATGATATCAACTGCACACCTGAAAAACATTTCTACCACTAGAAGACATTTTATAAAGTATATCTTCCATCCCATGTGGCAAAAAATAAACTCTGTTGCAATAATTAGTTTATCATGAACATTAAATTGACATTTGCAAATACTGGTGAAGAGTCTATTTGCTGTTTCAATTAAAAACATTGATCAAGATATATTTCTTGTTGATGAGGACACTAAGTGGAACAAGTAAATGGTTGAACATTACCTTCAAGTAAGAACTCTAAACAGAAATAAAACTACAAACAGTTTCCTTCTATCTCTATGGTGGCAGAGCCAGTATACTTTTATTGTCCCAGGGATGGTAGAAACACTTAGTTTATTACAGGCTCCATAGGAGAATTAAACATTCCTCTTGTTTATATTGATGGTCTCAACATATGACATTCATCATCATTGAAATATATTGTCAGATTATTGTTTTAGATACTTTTTTTTGTGTTTTTAAATAACTTACATGATTCAGTTCAGTTGTATTTATACTTTGTACTTAATTTATTTCCATTTGACTTCTTTCGTCTTAAGTGGTGCAAAAATGTATTTCCTCTACTTTGCAACTATAGAGTGTTGTCTTCTTGATAATGTTTTAATTTTTTTAAAAATCTTTTTGTTTCCTCACTTCTCCCTTATTTTTTTAAAATGTATTTTTAAATCATCTCTATTGAATATTGTTAGTGTTTTATTTTGTCTTAGCCTTAACTCCAAGGGATCTTTTTATTTTCTTATAAATTGTTCTTCCCCCTGACAACTTTCACTGACATACAATCAATACAACAGACACAAAAAATAAACTGGTAATGAGTTTTTGTACTTTAATATTTATTTGGATTGATAGATTTAAGTCCACTTTTAATAGATTTTTCATTGTTTCATTTGTAAGGGGTGGAGGTGGGAATACTAATTGTTCCCTTGTTTCTATAGGCAATGTATTTGAAAGTGTTTATAGTTCATGAATTAAACTAAGCTCTTTATTAACAACTTAAAGTTCAATAGCAATAGAAATTATGTAAGTATACTAAATAGTATCTTATTGTTAAATATAATTGTTTGTCTAGAAGATAATAACATACCATATTTGTATTACACAAAACTAAATGGTAATTTTCTACATTCTGTGTTTAGGACAAAGTAGAAGATGATCCTTTTGATACTATCATCGTTGGACCCTGGATGAAGAAATGGGAAATGACCCACACGAATCGCCATACCGACAGATTAACCAGCAGGAATGATAGCACTTGGCACAAGGCCTAACAAATTCAATTGTGTTGGTGCAGCTAAGCATTATCTATTATTATAATAGATCTAAGCTACTGGTCATATGCAGCTATTCTTATTTTATATACCAAAACCTGAATAACCACATGTAAAGATTTTGAATTTAGCTTTATTTTTGTTATAGCCATCTCCACTATATTATTTTCAGATTGCTTACTTTATTTTTTTTACTATATTACCATTATCAATTTAGTGTATAACAGGCCAAAAGATTTTTTTATAAATTGTTTCTAGCTTATTTGCTAGGTGTCAAAAAGAGCAGTAGATCAACCAATTGAGAAATCTTTGAACTTAATCTAATTGGAACATGACTGCATTTATCTAAATCTTTTGTCGCATTAGATAGTGGCTCTATGTTCCGAGGGCTTCACAACATTTTTAATATACTAGGTGTATATTTTTCTTGTTAACAGTAATCTTGTTTCTACATAAAACATGAATTGTATAATTCTCTGAGAATGAATAGTCAAATAGACTTAATGAAGTGTGTAAATAGAACAATTATACCATGTTTTCCTGGGTTAATATTGACAAGTTTTTATTTACATGTATTTTAAATTCACTCTGGTATTCATTAGCATATGTGATAATGTGAAAAATAAATAATGGCCTAAAATTTCAAAAGCATGAGACATTGACTGCTCAGTGTTCTGAACTACAAGGTTAAAACTGGAAAGATCAAGTTGTAATTTATGGTGTCCTTATTACAACTGTAATATATGTACTTATTACAACTGTACACTGAGTCACTTCTGTTTTGGGAATGTTTTATTTGTAACTTTACTTGTACCATTACCACATGGTGAAACACATTTTTCTAGTTTTGTTATTTTCTGTGTGATTGATGATATCAAAGTATGTTTTAGATGTAAATACTTAATAAAAATATAAAGTGTTTCTAATTGCCTTGTATCCAGAGCTGTGTTAATGCTAGACTTTTATTTTTACTTTTTTCCCGGTTATAACATTAAAAAAAATTTTTTTAAACAATTGCTTGTGCAGTAAGTACTGCTACTTTCTGATAACAAAATGATCTACTGAATTGTAGTATTGATTTCTTTAGAGTCAAACTACTTTTAAAATAAAATGTGAACATTCTATTGAATTGTGTGTTTCAGTTTTATTCAAAGTCCTAAATCTTTGAAATATTTCATTGAATGTCTTGCAAAATGAGAGTCTGTGCACAATTACGTCCATCCTTCCCATGCCTTGAAAAGAATTGGCTTTTCAAAGTGAACATTTTTCTCTTCAGATACAAGTTCATGGGAAGGGGGGGGGGGGGGGGAGAGTGTTTCCGTGCTGTCTCAGCAGACAACTCATTTGAGATTTAAACTCCAGCCTTCTTGAGAGGTAACTAAGGGGTTTGTGCCACTCAGCCACACTTAACTTAGTTCAATCGAATCGTTAACTAGTCACACTACACACTGAGAAGATGGAGTTGTAGAGCTTAATGTAGTCTCAAGCACCAACCATAGCAGGATCATTAGAACTTCTAGAGTATTCTAGACCATCCCACAGAGTTGAAAGTATTGCAAGTAATAACTGAACAAAGTTGAAATTGGTGAATTAAAGGGATTACAGTAATTGGTGTAAATTAATTTTTTTTTATAAATGTAACGGTAGTCAATAGTGGTAAATGAATATAAAAGATTATTGAATAACCTTTTCAAAGTCAGAGGTTGTATGAAGTGGGATGAACACTGGCATGATTCCTATTTAAAAGATAAGAACACTTCCCTTCACCACTTTATCAACATGGATTTGGTCATACAAGTTTCCTTGACATCCTGGCTTTATGTATTTACATATGTCCCCTGTATGCGGAGCTGTGTGCAGGAAAGCACTCCTAGGGGGGTCAAGCGCTATAAAGACACCCTTAAGAACTCCTTCAAGGAGTGTGGTATTTGACATTCATGGCTGGAAAGCACTAGCTCTCAATCGCTCCTCAAGGCATAAAGCTGGGAGTCTCGAGATACAAAGCAAGAAAAGTGGCCAGCGTGAAAGAGCGCCAAACCAACAAAAAGCTGAGAAAAGGAGCAGGCCTATCTGCAACTGACCAAACCTACTCTTGCTACATATGCGGCCGGCTTTTTAAAATGAGGATTTGACTTAGTCATCTTCGAGTTCATAGGATATAAGAAATGTGCTCATCTTCGTTCACCAAGGAAGAGCTATATGTATGCTCAATAAAACAGAGAGACTTAATTTCATAACACTTTGAAGACTAGGAATTATTAATTCAAGATTTGGATCAAACTGAATGTTTTCTGAGTTACTTAAGGTAGTATAGAAACCTCCCAGATATCCCTCCAGCCCAAAAACAGATTGTACTGGAGCCATTGAGCATGTATGAGCATGGAAGAAGAAATAAGCTGCTAATAAAAACATTGTTTCACATACTTTCAAGTAGATATTTTAACCTCAAATATAAAAAAACATTAAACATTGAAAAAAAAAAAAAGAAAAACAATTGTTTTGATTTCTATTTGAAAAGAAGCAAGATGTTTTTATTGGTCAAAAATGATTCACTAGAATGGAGGAAATTGGTTTTCATTTAAAACATCAACAAAACAAAACAAAAAATGATTCAGTCAATCTTTGGAAACCAAACATACTGATAATAATGCATGAAAGTGAAAAACTTGGTTCTTGCTGATGACATTTACCGGGTATCTGTTCACTCCATAGTTCTATTTTTCTAGTCAATAAACTATCCAATAGATTGTCTTCTAAGTTAACTTCTGTTTGATCCCCAGGCTTGACAAGATGGCTGCTCCCTGTTTACAGTTATCATAGATGAGTTAAATTTTCGTTTTGTCGTACTAAAACCAAACAAAATTCCATAAAAAGCTATTCAACTAATAAACTAATATCTTTAAATTATAGATTAAACTTAATTCAGCATTATTTCCACTAATTAATTCAAATTAACAACTCTTAGTTTAGGACTATTTTGTCTCACTAATGACTAATCCTTATAATTATATTTAATATTATTTAGTCTATATTTATTATTATATCCTTAGATTTTAGATCTAGTCAGTCTTAGACTTAGACTTTAATTAAGGCCTTAGATCTACTTAGATCTACTAATCATCTAGTAATACTACTAATAATAACTAATAGTAATATTCTATATAGTTAGTTAAACATAAATATATTGATCTAGAATTAGATCTAGATCTGGAATTAGATCTAGATCTAGAATTAGATCTAAATCTAGAATTAGATCTAGTCTAGGTCTATATTTTGAATAAACCATTTGATTGTCATTTTAAATTAGCTTTCACTTTAGACTTAGACTTAACTTAGGCCATCTTAGGCATTTTTAACCTTAAAGTAGAATTAGACTAGACCTTTAAAAACTAAAATCAACAACAGTCATCATGAAATTGCTCTGGCTATTTATCCTAATAATTACTAAATACACACTAGCTGAACACAGAACTAGACCTACCTCAGTCAACACTAAACTTAAAAAGGAAAAAACAGTCATAATCAATCATCACACTTTAGATCAATGCAACTTCAAAAATAACCTAACATACACATCCATAACATTAAAGAAGATTACCCATCACAAATGGAAGTTCTCAATCAGACACAGTAGAAATAAATACCTATCACTTTAAATATTAATAGCAGGAGATGTAGAGTCAAATCCAGGGCCTAGATCTAAAGATAGATGCAACATCTGCAAAAAAGTATGCACCATGAAACAGAAAGCCATTCAATGTGACACTTGTGATGAATGGTACCATGCATCATGTCTCCATATGAATACACCTGTGTATTATGCCTTAGGCAACAAAGATGCATCATGGCACTGTGTACCGTGTGGGTTACCTCAGTTTACATCAGGACTGTTTGATTCCTTTGATGCGGACACTTCTAACCCCTAACTGATAAAAGCAGTAGCCAATACAAAACCCAAAAGGAAAATCTTACTCTGGAATAAATGTAACCTAACACAACTACACCAAGCTGCATTAAACTTTCAAAAACATTCTTATTAGAAAAAGACATTAACAAACCAGTCGATGACCTCTGGAATTTCATTAAAAACCATCTTAAAAGCATTATAGAAAATCATATACCAACTAAATACACATCAAACAAAATAAATAAATGCTGGTTTAATAATAGACTAAAGAAGCTTTGTAAACAGAAGGAAAACCTATATAGAAAATTTAAAGAAACCAAGGCAGAAAGAGTTTACAAAAAGTATATAAAAATTAAACACCTAACCCAAAAAGTAAGCAGACAGCTGCAGAGTGAATACATAAACAATGTAATATCTAAAGATAACAACAAAAACCTATGGTCATACATTAAGTCTAAGAAAATGGAAACAACAGGCATAGCGCCATTAAAAGATGAACATAACATAATACATAATGATAATGAAACTAAAGCAAACATCCTAAACAAATACTTTGCATCAGCATTCTCAGCCCCAGGAGACAAAGACATAATTCTTAATTTGAACCAAGTAGACAACATAGAAGATTTAGTAGTACAAGAAAATGGAATTCAAAAACTATTAGCCAACACCAAACCAAATAAAGCGTCTGGACCTGATGGTATTCCAGCTAGATTACTCAAAGAACTAAGCAATGAGCTAGCCCCAGTGTTCAAAATAGTCTTTCAGGCATCGCTTAACCAGGGCAGAGTACCAAAGGACTGGAAAGAAGCTAATGTCACCCCCCTATTTAAAAAAGGAGAAAAATCTGATCCAGGAAACTACAGACCAGTATCACTTACCAGCATCACATGTAAAATCCTAGAACACATAATATGTAGCAACATCATAAACCACTTAGACAAACATAATGTCCTCACCCCATACCAACATGGCTTTAGGAAATATAGATCATGTGAAACACAACTAATAGGACTAATTGATGATTTTTCAAAAGGTTTAGATAATAGTGAACAAATAGATGCTATCTTACTAGATTTTTCTAAGGCTTTTGACAAAGTTCACCACCATAGTTTACTTAAAAAATTTAAAATATTTCGGCATTAATGGTCCACTGCATCAGTGGATTAAAGATTTTCTGATAGGGAGAGAACAAACTGTAATAATAAATGGCTCTAAATAAACACCAATAACAGTAAACTCAGGTGTACCTCAAGGAACAGTCTTGGGTCCACTACTATTTTTAATTTACATAAATGATTTACCAAATTGCATTAGTTCAGGAACAAAAGTCAGATTATTTGCAGACGAGTACATAATATATAGAACAATAAAAACACTACAAGACACAGATATTTTACAAAGAGAATTAGATGAATTACAGAAATGGGAATCAAATTGGAGCATGTCTTTCCACCCAGAAAAATGTCAATTGTTAAGAGTAACAAAAAAACTAAAACAAATTAATTCCACTTATGTTATTCATGGCAAACCAGTAACACAGACTAAAAACGCAAAATACCTAGGTGTTATAATAAATGAAAAACTGTCATGGAATCCACATATTGATGAAACTATAACAAAATTAAACAAAGCATTAGGGTTTATTAAAAGAAATTTCTATAAATCAAATAAGAACATAAAACTAAAATGTTATTTAACCTTGGTTAGGCCAATAATAGAATATGCATCCACCGTGTGGGACCCCTCAACTCTAGAAAACATTAAGAAACTGGAACAAACACAAAATAGAGCAGTTAGATTCATAACAAACGAATATTCACATTTGACTAGAGTAACACCATTAGTAAAATCACTAAATTTAGAAAGCCTCCAGGACAGAAGACTCAAAAGTAAAGTAGCAATTATACATAAAACACTGAACCATAAACTTCAAATACAAAAACAAAATTTAATAAAATACTCTGAAAGACACAAAAATAAAGGCACATTCCTCGTCCCATAAGCTAGGATAAATTTGTACAAATACTCCTTCTTCCCTAGTACTATTAGAGCATGGAATGGGTTGCCTGAGCTAGCCAGAAAAACCAGTGACTTGGCAGAATTTAAGTCATTGGTTAATATGCATGACTAAATGCATGACGCATAGGACGTAATCATCTTCTTTTTTGAAGTAACGTCTGTATTATATAAGATAAGATAAGATAAATTATCAACAGAAACTTGTGAAAACCTGGCCAGTATGTTTTAATCTTTAAATTCAGAACTAAACCAATGTTCAGAACTGAACAAACAATAAAATCCTGTTCTAAAAAAAATATTTTCACCACCTTAAAACACTAACCTTTCTAGAACCCAATTGACTAAGAAATAACCCTAACCCAAAGACTCAACTAAATGTGTACTGTCTTTATCAAAAGAGCCTGCACTGCTTGTGTACTTGTTTATATATATATATTTATATCTATCTATATCTGTATCTATCTATCTATAAATATTTTTTTTCCGGAATGTAGTAATACAAATATGTATTTCCTAAGTGAACACCACAAAGTCAGTTGACTGGACATCTTCCGTTGAATAGTGAACCACTTCAGCTTGCTTAGAACAAAGTAAAATTAATTGTAAACAGAACAATCTAAAATTATATACAAACAGATAATCAGCTTCTAATACAGTGCTGTATAACTGTTGGTAAATTAAGTTTATTAAATAATACATTAATTATTACAAAAACATGTATTGAAAATGTTTAAAATACCAGTTATTACAATAAAAACATTAGAAATGGACAAAAATAATAGTTAAAATAGAATATACCGGTAAGTTGTAAAAAAAAAATATTTTCTGTACACAATTTCTTGATAGATTTTGTTAGAAACTGAAATCAGATAGTTGTAAGACAAAATATTTGTTTCGTATGTACCAAACAATGTTTTTATATTGCAACCAACATTGGCAGCATGCCCAGGAGAGGTTTATGTACAAATATCAAAGCAAACAAACAGATGAGACACACATTTGAAACAAGAAATTAAGATTCTTACCCCTACAAGCAGTCATAGTTTAAGCTACAAGTTCACTTCTAGTTCATCTCCCTTTGATTGCCTTTTTTTGTTTTCTTTACCACATAATTATGTTTACAAACTAGAATAAAAAATTACAATGGATGAAAATAAAATAAGCAGTTGTGTCCCCTATTGTTTTCAATAGTGATAGAGGAGATACTGTTGTTTCTTGTTTCAGTCCATCCTACATTCCTGTAGAATGAGACAAGCTGGGATTGATGCAACACATTAGATTGAACTTGTTGACTTAAACTCATCAGATTTAATAGATATAGAACTTCAGAAAGTGTTGCTAAAGCATCCATTCTAAGGCCGCAGTCTGATCCCCCATTACAATGGAAGACCTATACAGTTTAGGTCAAGGAAAATTTCTGAACGAAACCATAATCAATTTTTAAATTGATATTCTCCATTCACAAAAATTGAGTGTGAAAGTTAATAAAAGAAGTCACATATTTAGCACTTACTTTTGAATGAGTTGAACTCAGACAGTGAAGACAGACAAGAAGTGAAAAGGATGCTAAGAAAATCCTTCCAGAAAGAGACGTCATGCTGAAGTGAAGAAATGGACTAAAGATGTGAACTTTTCACTCATGATTTCATTAATAAAAACTGTCACAGTTATCTAGCTGTCATCTATCTCCCTGGTCTAGAAGCACCTCAGAAAATACAATTTGAGCCATCTGTTCATGAAGATTCTTTTACCACAATAGGGTTAGATGAACAAGAGGATAACAATGACATAGGATTTAAAGTATGTTGTGGCATAAAACAGCCTTTGATAATTATCAAGGACTCCCTGGCAGGGCCCAGCAGATATTCTACACTTCAGATATTGATAAATATCTGCAATGTGAATGAAACACCAAGAAGCTGGATTGTGATTCTGTCCAATATTATCAAAGCAGCCTCTCTAGATGTCCTGAAACAGAACAATCTACATGATTGTGGAGTAGACGTCCTTCAGTATGTGGAGAGCTTCTAAGAAGACCCATTGGAGATGAACTCCCAAGTTCTCATGGACGGTACAGAACTGGAGATCAGAGATGACGGGTGCTTCATCCATAAGCTGACACACATGCTACCAGGAAGAAAAACTATTTAAAATAGTTTTTAAAGACAAAAAAAGACTTCTATAGAATAGATATATATACCAGGTAGTAAACTTAACTGTTTACAGATTTTTAAAATGTCTCTATATTTTTGTTTGACATAAAAAAAAATTTGAATGGTATGCAATGTTGAAGGGAATGTGTCATTTCAAGTTTGTCTGTTGATTAAATCTGCATTGTTGTCAACCTGACCTTTCAGAGGTTCGGCAAGTTTGTTAACTCTGGAAGTAGTCATAGTTTTATGCCTTAAGTGCAACATTACCTTAAAATGCTTCCAATGGTGTGTGTCAAAAGTAGCCTTTGATAAACAATCCAACTCCTGGCTTTCACTGACAGGAGAAGGGGCAAAGGCGAGCAAATGGTACCTAAGCCAGTAACCCTTTGGACAGGATGGGCTTTTTTTAGCCTTTGTTGGCTACTCATCTAGGAGAAGGAAAACTCTAAATAAAAACCTCAGCTGTCTTGCGGTTATACCCAAACACTGGAAAGGCTATGAGAGACAACCCTGAAGAATAATCAGGAACTGGTGACCTTTAGGCAGATTGTGGTAAAATGTGCTACAACCTTGCAGAACCAGGTATTAGATATTTCCGTTCCTTTGGTCAGATAAACTGCATAGAGAGGGAAGAACTTCTGTGTGGGCAACATCGTTTCAAATATAAATAATGCCCAGGCTTTCATCTCGCTTATCCAAAGCTCTAAGTAACTTCAAAAACTGGCTGGCTCCTCTACCATCAAAGTGAAAGCCACCTTAACTTGTGATACATGTGTCTCTCCAAAATAGGGCTCCACATGCACATGAAAAAGTGCTCTACGAGATGAACCATAGTCGTTACGACTAAAAGAGGCCAACATACACAACAACATGTACATATAGTGTGGTTTATTTTTCTTTTAAATATGCACATAATTGTCATATTAATATTAATAAACTTTTATTGAAGTAAAGTCAAGAATATTATGTAAAATGAGACAACTCTAACACTGAACTGTGCACTGTGAGGCAGCTCTAATATAGAAAGCAGACATCCAGTCAACAAACCTGCACTTAGATGACTGTCCAATGGCATAAAAAAAAATTTTTTTTTCAATAATAAAAGCAAAATAAAATATTGAAACAATAAAAAAAATAATTTTAATTTCATTTCTGGAACTGTCCTCGAACTCTATAAGACATTAAATAACCTCAACACCACTTGACTTATTTGAGATGGATACTAGATCTATGGTGAACATTGTAAAACTTTAAAGAACATCTGAGCTTTCAGAACTATGGGGGAAAATAATTATTTCATGCATAAGATTTTTTACTATTTAATTTTCTTTTGTTCAACAGATGAGCAAATGGTCGGTCTATAATACACATACAATGTTCTATGGAAGTTTTGACTCTGGCTATGAGTTCTTAAAGTTAAAGAAACAAAAACTTTCATACAAGATTGAAACATTAAAAAAAAAAAAAAGATGAACATGCTGGCATTGACCTACTTATCATTTACCGTTCAACTCTTAACCTAATGCTTAACTCCAAACTAAGTATTTCTATGTTCACTCCTGTCTTGGCAGCAAGTAGGCTGCTCAGGAAAAGGAGGAAGGGAGACAAATTATTATACATGATGGTGGAAAGATAAAAAAAACAACAGCAAGGGCATCTTATATAAAACAAGAGAAATTTCAGAAAAGTTTTACAAAAGTGAATGTATCTAGCATGTCCTATATACACTGTAAAAATAACAAAATGTGTTTCTTATAAAGAGACTGTATAATTGAACATTCTATTTATATGTGTTTGGTATAAAGAAGTTGACAGTAAAATATTTTTCAAAATGTCTTTATTACATTAACAACAAAATCATTGTCTAATTGACAAAAACAAATTTCTTTCAAATTCAATATTTAGTATCAATAAATATATAACCAAAAAAATAAATATTTCTAGTGATTATCTTTCCATGCTTAAGTAGTACATCCAGGTGTTTGTTTTCTAATATTGAATAACAATTTCGAAAAAACTTAAACAAATGAGCATGATGAAATAAAACAAAATGTCCAGACCTCATCAACATAGCTTTCACTCAATATATAACAGCCAGTGGGACCTTTTACCACATGTGTCTATCATTGGTTCCGCAGTATTCGATTGGCTCGCTTGTTAGCTTCATCCACTCGTACGTTCAGAGACCCGCCCTGTTCCGCCACACATAAAAATGAAAGGGAACAAAGAAAGTGAAAACAAAAAGAATAAATAAAATAGAAAATAAAAAACAAGCTACTCAACAAAAACAAAAATGTCATGGAACTATTTTAAAACTACTTATCAATATTAAAACACAAAGAGATAACAAAAACAACTATGCACATTCTACAAAAGGGAAGATTCAAAAGATAAGAGGAAAATGAAGTTTCAGGAGATAAGATTCCTAACTAATCAAGTTGAAGAAAACTGTACATCATAGTTAATAGTTTTTTTAAATATATATATATTTAAATACAGTAGAATATCGCTATACAATATGGAAAATGAATAAAGTACCATTTTAAAGCTGATTTTATTCTAGAAATGTTCTATTTTTCCAATATTTTAGAAATTACATCAAGAAAGAGAATCAACTAATTTTTTTATTTAAATAAAAAATCAGAAAGAAGAAAATGAAAAGGTGATTCTAGTATTGTACCAATATGTTAGATATGAAATCAGGGTAGAGGATAGTATTTCAAGAGTAAAGTTGAGTTTGGCTAAGTAAAATCAAAAACACAAACTACTAGTACTAGCTAAGTACTAAAACTGAAACAAATAAATAAAGATCACAGCAGTACATGCCCTTCTAACACAGAGTCCACATTCTCAACTCAAATGTGATCTAGGATCTATGTGTTGGTATGATTGAACATGTGGGTATGATTGAAGTGTTGGTATGATTGAACATGTGGGTATGACCGAACATGTGGGTATGGTTGAGCATGTGGGTATGAATAAAGATGAAAGTTTGACACACAAACACAAATTGAGCAAAGAATTGTGTGTGTGTGTGTGTGTTATGTACACTAGTTGTTTAGCTATATGTTATAGATGTCTTTGTTCAATTTGGTCAATGTGCAAAGCATTTACAAAAAAACAACATTCAAAACTAGTGGAGATTTAACATTCAAGAACAGAAACTATGGGGTCGAAATGTGAGCATTCAAAGCTAACTCTTTTTTTCCCTGTTTGTTTCTTCTACAGTGTGAATTGTTAAATGTTTTTTTTTAAGGTTTCTCAAAACTCTAACTTCAATGTTCAACATTCCTTACATCAAGCCACAAATCAAACCTTAAATAAACATGACCTTAAGAAAACTTAACAAACACACACACACAAATATGACAATTAAAAACAAAAAAAATAACCCCAATTTTAACCAGTGCCATGAAAACAAAAAGAAGGACCATATCTAAATACAATACCAATTGTAGAGCTAGCATAGTGGGGGGGGGGGGATAAAGAAACAAAGAGGATGGATGATGGATGTAGTGGAGTATATGCTGTACATTATTTTTTTCTCTTCAATTATGAGCTAATATTTCTGATATAACTTATTGAAATGGAAAACAAAATATTTTAATGTATGGTGTGTGCATATTTTTGCCACAAGGAAAAAAAAACAAACAAAAAATATTGACTTCTTTATAAAAAGTGGCTTAAAGTTATTTGCATGCATCTAAATATATACACATGTATATAACAGTTTATAATATAAGTATAGCAACAGTTTAGAATGACAGCACATGGAGTGAGCACATTAAAATGGTGAACTGTTTGATGCAGAGAAAGAAAATTTAGCAAGTATGGAATTAAAAAACAACACTGAAAGAAAAGAAACAAAACCTTCAGAAACAGCTTCCACACAGAGCATGAGAGCAAACAGTGAGCATCTAATTCTACTACTTCTACTCTCTACAACAAACATGAAGAAAAGAAAAGTATACAAGTTGATTGATTCTTGTTTTTATTGGGGTTTTTTGAAGACCAATTAGGACAAACCTCTTAGTAGTTCCATTGAAAGAAACATAAAATATTATCTGATTGAGGACTGTACAGAAGAAAAGACTGATAATATTATCCAATTATCATTAAAATAAAATGTTAATGGTACAATGCTTTGTCAAACTACTGACGCCATGTTGAAACAGAAATAAAAGCAAAAATACTTGTGACATTTTGTAGAAAAATGAGTTTCACTCTCAAAGACAATAATTGAACATGAAAAAAAAAGCTATCTGATGAAAAATTGAACCAGGCTCTACAGCTAAATTTGTGACAACAATGGAGATATGGCAACAAAAACAGAGATTTGCAGGTTGATGATGATGATGATGATTATGTAGAGGAGTGCAGCTTTGTTTTTTTTAAATGATTTTTTATGCCTCCTTAAGTAGTTTGGTTGCCCTCTGGTTAGCAGCAGTGATGCGAACTTCATTAGACATGCCCTGTGACCCGTAAATCTATAGGAAACTAAGGAAACCATACATTTATTTAGCCTCACAAACAAAACAATAAAACAAATTTAAAAAATAAAGATTAATTCATTCTCATTAGTTTTTATAGCCATTTATAACATTTTATTATTACATAATATCATGGACGTAGCCAGGTTGTTTTTCGGGGGGGGGGAGGACCCATCATTCTTTCGGAAGACGTTTATTGTGCCCTAGAATAGGTTCTTCCTGTAGTTAGTGGTACTCCCCGCCTCTGCCAGCAAGGGGGTCTAAGGGAGCGCTAAGAGCTCCCCAAGCGCGGTGCGGGGTCCCTGCCGCCAACTACTATTTCTGGTATTGAAAGCCAACAAAATGCATATTCTGAGGTATCTACAGTGCAATTTCCTGCTATTAAAAAGTTTTATTTCAAAAACCTAATGTGCTATTCTTACTGACTTAGACCCTCCCGCGCCCGCGCATTAGTCGTCAAGATGTTTCCACTAAAATCTGTCACTGGTAATGTGTGAAGCATCTTCCCACCTGCTATGAGGACCTCCATGAATGTGTGGAGCCAAATTGTACTAGGATGTCATCGCAACTCTTATTCTGCGTAATTCATTTTGTCGGAGAACATGTTCCGCAAACCTCATGCGACGCTCTGTCACAATCTTACTAAGGGGTCGTCTCCCAGTTCGGCATAGGATTTCCTTCATTTAGACCCGATCTCTATAACTGACTCTAAAATCTGTCTTAGCCATCTTTGTTGAGCCACATTTAGTGTTTTTTAATTTCGACAGATGACTATTCACTGCACTTTATATATGGAGCCCCGCCACTGGTAGAAATGTGTAACCTCTCTTGAATACGCTCTTGGAATTATGTGACTGTAGTTTGCTTTAGATTTTATATCGAAAAGGGAAGTTTTATCGTCAAAATCATCTGTTGGGGTTTTTAAACTAAAAAATCTCTGGAGTTGCTTTTTTTATATTTTTTTTTATTCAAAACCCCATTTAGCTACGGTCATAGAATTTGGTAACTGTAGTTTGCTTTAGAATAATATTGAAGATAGAGGTTTTCCACCTCAAAACGCTCTGTAAAAGGATTTTAAACTCAAAACCACCTGGAGGGGTTTTATACTTTAAAAAAAAGCCATCTGTAGGAGAGGGGTTTAAACTCAAAACGCCCAATTGGCTTGGCTACGCTCAAATAATTTTAGTGTATAATTTGCTTTTTTTTATATTGAAGAGGTATTTTTTAGCATCAAACCCATATGAAAGGGGGTTTAAACTCAAAATCCCTAGCTTTGGCAATGCTCAAAGCATTTTGAGTGCGTAAATTGCTTTTTTGACATTGAAGATGTATTTTTTTTAGCTTCAAACCCCGCTGGCGGGGAGTTTAAACTCAAAACCCTTTTGACTACACTTAATAGAATTTCGAGTGTATAATTTGCTTTGTTTTTAATATTAAAGAGGTATTTTTTACATTCAAACCTCGCTGAAGGGGGGTTTAAACTCAAAACTGAGTCGAAACCCATTTAGCTACGCTCATAATATTTTGAGTGCATAATTTGCTTTTTTTTTATTTTGAAGAGGTATTTTTTTAGCTTAAAAACCCTACTGAAAAGGTGTGTGTGTGGGGGGGGGGGTTAAACTGAAAACCCCTTTGGCTACGCTCATAGAATTTTGAGTGTGTAATTTGCTTTTTTTATATTGAAGATGGGGTTTATCGTAAATTTTAAAATTAATATCTTCTTTAACTGTGCTCTTGGAATTTGGGGATTGTCGTTTGCATTTTTGGTTTGTTTTGTTTTATAGAAGAGGGGGATTTAACTGCAAAAACCCCTGGTAAAGGGTTATAAACTTTAAACCCCCAGGTAAAGGGCTTTAAACTAAAAAACCCTGGTAGGGGGTTTTAAACTAAAAAAAACATTGGCTGTGCTGGGGCAAGTGGTGGTTTAGTTTTAAAATATCACCTAAAATAAACAAAATCAAAGAAAAAAATCAGTAACTAAATTCCGATCAACCCCTTCCTCTCAAGCTACGCCCATGCATAATATAGATCCAGAATTTTCATGTCATTAGAATGACTAGATCTATCACGAACTAATCTATTACATGATACTACCGACACAGCAACGACGATAGTAACCTTGTGACCTGATGACCTTAGCGAAAGACAGCGCGGCGCTGCCACTTGCGTAATATGATATTCCTCTCTCTCTCTCTCTCTTTATATATATATATATATATTTATATATATATATATATATATATATATATATATATATATATATATATATATATATATATATATATATATATATATATATATATATATATATATATATACATATATATATATATATATATATATATATATACAGGGCTTTTATTGTGACGTTACGCACCGGTAGGCTTACGGCTTACTGGCAACTTTTTGAATGTGGGGAAAAAAGTATTACTTTTCTTGTATTTTAACGTATATTATTACTTTATTAGTAGTTAAAAGTTAGGCAATCAATCACTGAGTACCGGCACCAATTTTTTTTTTTTACAAAAAAAGCACTCTATTCAAGGAATGCGATATCGACATTTACGGCTGGGAAGCACTAGCTCTCGATCGCTCCTCATGGCGAGAAGCTGTGAGTCTCAGAGTCTCAAGATTTGAAGCAAGAAGAGTGGCCAGTATGAAAGAGCGCAGGATCAACAAAAAGCTGAGAGAAGAAGCACGCCTATCTGCAACTGACTTAACCCACCCATGCCATGCTTTTTAAAGCTAGGATTGGACTTTACAGCTATCTTCGAGTCCTTAGGAAATGAGAAATGAGCTCATCTTCGACCAGGAAGGAGGAGCTATATATATATATATTAGGGGTGCACCGGATAGTACTTTTTGATATTCTGCCGGAGCGGAATACCTACATGACTTTTCAATAGCTCGTTTTATTATCTGCCCACATCTTAATGTGAGCTTGCGCTCCCAGAGCTATATTTTTGTGTATTCTATTTTTTTTATAGGCTAGTGCCAAATGTATTATTTGTACTTCCGCTTTTTGTGTAAGTTAGGGTGGGGTGTATAAAAAGTGTGCTACGCTGTTTTAAAAACAGTTCAGTGTACAGTTGACCAGTGGTCAGTATAGTATGTCTGTGTGACAGCCGAAGATCTTTGTGGTCTGTCGTGTACTTATTTTTATTCCTGTACCTGGGACGGCCTGTAAGTTTGCTATTGTTACTGCTGTGTTACTGCTTTTAGCTGCTGAAAGTAACTGCTGTTTTAACTGTTTATTATAACTGTTCTAAGCTGCTGTTGTAGATTTATTTTGTTTCTGTAGATACTAGTGTAGTGTTGCCTTAGAGTTCTATTAGTAAACTTAGTTATAGTCTGTTTCTGTTCTTAGTGAATAGATCTACTAATACTATAGTAAGGTACTAACTAAGGTGTTCTTGTTTTAGTTTCAGTTATGAGTTGGTTGTAGTAGTAGAATATTGTAGATCTAGACTAGTTTATTGTAGTTTGTTAGTGTAGATCTAGGTCTAGACTAGTGTAGTAGTTGTAGTGATTTAGTTAGATAGTTGGGTTGATCAGTTTGTGTTAGTTGGTTAGTTTGTTAGTGTTTGTAGTGGTGTAGATTTAGAGGGTTTTAGTTAGTTAATGGCTTCAGTAGTAGTGGTTAGTCAAGTTAGTGTATATATTATATTTTATTATTGATTTGTTTTTGCATATGTAAATAAAGTTTCGTTTGTTTATTTATCCTAACTAAAGTTTCGTTATCTTGCTTTCCTTTAGTTTAGGTTAGTTATAGCTAGTTGTCTGGTTACTTAGGCGACTCTAGCCCCTTGGTCACCATACCGAGGTGCACAGATTGAGCCCACCCAGTAGCGCTAACATCTGCCTACTGTTGGTAAATTTTAATGTTGAGCAGAAGAGAATAGGTCTCTCCCACTCGCGCCTGCCTGACCTGCTCACATTAGGTCAGGCCAATTTGTACTTGTCATAATTTGTAAAGTTTGATGAAGTATTAAAAACTTAACTCATACATGCAGACTTAACAAATATTGTATTTCTACATAAAGATAGACTTAGAGGCTATACGCAATCTTAATTAGTCCAAATATTATTATATGATTTTAAATTATTTGAAATGAATAAAAGAGTCAAACCTTACCTTTGAAAAAGGAGTGACCAGAAAAGTTCTTTCTTCTGTATGCATCAACCAACTAGTCGCTGACACATGTCAATTTCTTTATCAATAGCCTCCACATGAACAGGAAATGCATGGAATCATTGACTGACTTATTGTCATTCAAGTGGTTCATTTGTCAGTGGTTTTATTGGCCCATTCTGTGCCTGCCTTTTGCCCAAATGCTTTTCTAGTCAATCCACCATTGGCACTCTTGGAGTTCAAGATATTGAAGAGGTATAGACACTGTGAAGTGAAAGTGGAGCTATGCATTGTGAGAGGAAGAACAAGAAAAAGTGAATTCTCTCATGACAGAAATGAACACACGCTAAATTTTGGTTGATATGTTCAATTAGCTGTTAAAAATTGTTGGAAATAGAAACATTTGGCTTTTAAACATACAATTGTTATAATTTATTATTTACATTTTTAAAAATATGTTTGATTTCCCTATATCGTAGGTGTCTTTAATGTCTTATAGATGCTGGATAAGCAAAACATTTTATTATTTTTAATTTTATAGTTTCAAAGAAATTCATGCTATAATGATCATTAAAAAAATTACTTTTCCTAACACGGATCATGTCTTGTGAAGCTAAAAAAGGTGAATCTAGATCATACAAGCTTCAGTGATGAGGCTCACCCTGAGGTTTTTAACATCCAGGCTATGCCCAAACAACCTGAAAGCAGAACAACTACCGCATTCACAGATACAACAGTATTTAGAAAAGGGTTAAAATAATTGTAACTAAGAATTTTATTTTAAAAATCATCCTGTCGTCTTTGCTTCTTGGTCTACTGCTCTCCTCCAGGTTTGTTTAGGTCTTCCAACCTTTTTTTTTCCCGTCTGGTTCCAGTCTAGAGTCTGTCTTACAATGTCGTCTGCTGTTCTTTACATTACACTTGTTGATATAAATCTTTGGTCCATCAGGGTTTTCTGCATGTATATGTATTGCATTAAAAAAAATAAAAACAACTAGTGGGAGCTATATTATCAAGATAATCACATTTTGGTGCATCAGTAGGCAGAAGAAATATTACACATGATTTAGGTCAACATGTCATGTAAAAATAGAAAAAAGGAAAGTTCCCCTTTCAGACCTTGGCATCTACAGCGCAGATGATGTTAAGGTCATCTGTTTCTTTGGTCAACAGTTAACGAGCAGTGTGTCATGTGGCCTGCTTAAGGTCAGGTATCCATTAGAGTTGGTTGGACTCAGGGGCTCACTAAAAATCCTGAAATTCGAAATCCCAGTCTTCACCAACATTTATCTCCTGCATGAGATAATATGCCCTTTTTAAAGTCTATGATTTTTTAAATCTTTCACCCATTTCTATTTTTTCCCCTATTTGACCGAGATTCTGTTTTCTTATCACTTATCATAATTGACCTTCAAAGATCAACAGTGAGACTGAACACATTCAATGTACCAAACAAAAAAAAAAGGAATTTATAGTTTTTTAAAGTCGTTTTTTTTTCTTTAGCATTTTTGGGTTTTGTCATTTCAGGCCTTTTAGTTAGTTTATCTATTTGGATTACAAAGTGCCTTCATTACTTATTTTTAGCAAAATGTCTGTCTGTCCTATTGTCACACTTAGATCTCAAAAACTTGAAGACAAATGAAAAATATTATTTCCCCATGCGGTACTTAGCTACTTTTGGTTTTCTAGAAGCAAACCGTTTAGTTCATAAAATTAATTATGCAAGCGAATTTTTAAAATATAAATATACACCAATTCTAAAACAATTACAGAAATTAAGGGAGATAATGTTACATGTTAACAAAGAAAATTATATATGTATGTATTTTCAGCCTTATGGACTAAACATTATTACAAACGTATATTCTTGGACAATAAGTCAATTTAGTTTTTGATTATCGATATCAAAGTGTTCCGTATTTTCAACTTAAAACAAAATTATGTCAAATGATTTTCTTTTTTAAAAAATATCGATAATAGACTGTTCAGGATTTTAAAAGCATAAAGTAATTTACTAGAAACGATTATTGAAAATCACTTTTTAGACCTATTTTAACTTTGATTTGCTTGCTGAAACATAACTAAAGTTTTTTAATCGGTAAAGAATATTCCGGATTTTTTTTTTGAAAAAGAAATCAACATACATTACATCATGGGCGTAGCCAGGATTTTTTTTCGGGGGTGGGAATTTTTTTCTTCCGCCCCCCCCCCCCCGAGAAAAAAAAAGCTTGTATGTGTTTGTGTGTGTACATGATCTTTATTACATTCTGACCCTTCATTCTTTCGAAAGATGTTTATTATGCCTTACACTGTTTCTTCCTGGAGTTAGTGGAAAAATTGTAGACTTCCCGCCATTGACAGCAATAGGGTCTGGGGGAGTGATTGGAGCTCCCCGCCAAGCACTATTTCTGGTATTGAAAGCCGACAAAATGAATGTTCTGAGGTATCTACAGTAAATTTTCCTGCTATTAAAAAGATTTATTTCAAAAACCTCAAATGCTATTCTCACTGCCTTACTGGCGCTAAGTTGTACTAGGATGTCATCTCAACCCTTAGGTATGCGTAATTCATTTTGTCGGAGAACATGTCCCGCAAACCTCATGCGACGCTCTGTCACAACCTTACTAAGGTGTCGACTCCCAATTCGGCATAGGATTTCCTTCATTTAGACCCGATCTCTATAGCTGACTCCTAAAATCTATCTTAGCCATCTTTGTTGAGCCACATTTAGTGTTTTTCAATTTCGACAGATGACTTTTCAAAGCACTTTATTAATGGAGCCCCGCTACTGGTAGAAATGTGTAACCTTTCTTGAATACAATCTTGGAATTAGGTGACTGTAGTTTGCTTTAGATTTTATATCGAAGAGGGAAGTTATATCGTCGAAATCATATGTTGAGGGTTTTTAAACTAAAAAATCTCTAAAGTTTTTTTTTTTTTTTTTTACCTTCAAACCCCGCTAAAAGGGGTTTAAACTCAAAACTGAGTCGAAACCCATTTACCTACGCTCATAGCATTTTGAGTGCGTAATATGTTTTTTTTATGTTGAAGAGGTATTTTTTAGCTTCAAACACTAATGAAGAGGAGGGGGGGAGTTCAACTCAAAACCCTTAGGCTACGCTCATAGAATTTTGAGTGTGTAATTTGCTTTTTTTTTATATTGAATAGGGTGTTATAAAATCAAAAGTTTCCTTAACTGTGCTCTTGGAATTTGGGGATAGTCGTTTCCTTTTTTTTTGTTTTCTTTTCGAAGAGAGGGATTTAACTGCAAAAAAAAACAACAACCCTGGTAGGAGGTTTTAAACTTAAAACCCGCTGATAGGGGTTTTGAATTCAACCCCCCCTGGTTTGCGCTGGGGCAAGTGATGGTATAGTATTAAAATGTCACCCAAAATAAACAAAATCAAAGCAAAAAATCAATTACTGAATTCCGATCTCACCCCTTCGGGGGGGGGGGGATTTCATTGGGGGGGGGCTGGTTGAACCCCAACCCCCCCTGGATTCGCCATTACAAATCGTCGCATAAATTGTTCCGAATTTTATATGAAAAATCTACTAACACCAAATAACTGTTTGAAATCCCTATTCTAGTAAATAAAACAAATAATCTTCTTCTCATTTACGAACATCGGTTGTTCTGGAATTTTTTAAAAATGAAAAACATTTAAACTCTATATATTTAAATTGGCACTTCTATCTTACACTCTACTTTAGTTTTCTAGCTAAAACGTTGCAAAATCTGTTTTATCTTAATATAATGTTCCGAATTTTTAAGGAAAACAACTTCCTAACACCAAAGTACGGTATAAGAATCTCTCCACAAGGCTATGGTACATCTAATTTTTATACTAGATCATCCCAAAAATTTAATGAACGGTGTTTGATTTACCTGAGATTCTCTCTCTCTCTCTCTCTCTCTCTCTCTCTCTCTCTCTCTCTATATATATATATATATATATATATATATATATATATATATATATATATATATATATTAGGGGTGCACCGGATAGTACTTTTTGATATCCGTCCGGAGCCGGATATGACCGGATAGTAAAATTTGATATTCGGCCGGGGCCGGAGCCGGAGCCGAATACCTAAGTGTTTTGTAAATAGCTTGTATTGCTGAGCATTTTACGAAACTGTTAAATAACATACCTATATTTGTTGGTATTATTTTTTTTCCTTTTATATACCTTATTGTTTTAAACTCTTTTACTGATTCATTTATTAAAGATTAACAGTATTTATAAACATAAATTAATCTGTGCAGCATGAGCGTGTCTGTGTACGAGGCCACCAACTATACAGGCTGTGTGTTGGAGGGTCAATGTAAAATATGTTAGTATATATTTAACTAGTTACTAATGTAAATCTCTCATCTGGCTTGTATGGTGGTTGGATGTATGTGTTCAATAATTTCTGACCAACAACTGGTCATCAGACTTGTAATTTTAAGTCCAAAGACTGCTTCTGGTTCTGGCTTCAAGGGCTTAATACTGATAACTGTTAGTTAATAGTTGGAATCTGAAGCGTAGTAGGTCATATATTTATTAATCCATTTGCGGCAAACGATATTTTATTAACAGCAGGAACATCTATTATACCTACTCATAGCCTGAGCTTTAAATGTTGCGAAGCATAGATTTAATTGTATTCTGTAGGCCTATTATTGATATCAATGTTTAGATCTACTGTTATATAGATCTAAGAGAATTAGGAAAACCAACTATAGAAGAAACAAAATCACCCACACCCTCCCTACCAAAAAAAAAACAACATAAATAGACTTTGTGTTCGACTGATTGTAACAACCTGGTCAGATAGACGTAGTCTCAACAATCTGCGTTAATTTATTCTGGCTTAAGAATGGTCAGTCAATGTCTATCAATACTTTGTCATGAATTAAACAAATAAGAAGTTGGGGGTGTTGAGCCCTCCCTTTAAAGATACCCCTGGTCAGTGTCTGTTTGGCTTGTAGTCCAGCCTCCTAATTGAGACTTAAAGTAAAAAAAACCGTATTGTCCCGGCCAATAGTATAAAAGGTGTGGCTTGTTTCCAGACCCTTAATTGACAACTTATCTCATAATAAACAAACTCATACCAGATTAACCTAATAGAAATTTGGCTTGTAGTCCCGCCCCTAATAAAAATTCTTCTCCAAGTAAACAAACTCAGTTCCCTCATAAGATGTGACCTTTAGAAAGTGTCAACACGTTGACATCTGGCTTAATGTGGTCAGCTGTCTATCTGTGAACTCAATGTTATGGACTAACCAAACAAAAGGAGGGGGTCGCTCCTCTCTACCTCTGGAGATATACCCGCACATCTAGACAGATTATCAGCGTGACGTAGTTAAGGAATATGACATGTTTACTAGACCACTCAAAGGTCAAGACAAGCTTTTAAAATGTGCCAGACATCGCTGCTACCTTTGTAATGCGAATTTTGAATGTAAAGTCTGATTTCTATTTAGATTAACACGTCTTGTCTTTGAACTAAAAATATTTGATGCATAGTCATAGTTTATAGTTTTAAAAACAAATCCTTTTATTTGAAACAAAAATGTTAATGTATTTCAGAACTAACATTATTGATTCATGTCCACTTTATGAGTATTGGTTTATTTTTATTAACATGGAGATTTAGCTTAAACTTCTTGTTGGACATATATCAGCGTCGACTACCTTTATATTGTTTGCCTTTCGCCTGTGTAGTTTCGATATAAAAGTGTTACCTCCGTTTGGCGTATCTGGAAAAGACTTAGCGCGGAGGTGCATAACAATATTAATAGAAATACAGGTATAGCTTTTACTATCAGGTTTACTATCCGGTAGTGATATCCGACCGGAGCCGGATAGTGCCGGATAGTGAAAAAGTGCCGAATATTCGTCAGAAGCCGGAGCCGGAGGGACTATCCGGTGCACCCCTAATATAAATATATATATATATATATATATATATATATATATATAATATATATATATATATATATATATATATATATATATATATATATATATATATAAACATCCAGAACAATCTACTATAGATACTTAAAATTATTGCGAAGTTTTGGAAGGAAAATTAAAGGTTAACCAGATTTCCATAGCTTTTAGTCTTCTTTTTTTTCGATATCAACATGACGGACAAACAAACTGTCAGACAAAACGTACACTAAATGCGGCTTTAATCATATATATTTATATATGTACATCTTTAAATGAAATACTATAAGAACTCAATTTTCTTCATATCTATCAATTCTCGTCAGCTCTCTCGTGTTAATAAAGACATTTTTAGTCTAACTAAGCCGTGTGACTTCATGGAATTTTGTGGGTCAACCCCCCCCCCCTTGAAATGAAATCCCCCCGCAGGGAAGGGGGTCGGAATTTAGTGACTGATTTTTTGCTTTGATTTTGTTTATTTTAGGTGAGATTTTAATACTAAACCATCACTTGCCACTGCACAGCCAAGAGGGTTTTGCAGTTAAATCCACTTCTTCTATAAAACAAAACAAAAACAAAATGCAAACGACAATCCCCAAATTCCAAGAGCAGAGCTAAGGAAGATTTTGATTTTAAAAACCCATCCAAAATTTACGATTACACCCCATCTTCAAAATAACAAGAAAAAAACCAAATTACACACTCAAAATTCTATGAGCGTAGCCAAAGGGGTTTCGAGTTTAGGGTTCACAGTTGAAATCTTGTTTTTGGGGAGTTGATCTTATGGTCAGAAACCAGTAGAGGCCATGGATGTTACAGTAGAGAGACGTTTTATTTTAGTTGATAATATTGCTACATGTGTACTTGATGAATTTCATATTGGATTACTTGAGATATTTGTTACATGATTGTTGATGGCTGAAGTTGCCAGCATATTGTAATTTGTTATATTATCTTAATAAATGTGTATCTGCTAAGTCAGTGTTGAATCAGTGAATCCTAATACATGTTGTGTTGTGCTAATTAGAGTGACAGTATACGTGACAACAAGTAGTACATCATTCAGTACGCAACAGACGCTATGACAATACCAGAAGAGGTATTAAAATAATACAAGAAGCACATATCCAAAGGACTTGACAAGACTGACAGACAAATCGCACAAAAAAGTGGCTTTAATCCTCTTTAAATGAATTCTATTATCACTCAGTGCACAACGTCTATTGTTAGACACCTTATTTAGAGTATTAGTTAGAGACCGGAAAATCAGTTAGCGATAGAATTCTCTAGGGTAAAGACGTGTTTATTTTGACAGAGACTTTTACTGCGGCCTTTTCTTGGAATAAACATCCGTTACATTGTTCATCAGTGTTGATCACATCTCTTCACTAGTTAAATCGATGTCTTGTTTAGTTTGTTTGTTGAGCAACTTTTTTTTTTACCACCCTTTTATACGCTTTTCGTCCATTTTTCTTTTATACTCACCCTTTTCCATCAACCTAACTTTTGTCAATGACATTGAAATGAAATGAGATAATGCTGTAAATAAATTATGATTATATTTATTATGTAATATATATATTAATATATTGACACAATTTATATATTATGGAAAAGGGAGATAAGTAAATTTGATGTTAAGCATTGAAAGTAAGTATGGATATATTTTTGTGAATCATTTCATATATCATTGACAAAAGTTAGGTCGATGGAAAAGGGTGAGTATAAAAGAAAAATGGACGAAAAGCGTATAAAAGGGTGGTAAAAAAAAGTTTATTGAATGTGGAAATACATTTTATAATTGTTTTGAAATGTTATATTCTGTCAGATTACTGCCAGTGGAGAACATTTGTGAGAGGTGATATGATATGACGTGCCCATGAGATGCCACATGATAAAATATTTATTGAACGAAGGATTTTGGAACTTAACCTAAGTGTAATGATACGAACATTGGCAGGAACATCATACACTGTCAAGCCAAGATGAAGATGTCAAGATTTTATGTTTGTTGTATTCCCCATAGTTTGCAAATGCCCTTGTAAGACTTGACAGTAATAGAAAAATATTGACATATTTTTTTTCAAGGGGGGGGGGGAGGAATCTGTTAGACACCTTATTTAGAGTATTAGTTAGAGACCGGAAAATCAGTTAGCGATAGAATTCTCTAGGGTAAAGACGTGTTTATTTTGACAGAGACTTTCACTGCGGCCTTTTCTTGGAATAAACATCCGTTACATTGTTCATCAGTGTTGACCACATCTCTTCACTAGTTAAATCGATGTCTTGTTTAGTTTGTTTGTTGAGCAACTACACTGAATACACCCGAACAATAAAACTCAAACGCTTGCAGAGTAATTGGATGAAATTCAATAGTCATCGTTAGTTGACCTCAAGACAGTCTGAACAAGCACATCACACTATGAACCATTGTTAATATCTCGTGTTAATAAAGACATTTATTTAGTACTAGTCCATATGAATGATTTCTTTTAATGTTATCCTAAAATAACTTGGTGCACCAATGTCTATGAGTCCTCGTATTGATGAAGACATTTTTTTAGCCTAACTAGACCGTGTGACGTAGAGGATTATTTTCCTTTGACGTCATAAAGAATTAATTCTGTAATGAAATGCTAAGAGAACTCACTCGGTGCACCAATGTATAAGAACCCTCAACAACGTGCTTGTATTGATGAATGCATTTTTTTTGTCTAACTAGGCAATGTGACGTAATGGATTATTTTCCTTTAAATGAAATTCTAAAACAACTTGCTATTGTAATGTTTATTAAACTTCGTTATCTGACTCGTATTTAAAATAGACATAATAGCTAGATTTATATCTTATCTAGATTTTTTTAACTAGATCTAGATTTTTACAGTAAAATATCTAGTTTTTTAAAATTAGATCTAGATTTATATTCTAATTAATATCATTGTGGTTTCTAGATCTAGAATTTCTAGGTCTAGTTTAGAATCATATAGACTAGATTAAGAGTAGACTTTGATTTATAATATACTCAAAATTATCTATTATTTTTAAATTCTATGTTGCATTCAATCTATTGATAAATTATTTAGGCTTTTTTTTCCCATTAATCTAATCTAAATTAGGCATACTCCAAATTTAATGATGTGACAAGTCTGTCTGTCCGTCATGTTAACATAAAAAACAACAACTTAAAGCTATTTATTTTTTTCTTCCAAAACTTCGCAATAGTTTTAAGTATGTATAATAGAATAGATTGTTCCGGATGTATGTACATATAGTGAGAGAAAAAGAGAATTCCAGATAAATCTAATACGGTTTATAAATTTATTTTTGGGATGGTTTCGTATAGAAATTAGATGTATATAGCCTTGTAGAGCGATTTTCATACCATACTTTGGTGTTAGGAAGTTGTTTTCCTTAAAAATCGGAACATAATTTTAACGATAATTAGATTTTGTAGTGTTTTAGCTAGACAATTAAATGTAGTGTAAGAGAGAATTGAGATTTTACTATAATAAAGTTAACATATTTTTATAAAAAATCCGGAACAACCTATTGTCGTAAATGAGTAAAAGATTATTTGTTTTATTTAGTATAAGAGAGATTTCAAACATTTGGCGAGAGTAGGTTTTTCTTATTTAATTCGGACATTTTTGGCGACGATTTTTAAGAAAATTAAAGTAATGTATGTTCTGTTGTCACAGATAAATAAATAAAATAATGTAGACATTAATTAATAATAATAATAATAACAGACACTTTGGGTTTTTTACAAGTAGACATAAAAGACTCTCTTTTTTATTACGTCACATCCTATTTTCTCACAAAACATTTACAATAAACAATGACGCAATATTAACATATTAGCACAGTGTATGTTGATTTCTTTTTTAAAACAAAATTCGGAACATTCTTTACCGATTAAAAACGTTTGTTATGTTTTAGAAAGCAAATTAAATGTAAAATAAGTATTAAAAAAGTGATTTTCAATCATCGTTTCTAGAAAATTACTTTTTTATTTTAAAGCCTGAACAATCTATTATCGATATTTTTGAAAAAAAAAGAGTAATTTGACATAAATTTGTTTTAAGATGAAAATGCGGAGCAATTTGATATCGATAATTAAACTATAGTGACGTATTTTCAAAGAATATAAGTGTAATTGTCAGGGGGCGGTATGGCGATAGTGAAAATGTTACTTTAATATTTTGGTACGCTAGGTATATCCCCTTGTTTAAGTACTCCCAGGTTATGAATGTGAATAGTCTTGCACGTGTTATGAACTGAATGGTTTAGTCTTCATTGAATGTGTGAGAGAGTGTGTTAGTGAGGTCTTGTTCCCGGTCCAGGAAGGGTGGACAGTCGCTTCCTGGACTGGTGTTTGTATTATTTCTTGAGAGTGATATAATTGTGTGCTTTATTAAATATTTGAGTATGATCGTTATTCAATACATCTGGAGTTGGAGTTTATTTAGTGATAATTGTTCTTATTTGTATAACCCCTAATGAGCCAAGCAAGTATTAATTAATTGGAATTGAGTAATTGTGTAACCCCTAACGAGCCAAGCCCAAGCCAAGCAATAAAAGGAACCCAACAGTTATATTAGTCAATTATACGATTTCAAACAATCATTTGACATAATTTATTTTTATAAAACAATATCCGGAACAACTTTATAGTTAATGAAATATAAGTCAGTACAGAGATTTTCATTTAGCATTTATATGCTATTTACATTAAAAAAAACGGAACAACATATGATTGATAATTTGTTATTTGCAACGTTTAAGCAAGGAAATTAAATGTAATATAAGTTAGAAGAGCAAACACACATTGGTTGGCGTTGATTTGTTTTTTTTTACAAAAACATCCGGAACATCTTTTATAGATACTTAAATCTATTGAGATGTTTCGGAAGGAACATTAAAGGTTAAATCAGATTTTCAATACCTTTTAGGGTTGTTGTTTTTTATCTAAACGTGACGGACAGACCGACCAACAGACAAAACGCTCAAAATAAGCATCTTTTATTCTGATTGAGACTCTAAACAAAAAAATAAACAAAATCTTAATATTTAAAACTTTTTGATGGAACTACTTTAGTACCATGTCTTGCCGTAGCTTGTGACGCTATTGCACGAAAGTCTCTTCATAAATAGTCCATTTAAAAAAAAAATGTGCGTAATATTTACATACAAAGTGAATTCTTAGCCTTTATAAACAAAGAGAAATGTTTTCTTTAATTTTAGCAGCTAGTTGATCAGAAAAAAACACGTTTAACTAATATTTATATTTGTTGTGAACATTTATGTACATTTTATAAATATATTTGAGTTATTGAACTGAAAATACACAAAATATTAACTTTTTATTTGTTAACATATTGTAAAATTATCTCCCTTACATTTATGTATTGTTTTAGAATTGGTGTATTTTTATGAAATAATCGCTTGCATAATTAATTTTATAAATTAAACGGTTTGCTTTTAGAAAACCAAAAGTTGCCGTTGCACCTAAACTTTTCAAACCGCATCGCATGGGGAAATAATATTTTTCATTTCTAATTTTCGAGATCTAAATGTGACAAACGGACAGACATTTTGCACAAACCTAATAGCGGCTTTTCCTCTTACGGATGCCGCAAAAAAAGCAAATTACACACTTAGATTCTTTGAGCGAAGCCAAGCCATTGGGGGGGGGGGGGTAACTTCACCAGATGACTTTTTAAAAAGTCCAAATTGTTTTGAGTTTTAAAATCCTCTACAGAGAGTTTTGAGAATGAAAACCCCTTCCATTCAATATTATTCTAAAGAAAACTACAGCCAACAAATTTGATGAGCGTAGCTAAATGGGGTTTTGAATATAAAAAAAACATTTAGAGATTTTTTAGTTTAAACCCCCCCCCCCCCCAAAAAAAAATGATTTTGACTATAAAACTTTCCTTCCCTTCCCCTATAGAGCAAACTACAGTCACCTAATTCATAGAGCGTAGTCAAGAGAGATTACACATTTCTACCTGTGGCTGGGTTCCATTAATAAAGTGCAGGGAATAGTCATCTGCCGAAATTGAAAACATTAAATGTGGCTCAACAAAGATGGCTAAGACAGATTTTAGGAGTTAGTTATAGAGGTCAGGTCTCAATCAAGGAAATCCTGTGCCTGAACTGGGAGTCAACCCCTTAGTAAGGTTGTGACAGAGCGTCACATAAAGTTTTAGAGACATGTTCTCCGACAAAATGAAATACGCATAATAAGAGTTGCGATGACATCCTAGTACAACTTGGTGCCTCACTTTCTTGCAGGTCCTCAGAGAAGGTGGGAAGTGGCTTCAGACATTGCCAGTGACAGATTTTGTGGAAACAGCTTGTCGCCAAATGCGCCGAACGCGCGGGAGAATCTAAGTCAGTAACAATAGTACGTTAGGTTTTTGAAATAAAACTTTTTATAAAAGGATAATGCACTGTAGATACCTCAAAATATGCATTTTGTTGGCTTTCAATACCGGAGATAGTGCTTGACGGCGGGGCTCTCAGCGCTCCCCCAGACCCAATTGCTGGCAAGGGGGGGGGGGTTAGTCTACAATTTTTCCACTAACTCCAGGAAGAATCTATTCTAGGGCACAATAAAAGCCTTCCGAAAGAATGAAAAATTAATTATGTACACACACACATGCATATATATATAAATATATATAAATATATATAAATATATATATATATATATATATATATATATATATATATATATATATACATATATATATATACATATATATATATACATATATATATATATATATATATATATATGTATATATATTGTTACGTTCTCTCCTAATAAGGCCTTCTGTAAACACTGCTAAACACAAAAAGCACATCTAAATCATCAAGAACTTGACGAGATAAAAATAATCTGGTGCTTTAATAATGGTCAATTAAATCAGCCAATATGACACAATTGGCAATACATCAACACTAAAAATGCTATACTGTACATCACCGTACTAAACTAATAAGCTCTACTGTCTCTATCTCTTCCTGGACTCGTACATTCACATCAGGACTCCACCAGGACCGACTTCATGGCAGACTAACAGTCCCTGTCTACTCGCTGTCCTGTCTTGAACTGCACTGCCTAACACACACTGTGTCTCCGGTCCACGCAGGTTTATGATCAGATGACCATAACCGGTGCCGGTCCTATTCACGTGCAAAGTTCATGCCAGTACTGTCCCTTGCCCTTCGATATAGCACGCTAAACTGTATTACTGGCCTGTGTCACATATGTCGGCTGATCATACACAGTTAACCCTATTGCGTCGCGAATAGGGCTACAATAATATTTTAATGTTGTTTTTCTCTTGGAGGGGGGAGAAAAATCCCCCCCCCAAAAAAAAAAATCCTTGCTTCGCCGATGGTCTACATTTTTTATTCTAGTTCCATTTTAATGAAAATGCCAATAGCTTTGTTATTTTTTGTTTTTTTTATTACAAAAAAATGCTAAAGATAATATAAAATCGCTCGTCTGACATATTGTACATATTTTGTAGTTGTCATGTCGAAATATGTAATAAATCTCTTTATCAATAATAGGCTTTTAGTGGTTTTTTTTTATTAAGTTAACAGCAATGGCTGGTGATGCGGTCAGCGGACTGGCCAGATTATCTCAACGGTCCTAGGCTCGCTGCCATCCCTGTCGTCCAGCGTGAGGTTTGGACTATGATTTATATTATCTTTAACTTAGAAAGAACATCCGAAACATGTAAAATAATAATAAGGCTGTCTTCGAGTCCGAAGATTAGTTAGGAATGCAGTATTTCCCGTGGCTGCGCAGCCCCAGCTGCGACCTACATATTTTGCCACAACCAGGGCAAGCATAACCATTGTCCGCAAGAGGTCGATTTAGATTTTCTATTCACTGTCTGCGTCTGTCCTCGACAGCGCATTTTCCTTTGGTCTCAGTCTTTGGCCAGGATTAGAGACTCTTTTTGTTTTGACAGTCCTGTCCATTCTTTCATTATGTCTTCCCATCACTTCTTTTGGTTGTCTTTTTTTTACCTGGTACTGTTGGTGCAGAAAGGTCTTTGCAAGTGCTGACAATCCTGTGATATGGCCGTGCAGTTTTTAGTTGGGCAAAGTCACAACTCTGCACTAATCATAAAACTTGTCACTTTTCCAAGCATGATCTTTGTTGCTATCAATGTAATTAGAGATAAATTAAAAAAAAAAAGTGTCGTCCTGATAACTAAAGTGGACCATGGTAATGACCTTCTTTGTAAAACAATTTGGGGCTTGTCTATAAGACTGGTTTATCCTTTCTCTGTTGCTCAGTTCAGTTACTGTTTAGTTAGTCAAACTTTCTTCTACTTTTAAAATGTCTAAAGTGACATTTAGTTCAGAGCCAACAGACAGGCCAGAACTTTTTGATATTCGGGCAATGCCAGAGCAGTCTAAAAATGTGAAGCCTGGTCAGCTAGAAGCCAGCAAAATTAGAGAATTCTTTGAAAAGGTAAAGCATTTTAACAATGTTTGAGGTAAACTTTCCGGGGTTATTATTAATAAGCTTACAGATGCGCCCTGTGTAATATTTAATTCCTCACTAATTAGTTAGCGAAATGGCATAGTTGTTTAACTTGGTTTGTGGTTTGTGGGATTTTTCACTGCATGGATCAAAGGTTTGGAACTCGCTCCTCATTAATCTCAGATCTAAATATCGACCATCTTCAAATTCCTCTATCTTTTAGCGTGTCTCTGTCCTGTGTCTCATGTGGTGCACAGCACCTAATGACAGCGTGCAATGTAGAGTCATAACACTGCCCCCTCCTTAAAACAATTCGTCTCGAACAAAGTTTGCTCCACTATGATAAAGATGAAGCCGTTCTGCGTGAACAACCTTAAAGCTAGACCGTGGACTCTTCTGTATTCTGTTGACCACATTGCTGATCCTTTTAACGACACGATAAGGAACTTTCCAGTCTCTTTAGAGCTTCGGAGATTTACCTTTTTTTCTCCGAGGGTTATATAGCCATGGAACCCCGAGGCATTAGCTCCTTTGTTATATGTAGTTTTCATTAGATCGCTGCTATTCTTCATCGTCCTACGAGCCAGGGAATGTGTTTCCTCCAGACGCCGGCTAAGATCAGTGACGTAATCAGTAGTAGTGGCTGATATATCCCTCGGAAGTCTAAATAGCGGATCACCTAGTAAACGAAGCTCCCAGCCGATCAACATCTTTGCAGGGGTATATGTAGTAGTGCAATGGATAGAACTCCTTTATGACAGCAGGAAAATTGAAATGTATGCATACCAGTTGTCTTGTCGATCATCGGTGACTTTCGACAAGTATTTTTCGAAGGTGTGGCTGAACAACTCCACCATTCCACCAGACTGTGGGTGTAGTGGGTTAGTGCGAGTTTTATTGATGCCAAGCCCCGGCAAATTTCCTGAAATATGACTGTGGTCGGATTGTAGCTTCATTGGGACACCAAATCGACTAATCCAGTTCTGCTACCGTGTTGCTTCTTGGTTTGGTATCGCATACACATCCGGCATTTTACTGAATTAATGAATAGCTACCAATATGTATTTATTTCCTCGTCTAGTTTCAGGAAATGGCTCCGCCACATCGATTGCAATCTTCTCAAACGGAACTCCAACTATGTATTGTTGCAAATGTCCCCTTGTTTTGCCTTGAGGGTCCTTAGCTGCTGTTCAGACGTTGCATCCCCGGCACCATTCCTCCACATCCTCTCTGTATCTAAATCAGTAGAATCGTTGTGAATTTCCTGCAGCACATCAGACACCGTGATTTTAGGTAGTATAAGCTTAAGACGCCTTGATGTGCCGTCAACGGATTTCCAGACCCTTGTATGATACCATTAATGATGGTTATTGAGTCCCATTGAGCCCAGTACGATTTCGTGGCTGCCCCCTTCTCAGAGAAATGCTGCTACTCAGGCCGTTGTCCATTCTCCTTCTATAACAAACTGGAGGCCAAATCATCATCTTCGTACTGTTCCTCTCAAATCTTTTCATTAGACCAGAACACGATAACCTCTACTCCTAGACGACGGCAATCAATCTCTTTTTCCTCTTTTCTGCAGTGCCTGCACTGCGTTTTGCATGGTGAATCAGTCATTTCCAGTGGCGTCTCGAGACATGACATTAAACTGCGCTCCTCTTTGCTTGTGCAAAAGTGCCCTACTTCTTTTCTATAATTGTGTCTGCCTCCTCTTTTTTCCAGCCTGCCTTCACTCTGTCTCCATCTTTAAAATTTTCATACGTGTGAGCTTGCGCTCCCAGAGCTATATTTTTGTGTATTCTATTTTTTTATAGGCTAGTGCCAAATGTATTATTTGTACTTCCGCTTTTTGTGTAAGTTAGGGTGGGGTGTATAAAAAGTGTGCCACGCTGTTTTAAAAACAGTTCAGTGTACAGTTGACCAGTGGTCAGTGTAGTATGTCTGTGTGACAGCCGAAGATCTTTGTGGTCTGTCGTGTACTTATTTTTATTCCTGTACCTGGGATGGCCTTTAAGTTTGCTATTGTTACTGCTGTGTTACTGCTTTTAGCTGCTGAAAGTAACTGCTGTTTTAACTGTTGATTTTAACTGTTCTAAGCTGCTGTTGTAGATTTATTTTGTTTCTGTAGATACTAGTGTAGTGTTGCCTTAGAGTTCTATTAGTAAACTTAGTTATAGTCTGTTTCTGTTCTTAGTGAATAGATCTACTAATACTATAGTAAGGTACTAAGACTAAGGTGTTCTTGTTTTAGTTTTAGTTATGAGTTGGTTGTAGTAGTAGAATATTGTAGATCTAGACTAGTTTATTGTAGTTTGTTAGTGTAGATCTAGGTCTAGACTAGTGTATTAGTTTTAATGATTTAGTTAGATAGTTGGGTTGATCAGTTTGTGTTAGATAGTTGGTTAGTTTGTTAGTGTTTGTAGTGGTGTAGATTTAGTGGGTTTTAGTTAGTTGATGGGTTCAGTAGTGGTGGTTAGTCAAGTTAGTGTATATATTATATTTTATTATTGATTTGTTTTTGCATATGTAAATAAAGTTTCGTTTGTTTATTTATCCTAACTAAAGTTTCGTTATCTTGCTTTCCTTTAGTTTAGGTTAGTTATAGCTAGTTGTCTGGTTACTTAGGCGACTCTAGCCCCTTGGTCACCATGCCGAGGTGCACAGATTGAGCCCACCCAGTAGCGCTAACATCTGCCTACTGTTGGTAAATTTTAATGTTGAGCAGAAGAGAAAAGGTCTCTCCCACTCGCGCCTGCTTGACCTGCTCACATTTTTGGTGTCAGAAAGTGGGATCTGTGCTTTAGTGACCAGACTTATATTTTTTTATTGGTATAGATTAGGTTTGCGTAGAAGTTTAGGCATTGATAGGCGGTGAAGATAGTGTTAGTTTAGTTGTTTTTTTGGGGTATTGTTTTTGAGAGGTTATTAGGCTTTAGTTTTGCTGAGTAGTTACGTAGATGAACAGCGAGGCAGCAGCAGCAGCAAGAATGCAGCCGTCTCAGACAGTGATTGTGGTGCCAAGGACAGAGATGAGTATCCGGCGCTTCCATGGCGATGGTTCTGCCAGGGAAGTTGAAGAGTTCCTTCAAAGTGTTGACAGAGCCTGGAAGTCTCAACACATGGTACATCGAGAGGAAAAATGTGACTTCCTCTTTGCACATCTAGGTGAGGCAGTGAAGGCCGAACTTAGGTGTCACCCTCAGACAACAAGGGCATGTCCAGATGCCCTGGTACAAGTTCTACGCTCCACTTATGGAGAAAGGCGGAGCATCAACTGCCTCATTGGGCAACTGTTCAGAATAAGCCAGCACCGGAATGAGTCTGTCCGCACCTACTCACACCGTCTCCTTCAGGCATTTGAAGCACTCACAGACAGGCAGAGAGCTCTATCGGAAACTCCTTTCAGCGAGTCTATCCTGAGGGACCAGTTCGTAGAAAACCTCAGTGACAGGACCCTAAGGAGAGACCTGCGAGAGAGACTACTTGATAGACCAGAAACTGAATTCCTGGCATTAAAAGACATGGCCATTAGGTGGGCGCAGGACGAGGATGTCGCACCGCAAGTCAATCTCACATGCAGTGAGATAAAGATTGAAGGCCAGCTAGCTGCTCTCTCCAAGCAAGTGGAGGAGCTTGCAGCCCAGATTGTGCGCCTACAACTTTCGGGGCCACAGAACTATAACTGTCCCCACTGCAACCACCATCAACCTGATCACATTAGCGGCAATGTGAAACAGATTACCTCACAACAGCGCGCTGAGACAAATCGTACTCTTAACCATAAGAGGCCAGCGACGAAGAACAGGAAATGCTACACATGTGGAAAACATGGCCATCTTGCAAGAAATTGCAGACTGAAGAACATGTTCCAAGGCCAACAAGGGAAACGTGGGAACCGAGATAATCGCCAACACCACAGACGCAACTGCTCTAACTGTGGAAGCCGGGACCACTTCACCCGAGCTTGCCCTGATGTCAATGCAGCAGTGAGTCACGTTCAGGTTGCCTCAGTGGAACAACCACAGGCAGTACAACTGCAACCTGCCCCAAAGCCAACAGAATTGTCGGCTGAGGAGCCACAGAGTCCTAAGCGATCCAACGCTGCACCTGATTCGTTTGTTCGCAGAAGCCAACCCGCAGTGGCAGAAATGATGTCGATTCATACAGAAGTTGCCTCACCGGACACTTCTAGTCATCATGCAGAAGGAGGTAGGGAAACAAATCCTTTCCTACAGTTACATCCGGTTCAACCGGAGTCCACCTTGCTTTCCCATGAGGTTCCTGAGTTGCAGAGGAAAAGAAATGATCTTCTGAACATTGGATGCCGAGTGCTAGTCGAACGTAGAGTCAGAGGACAGGGCAGACAGTTCATGCAGTATGAACCCTCATGTTACATAATTACTGCTGTGCCAAAATACGCCTCAGGATGGTACATGGTAGAAGCCGAAGACGGCAGTGCATACAGATATGTAAGGGAGGAGGAAATGAAGTTTGTTTCCTCACCTTATGGATTCTTGTATTCGTAATTTATTTTTTTATGCTGCTATACTTATATATATAATATGATGCATTATTATTAGGTACTTTTTATCATATTATTGAAGCTCTAATATTTTGAGTAATGTATCTTTTTCCAATTGATGGAAGGTATGAGCTCCATGTGTGTATTATACTTCTAGTAATTGGTTAGTATTTTGTTTTCGAGGACGCAAAAAAATTTAGGCGGGATGAATGTGAGCTTGCGCTCCCAGAGCTATATTTTTGTGTATTCTATTTTTTTATAGGCTAGTGCCAAATGTATTATTTGTACTTCCGCTTTTTGTGTAAGTTAGGGTGGGGTGTATAAAAAGTGTGCCACGCTGTTTTAAAAACAATTCAGTGTACAGTTGACCAGTGGTCAGTGTAGTATGTCTGTGTGACAGCCGAAGATCTTTGTGGTCTGTCGTCTACTTATTTTTATTCCTGTACCTGGGACGGCCTGTAAGTTTGCTATTGTTACTGCTGTGTTACTGCTTTTAGCTGCTGAAAGTAACTGCTGTTTTAACTGTTGATTTTAACTGTTCTAAGCTGCTGTTGTAGATTTATTTTGTTTCTGTAGATACTAGTGTAGTGTTGCCTAAGAGTTCTATTAGTAAACTTAGTTATAGTCTGTTTCTGTTCTTAGTGAATAGATCTACTAATACTATAGTAAGGTACTAAGACTAAGGTGTTCTTGTTTTAGTTTTAGTTATGAGTTGGTTGTAGTAGTAGAATATTGTAGATCTAGACTAGTTTATTGTAGTTTGTTAGTGTAGATCTAGGTCTAGACTAGTGTATTTTTTAATGATTTAGTTAGATAGTTGGGTTGATCAGTTTGTGTTAGATAGTTGGTTAGTTTGTAGTGGTGTAGATTTAGTGGGTTTTAGTTAGTTGATGGGTTCAGTAGTGGTGGTTAGTCAAGTTAGTGTATATATTATATTTTATTATTGATTTGTTTTTGCATATGTAAATAAAGTTTCGTTTGTTTATTTATCCTAACTAAAGTTTCGTTATCTTGCTTTCCTTTAGTTTAGGTTAGTTATAGCTAGTTGTCTGGTTACTTAGGCGACTCTAGCCCCTTGGTCACCATGCCGAGGTGCACAGATTGAGCCCACCCAGTAGCGCTAACATCTGCCTACTGTTAGTAAATTTTAATGTTGAGCAGAAGAGAAAAGGTCTCTCCCACTCGCGCCTGCTTGACCTGCTCACATACGTCTTAGACCAGTCCGTTTGCTGTGACGAGTAAGGGGGAATAAAGAGATCCTGGCATTTGAGTAGGTGCCTATCCGAGGATAAACCAACTTAATACAGTTCTTTGGCTCTAAGTTCCTCTAGGTCTGAGGCCGAGATGGCCCGCTCTGGGTCAACCGGCTGGTGACGCTGATCTACCAGCATTGGTCATCGACCTATGCTAGAGGGCATTGGCTTGATGGTCAATCAGAAAGCTGCTGTATCGGACACAATATCGATGCTGCAGCTGAGTATAGCAGTATGTGGATTCCCCCCCACCGAAAAAAATTATGTATATATATATATATATATATATATATATATATATATATATATATATGATTGTATGGATGTGTGTGTGTATGTATGTGTATGTACATAATTAATCTTTATTACATTCTGACCCTTTATAAGACGTTAATTGTGCCCAAGAATAGGATTTATCTTGGAGTTAGCTCCCCCAGCGCTATGCGAACCCCCGCCGCCAAGCACTATTTCTGGTATTGAAAGCCAACTAAATGCATATTCTGAGGTACCTACAGTGCATTATTTTGATATCAAAAAGTTTTATTTCAAAAACCTAATGTACTATTCTTACTGACTTACACTCTCCCGCGCCGTTCGGCGCATTCGCTGGCAAGCTGTTTCCACAAAAATCTGTCACTGGCAATGTCCGAAGCCTCTTCCCACCTGCTTTGAGGACCTTCATGAAAGTTTGGCGCCAAGTTGTACTATGATGTCATCGCAACTCTTATTATGTGTAATTCATTTTCTCGGTGAACATGTCCCGCAAACCTCATGCGACGCTCTGACTTACTAAGGGGTCGACTCCAATTTTGGCATAGCATTTCCTTGATTTAGATACGATATCTATAACTGACTCCTAAAATCCGTCTTAGCCATCATTCAGTGCTTTTCAATTTTATTGCACTTTATTAATGGAGCCCAGCCACTAGTATACGTGTAACTTCTCTTGATTACGTTTTTTTTAAAACTATATCTGGAGTTGTTTTTTTTTAATTCAAAACCACATTTAGCTACGGTCATAGAATTTGGTGACTGTAGTTTGCTTTAGAAATAATATTGAAAAGAGAGGCTTTTAACCTTAAAACGCTCTGTAGGGGGATTTTAAACTCAAAACTATCTTGAATAGCCTTAAACTTTTAGAATTTTAGTGTGTAATTTGCTTTTTTTTATATTGAAGAGGTATTTTTTTTAGCATCAAACCCTCTGAAGGGAAATTTAAACTCAAAACACCCAAAAAGCTCATGTTGATGGCGAAATTTGATTTTTTTTTATTTTGAAGATTTATTTTTTAGCTTCAAACTCTGCTGGCCTGGGGTTTAAACTAAAAACTCCTTTGGCTATGCTCATAGCATTTTGAGTGCGTAATTTGCTTTTGTATTTTGAAGAGGGGTTTATCGTAAATTTTGGAGAGGGGTTTAAAATCAAAATCTTTCTTAGGTGTGCTCTTGGAATTTTGGGATTGTCGTTTGCATTTTTTTTTATAAAAGAGGGGGATTTAAATTGAACACCCCCTTGCAGGGGGTTTCAAACTCAACACCCCCTTGCAGGGGGTTTCAAACTCAAAACCCCTGGTAGGGGGTGTTAAACTCAAAACCCCTGGTAGGGGATCTTAAACTCAAAACCCCATTGTATGGGGTTTCAAACTCAAAACCTCTTGGTAGGGGTTTCAAACTCAAAACCCCTCTAAACCCCCTAGTAGGTGGTTTCCAACTCAAAACCCCCTGGTAGGTTTTTTTTTTAACTCAAAATCCCCTTGGCTGTGCTAAGGCAATTGATGGTTTAGTATTAAAATTTCACATAAAATAAACAATATTAAAGCAAAAGATCAGTCACTAAACTCCGACACCCCGATTTTTTTCTCCCCCCCAGCCCCCCTCCCCCCCGAAAAAAAATTATGTATGTGTGTATGTGTACATGATCTTTATTACATTCTGACCCTTCATTCTTTTGGAAGACGTTTATTGGGCCCTAGAATGTTTCTTCCTGGAGTTAGTGGGAAAATTGTAGACTCAACGCCATTGACAGCAAGGAGGTCTGGGGAGCGCTTGAAGCTCCCCCAGCGCGGGGCGAAGCCCCGCCGCCATGCACTATTTCTGGTATTGAAAGCCGACAAAAAATGAATGTTCTGAGGTATCTACAGTACATTTTCCTGCTTTTAAAAAGTTTTATTTTAAAAACCTAAAATGCTATTCTTACTGCCTTACTGGCGCTAAGTTGTACTAGGATATCGCAACCCTTAGTAGGCGTAATTCATTTTCTCGGAAAACATGTCCCGCAAACCTCATGCGACGCTCTGTCAAAACCTTACTAAGGTGTCGACTCCCTATTCGGCATAGGATTTCCTTGACTAGACCCGATCTCTATAACTGACTCCTAAATTCTGTCTTAGCCATCTTTGTTGAGCAACATTTAGTGTTTTTCAATATAGGCAGATGACTATTCAACGCATTTTATTAATGGAGCCCCGCCACTGGTAGAAATGTGTAACCTCTCTTGAATACGCTCTTGGAATTAGGTAACAGTAGCTTGCTTTAGATTTTATATCGAAAAGGGAAGTTTTATCGTCAAAATGATCTGTTGTGGATTTTAAACTAAAAAATCTCTGGAGTTAATTTTTTAAAAATTCAAAACACCATTTAGCTACGGTCAAAGAATTTGGTAACTTTATAAAAATATTGACGATTGAGGTTTTCAACCTCAAAACTCTCTATAGGGGGATTTTAAACTCAAAACCATCTTGAGGGTTTTTAAACTTTTAAGAAAAACCATCTGTAAGAGAACTCAAAACCCCCAATAGGCTTGGCTACCCTCAAATAATTTTAGTGTGTAATTTGTTGGGTTTTTTTATTAAAGAGGTATTTTTTTTAGCATTAAACCCCGATGAAAGGGGGTTTAAACTCAAAACCTTTTTTGGCAACTCTCATAGCATTTTGAGTGCGTAATTTGCTTTTTTTATATTGAAGAGTTATTTTTTTTAGCTACAAACTCCACTGGAGGGGAGTTTAAACTCAAAACCCTTTTGACTACACTCATAGAACTTTGAGTGCATAATTTGCTTTGTTTTTAATATTAAAGTATTTTTTTTACCTTCCAACCCCGCTGAAAGGGGTTTAAACTCAAAACTGAGTCAAAACCCATTTACCTATGCTCATAACATTTTGAGTGCGTTATTTGCTTTTTTTTATATTGAAGAGGTATTTTTTAGCTTCAAACCCTACTGAAGAGGGGGGGGGGGCGAAACTCAAAACCCTTTGGCTACGCTCATAGAATTTTGAGAGTTTTATTTTGCTTTATTTATATTGAATAGGGGGTTTTAAAATCAAAATCTTCCTTAACTGTGCTGTTGGAATTTGGGGATTGTCGTTTGTATTTTTTACTTGTTTTTAGAAGAGATCGATTTAACTGCAAAAACCCCTGGTAGAGGGTTTTTAACTCAAACCCCCCCTGGCCCTGGTAGGGGGTTTTAAACTCAAAACCCCCCTGGTAGGATTTTTTAAAACTCAAAACCCCTTGGCTGCGCTGGGGCAAGTGATTGTATAGTATTAAAATGACACCCAAAAAAAAAAAAAAAATCAAAGCAAAAAATGAGTTACTGAATTCCGATCCCCCCCCCCCAACCCTGCGGGGGAGGGGATTTCATTTCGGGGGGGGGGGGGTTGAACCCCAAGAACCTCCCCCCTGGCTACGCCCATGATATATATATTTCTGATATTGAAAGCCAGTAAAGTGCATATTCTGATGTATCTACAGTGCATTTTTCTGATATTAAAAAGTTTTAATTCAAAAACCTAATGTGCTATTCTTACTGACTAACACCCTCCCGCGCCGTTTGGCGCATTTGCCGTCAAGCTGTTTCAACAAAATCTATCATTAGTAGACATTGATAACTGATTTCATGTCTTATAATTTATATCCAGAGCCTTGTTATTATTCGTTCATGATAATCACCATGGTGGCAGCGGTAACAAGAATTTTATTTAGGTTTATATCAGTGATATAAAACTAGTTAAAAAAAAAGATCTAAAGTGTAGATCTAGAATCTAGTAGATTCCAGTCTCAGACTCAGTCTAGAGAGCATATATAAAGACTAAGAGAGGCTCTGGGTTATTCAGTTACGGTAGATATACTATAGTAAAGTTTTAATTGAAGATGGCAGAAGGTCTACTCAAACCACCAACAGAGTTAAATGTGACTGAAGGTAATGTCAGTGAAAATTTTCGTCAATGGAGAAGACAAGTGGAACTGTTTCTGTTAGCAATAGGAGCTGAAGAAAAACCTAAAATCAGACAAAAAGCAATAATACTACATTATGCTGGACCTCAGGCCCAAGAGATTTGTGAGCAGTTGCAGTATGATGAGAATGAAGACGTGAACGACACGCAAATATTACTAAAGAAATTACACGACTATTGCAACCCCAGAAAAAATGAAGTTCTGGAAAGTTTCAGATTTTGGAACATAGAAAAGGTGTCATCCTGTGATGTGTTCATTACGCAGCTTAGAGCTCAGGCTGAAAAATGTAATTTCAAGGAAAATGATAGAATGCTTAGAGACAAAATCGTATTCTCCGTGGAGAAAAGACTGCAGGAGAGATTTTTGAATCACGATGATCTTACATTGAAGAAGTGTTTAGATATATGTCAAACATATGAGCAAACTGCAAAAGGATTGGCAGAGATAAATAAGGAAACTGTTGTGAAGATAGATAAGATAGAACAAAAGAAAACTGATAACAGAAACAACCTAATAGATTGCTGGTTTTGTGGATGCAGACATGCAGTGAACAGAACATCATGTCCGGCTTGGGGAAAAATTTGCAATAAATGCAAAGGTAAAAATCATTTTGCAGTTAGGTGTAAAACTAAGAATAAAATACATATGCATAATGCTATGGATGAATTTGACCAAGAGGAACACTTAAACTCAATAAATGTGTTGAACATCAATAGGGACAGAATGACAGCTCTATTCATGATAAATGGTCAACAAATAAGATTTCAACTGGACATTGGAGCTGATCGTAACATTATATGTAAGAAATATGTAAAAAAGACCCAAATTAAGAAGACTGTTCAAACATTAACAATGTGGAATAATTGCAAATTAAAAACAGAGAGCACTGCTAACTTAATAATAACGAATCCTAAAAACAAAATGAGCTATTTGGTACCATCCACAGTTGTAGAGAACCACTACCAATGCTTATTAGGCCGTAAAACATGCCAAAGTTTAAGTCTGATCACATTAAATGAAGATAGATTCATATCACAAGTAAACACTATGGATTGTCATCTGAGAGATTTAGGTGAAACATCATTAACTGTCAATGAGAACATAGCTCCAGTGGTATTACCTTGTCGTAATATACCATTTGCATTTCAAAAGAAAGTGGAAGCAGAAATAGAGACATTAGTAAAAAGGAAAATATTAATTCCTGTAAATGAACCAACAGATTGGGTCAGCCAGATGGCTGTGGTTCAAAAGCCAAATGGGGATTTAAGGATCTGCATTGACCCAAGACATCTTAACACTGCTTTAAAAAGAGAACATTTTAAGTTACCAACTTTGGAAGCTGTAATGCCACAGTTCCTAAATGCTAAAATATTTTCTAAATTAGATGTAAAGGAGGCTTACTGGCATGTATGTCTAGATGAAAAGTCTAGTCTACTAACAACCATGATCACACCTTATGGGCGGTACAGATGGTCAAGACTTCCTTTTGGACTAAGTGTAAGTGGAGAAATATTCCAGAAGTTAACAGAAGCATTGTTGGGATTAGAAGGATGCATTAATCTGGCTGATGATATCGTGATTGTGGGATGTGGTCAGTCCAAAGAAGAAGCAGAAAAAGATCACTCTGACAAATTGAAGAGATTAAGAGAGAGATGCAAAGAGAAGTGCATTAAATTAAATGAAACAAAAACAGTAGAGAAACAAGACCAGATAAGTTTCATGGGACACTGCATTAGTGTGCAAGGCATAAAGCCTGACATAAAGAAGATCAAAGCTATTCTGGAAATGAAGAAACCAGAAAATAGCCAGGAAGCAAGAAAATTATGTGGAATGGTGCAGTATTTGTCAAAATTTTTGAACAATCTAGCCGAAGTGTCTCAACCATTAAGAGAACTTACAAAGAAAGATTGCAATTTTAGATGGACTGAAAATGTGAAGAGGCATTCAACAAGATAAAAACAATGATTACAAATACTCCAGTCCTTATATTCTACAACCCTGACAAGAAACTTGAAATACAAGTGGACATTACTCAACATGGACTTGGAGCTGTACTAATGCAAGAAGGACAACCATTAGAATTTGCCTCTAGAGCATTGACACCAACTGAAAAATGGTGGGCTCAGATTGAAAAAGAACTACTTGTCGTTGTTTTTGGGCTAGAAAGATTTAATCAATATACATTTGGAAGACATGTCATAATAATAAATGATCATAAGCCACTTGCAAACATCTTAAAGAAGCCTCTAAACCAGGCTCCAAGAAGATTACAAAACTTGATGTTGAGAAGCAATCGTTATGATTTCTCATTTCACCGGGTAGAAGGAAAGAGTTTACACATGGCTGACACATTATCACGACTGTGCAATCAAGAGGAGAAGCAAGATGAAGTTTTTAACATATGCCAGACACAGGTTGTGGACATACCGGATCCATTATTAGAAAGAATAAAACAAGAAACAGACTTAGATGACACATTAAGTAAATTTATCAAAGCAAATTATGAATGGATGGCCTCAAAGAAAACAAGATTTAGACAACAGGATAAAACCATATTTTGATTTTGCTGATACTTTGGGACTTAGTAATGGAGTAATTTTGAAAGGAGAGAGGGTAGTCATACCTTTCAGTATGCGTCAAGAAATGAAAAAAAAACCTGCACACATTGCATATGATGGAATGATGAGGAGGGCCCGACAGACGATGTTCTGGCCAGGCATGGCTGATGAAATAAAGCAGATGGCAGAGACATGCACTGCTTGTCAAGAAAGAAAACATATGAACCAGAGAGAAACACTTAAACAACATGATGTAGGAAATGTACCATTGGAAAAAGTTGGAGCTGGCCTGATGGAAGTGGATGGAAGACAGTATCTAATTACTGTTGATTATTACTCTAATTTTATTGAGTATGATTATCTTTCAACAACATCACAAGATGTGATTAGAAAATTGAAAGGACAATTTGCTCGTTTTGGTGCTCCAAAAATGTTAATAACAGATGGCGGTCCACAATTTAGTTCAAATGAGTTTTTGAGATTCACAAGGCGATGGAACATCAATCACATCAGATCAGATCCTGGTTATCCGAGAACAAATGGGAAGGCGGAAGCTGCTGTAAAGATAATGAAGAATTTAATACTGAAAACTAAACACAATGGTGATGATCCATATGAAGCTTTACTGGTACTCAGAAATACACCTCGGCAATGTACCGGATTTAGCCCAGCTGAAATGTGTCTCAAAAGAAATGCTCGGACATTGATTCCCAGAACTTCAAAGAGTTTAAATGAACATGTTGTAGCTGAGAAGAAAGAGAATTACAAACGACAAGTAAAAAGACAATATGATAAGCAAGCTCGAGATTTACCAAAACTCCATCTAGGGCAAACTATTTATTACCAAAACCCAGGTCAAACAGGATGGTATCCTGGAATAATCAGGGAACAACCATCTCCAAGATCTTATAAGATCAAGGGAGATAATCGAGGACTATACATACGCAACAGATTTCATATTAGGCCAAGGAAAACTATTTTGAAAGACACTGATGTCTATGATGGGAATGTCTTGGATGAGGATGATGATAATGAAAGGCCAGATATCTATGATAACTGTTCTCAGCATGCATCACAGTCTGAAGTAGTTTCTCATGTACCAGACAATAATTGTGATAGAAATAAGCCAACAAGAATTAGCACTTGAGAAACAAATAGACTTGTGTGGCATTGGGATTATGATATGTACTAAGAATTTTTATTCTATATGTGACACACTCTCAATTGAAATTGGTTGTTATTTTTAGTTGTTATAATATTCATAAAATAAGATGAGTTATTAATGTTTGTTATTGCGGGGGGTTTAAACTCAAAACCCCTTTGACTATACTCATAGAATATTGAGTGTATAATTTGCTTTCTTCTTAATAATAAAGAGGTATTTTTTACCTTCAAACCACCCAGAAAAATGTCAGTTGTTAAGAATAACAAAAAACTAAAAATTAATTCCACTTATCTTATTCATGGCAAACCAGTAACACAGACTAAAATGCAAAATACCTAGGTGTTATAATAAATGAAAAACTGCCATGGAATCCACATATTGATGAAACTATAAAAAAATCCAACAAAGCATTAGGGTTTATTAAAAGAAATTTCTATAAATCAAATAAGAACATAAAACTAAAATGTTATTTAACCTTGGTTAGGCCAGTAATAGAATATGAGTCAAAATCCATTTAGCTACACTCATAAAACATTTTGAGTGCTTAGTTTGCTTTTGTTATATTGAAAAGGTATTTTTTTAGCTTCAAACCCTACTGAAGAAGGGGGGGGGTAACTCAAAACCCCTTTGGCTACGCTCATAGAATTTTGAGTGTGTAATTTGCTTTTTTTATATTGAAGAGGGGGTTTATTGTAAATTTTGAAGGGAGGGTTTAAAATCAAAATCTTCCTAAACTGTGCTCTTGGAATTTGGGGATTGTCGTTTGCATTTTTTCTTTTACTTTTATTTTATAGAAGAGGTGGATATAACTGCTAAACTCAAAACCCATGCTAGGGGTTTTTAACTCAAAACCCTCTGGTAGGGGTTTTAAACTCAAAACTCCCTGCTAGGTGTTTTAAACTCAAAACCCCCTGGTAGGGGTTTTAAACTCAAAACCCCCTGGTAGGGGTTTTAAACTCAAAACCCCCTGGTAGGGTTTTTTAAACTCAAAACCCCCTGCTAGGAGTTTTAAACTAAAAACTCTTTGCTAGGGGTTTTAAACTTAAATCCCCCTGATAAGGGGTTTTAAACTCAAAACCCCCTTTGCACGTGCTAGGGCTAGTGATGGTTTAGTATTAAAATCTTACCTAAAATAAACAAAATCAAAGCAAATAATCAGTCACTAAATTCCGATCCCCCTCTGCGGGGGAAGGGGGGATTTCATTTCGGGGGGCGGGGGTGAACCCCAAACCCCATCCCCCTGGATACGCCTATTTTATATATATATATATATATATATATATATATATATATATATATATATATATATATATATATATGCTGTACGCACGTTTATGCATAGGGTTGGGGTTTACTTGGAGTTAGGGTTAGGGTTTGGAAAAAATCGCCCCCCCCCACTCCAAAGCTCTGGATCCGCTAGTGTCGGCCATTGAAACAGATAACCTTTATATGATCTGCCCCATAGATCACTAGTTCTGAAAGGGGAACTTTGCTTAATGAATATATATAAAAAACAACAACAACAACGTGTAATTGAAAAATTACTTATGTTTGCTAGAAATTCATTTTGAAAGATTAAAACTTTAAAAGAGAAATAATATAATTATTATTTTAGTGCTCAATGATTTTTAAATTGTTTTACTTTCAAAACAAGACTATGGCTTGAATATTCCTGGTCCTTTAGTGAATTTGATGGGGGCCGCCTCTGAGTCTGTGTGATAACACAAACTCTCTTTGTAATCTTGTTTTTCAGGGTTTTCTTTTAGTACCAACATTTTTTGAGGAAGAGGAATTGGAACCTGTTCGTAGATCAATAGAAAAACTTGTGGATGACCTGGCACAGATGCTATATGATGGTGGAAAAATTAAAAGTAATATTAATGTTTCTTTCGTTGATTGTTGTCCACGAGTAGATGTTTAATACTTATTAATAGTTTAATTTTTGTATTGAAGAACTGTAAATATTAACTCAGGATTAGAAAAAAAAAAAATTCTTATTCATCAAAATATTTATAAATGTATTTTTTTTTTCATTTTATTCATTGTTGTCAGATCTGTATAAAGAACATGGATTATTTCAAAGACTTATTCATATTGAAAAGGAATTTCCTGGAGCAAATATAATACTACATAAAACGAGGCAGATAACTGAGGTAAAGTATGAAACTTAATTTTTAAAAATCTTTATAATATACAAATAAAATTTTTAATATACAAATAGTTTTTTAGTAAAAAAAACAATGCTCAAGCGGCTCAACTTATTTTGCTAAAAGATTGTACTTAATTCAAATTTAAAAACCAGTCCTAATCAAAAGGAGACATGATGACTTAGTGGTAAAGAAAGCGATTGGATTTAAATCCATGAAGTCTAGGACATTGAAATAAGGGCACCCTTGAGTCCACTTGACTCTAATGGGTACTTGACATTATAGTTTGGTAAAGTAAAGGCAGTTGGTCATTGTGCTGGCCACACAACACTCTTATTAATGTGGTTTACAGATGACCTTTATTATATATCATCATCATGTGCCCAATAGATTGCAAGATCTGAAAGGGATATTTTACTTATTTTTTAAATAGACAAAACATCATGCATTATAATCAATTGTAATTGTAAATATTATACTTAAAAGATGTATACAATTTTGTTGCTTTTTAAAATTGATGATATATTACAAAATTATGCTCATAAACCATTTTGCCAATGTTAAGTCAAGTCAAGTATTATTGCTCTTGCATTGTATTAAAAAAAAACTTGTTCAACTTTCATATAACTGTCTCTGACACCTAATTTTACTTTATTACAGTTAAATCAAATCTGTGGTACATTTTTTCTTGGTTGTGGAATAAATAGGAACTAGAAATCTTGTTTCTATTGAATGGTGTTTGTTGTCACAAATAAGTTTAAGAATCCCTGTCTTTATTTACCCAAGAAAACACTGCCCAACATTTATAGACATTGATGTTAGCCAATCTAATCAAAATTTTAAGATATTTGGCTTAACAGATACAGAACTGTAGTAACATGCAATTTATTCCAACATTTATTAGCATTATGGACGTGCCATTAACTGGAAATGATTTTTAAAAGTATTTTCCAGTAAGCACCATATATAGATCAACTCATGTGTCACTGGCATAGAGGAAAGTAGCTGCAGCAGATGGCCTGTGAAAGAGACACCAGGAGAGTTCTCATGAAGGTCAGAAGATTGCTGGGCACATTTATGCCTATGAAAAGTCTTTTTTGAAGAAAGGTTCAGAAGATGAACTAAAAAAGACCATCAGCGAACAATGGCTTTGTCTGCATAGGATGTGGCAAAATATGCAGGTTGTAAGATTGGTCATGTGAAATACTGCATTAGTCCTCAATGTTCAGAAATAAAGACAGTGACATATTTCTTAATTTGAACCAAGTAGACAACATAGAAGATTTAGTAGTACAAGAAAATGGAATTAAAAAACTATTAGCCAACACCAAACCAAATAAAGCGTCTGGACCTGATGGTATTCCAGCTAGATTACTCAAAGAACTAAGCAATGAGCTAGCCCCAGTGTTCAAAATACTCTTTCAGGCATCGCTTAACCAGGGCAGAGTACCAAAGGACTGGAAAGAAGCTAATGTCACCCCCCCCCTATTTAAAAAAGGAGAAAAATCTGATCCAGGAAACTACAGACCAGTATCACTTACCAGCATCACATGTAAAATACTAGAACACATAATATATAGCAATATTATAAACCACTTAGACAAACATAATGTCCTCACCCCATACCAACATGGCTTTAGGAAATATAGATCATGTGAAACACAACTAATAGGACTAATTGATGATTTTTCAAAAGGTTTAGATAATAGTGAACAAATAGATCTATCTTACTAGATTTTTCCAAGGCTTTTGACAAAGTTCACCACCATAGTTTGCTTAAAAAATTAAAATATTTCGGCATTAACGGTCCACTGCATCAGTGGATTAAAGATTTTCTGATAGGAATTGAACAAACTGTAATAATAAATGGCTCTAAATCAACACCAATAACAGTAAACTCAGGTGTACCTCAAGGAACAGTCTTGGGTCCACTACTATTTTTAATTTACATAAATGATTTACCAAATTGCATTAGTTCAGGAACAAAAGTCAGATTATTTGCAGACGATTGCATAATATATAGAACAATAAAAACAACACAAGACACAGATATTTTACAAAGAGAATTAGATGAATTACAGAAATGGGAATCAAATTGGAGCATGTCTTTCTACCCAGAAAAATGTCAGTTGTTAAGAGTAACAAAAAAACTAAAACAAATTAATTCCACTTATCTTATTCATGGCAAACCAGTAACACAGACTAAAAACGCAAAATACATAGGTGTTATAATAAATGAAAAACTGTCCATGGAATCCACATATTGATGAAACTATAAAAAAATCCAACAAAGCATTAGGGTTTATTAAAAGAAATTTCTATAAATCAAATAAGAACATAAAACTAAAATGTTATTTAACCTTGGTTAGGCCAATAATAGAATATGCATCCACCGTGTGGGACCCCTCAACTCAAGAAAACATTAAGAAACTGGAACAAACACAAAATAGAGCAGTGAGATTCATAACAAACGAATATTCACATTTGACTAGGGTAACACCATTAGTAAAATCACTAAATTTAGAAAGCCTTCAGGACAGAAGACTCAAAAGTAAAGTAGCAATTATACATAAAACACTGAACCATAATCTTCAAATACAAAAACAAAATTTAATAAAATACTCTGAAAGACACAAAAATAAAGGCACATTCCTCGTCCCATATGCTAGGACAAATTTGTACAAATACTCCTTCTTCCCTAGTGCTATTAGAGCATGGAATGGGTTGCCTGAGCTAGCCAGAAAAACCAGTGACTTGGCAGAATTTAAGTCATTGGTTGATATGCATGACTAAATGCATGACGCGTAGGACGTAATCATCTTCTTTTTTGAAGTAACGTCTGTATTATATAAGATAAGAAGACTCATTATTATTTGGATTTTTAAAAAATAAAAATATATTTCCTGTAAAAAATAGCTTCAACTTAATTTATATTGATCATATTTTTTAGGCTTTTCAGACACTTTGGTCCAATGAGCGACTACTAAATGTTGTAGAACAACTTATTGGGCCTGAGATAGCTGGACACCCAGTATTGAATCTCAGAACTAAGACTCCTCATAATGAAGCCACAACAGTTCCATGGCATCAAGGTGAATTTTATGCATTTTGAAGCATTCTTCTCTAGTTCTTTAAAACAGCAATAAAGCTACCTAAATTAATAACATTAACCTAACAGTCAATGTTAAGTATGTGAGACTTCATAAATTAGATTAGATTTTTGTTTAAATTTCAATATTACATGCAAAGAAGTAACAAGAAAATAATTTATTTTGGTCACACAGACAGTGCTTACCTGGACAATGACTCCTATAATGTGCTACAAGCAACTGCCTGGATTCCATTATTAGATACCAATGAAAAAAATGGATGCATGGAAGTTAGCATTTTTTTTTAAATTTAGAATTTATGTTCAAACCATTTTATTCTGATGTTCTCATTGGCATTATTTAACCAGTTTTTTTTACATTGTGTTTTTTAATTGAAAATATTTAGTTATATATTCTATGTTGCCAGGTAATCTCAGGAGGTCATTTACCCGGTAAAGTGGTCAGACACACCTGCTGCTGGGGTGACACTTGGTATATTGTGATGGATGAACAAGATGCAGCCGAGAAGCTCAGTACAGTTTAATTTGAATAACTAAAGTAATGTTCAGTAAGGTCTAACTCAAATAGCTAAAGGAATGTTTAGTAAGGTCTGACTAAAAATAAGGTAATGTTTACTAAAGTGTAACTCAAATAGCTAAAGTAAAGGTTAGTAAGGTCTAACTCAAATAGCTAAAGTAATGCTCAGTAAGGTCTAACTAAAAGGTCTAATAAAACAATCTTGGTTGTAGTTCTGGCTGAAAACCATGATGGTAATAAAGTACTTACCAGTGGCGTCACTAGGGAGGGTGTCAACCCGGTGTGGTCACCTCAGGGTGCCCCCCCCCATACCACCCCCATACACACTGAAAAATTTCATGTTTTTTATTTGTTGAGCCATAATACACATACTTTTTAGCTAACTACATTAATTGATTATTAAACAAAGTTTATAAAATGTCAAATAAATTTTAACATTCAGTTGTTACCACATATCTATAGTTTAATTTTGCAACAATGCAACTTTAAGTAAATTACAGTGTTTTTTTTTTCTTTTCTGGATTTCAAGTTTGAAAACCTATCAATCATTAAAAATTAATGTCTTGAAAGATTTCATTTTTAATAAATTTACCAGTTATGAAAGTGTCGTCTGTTCCTTTGTCGGACGTGTTAAGCTTTTGGTAAAGAAAAAGTTTAATTAGTCACCACTTTGTCAAAAGTTTAAAGGCAGGTCTACTCTTATGTATCTTTGACCTTCCCCGCAAAAAAACTAAAGTAAAGATAGGTAAAATATAAGACATCTGGCAATAGATCTTAAGCTGCACCTCTAAAGGCAATAATTTTAGAACGATAACAAAAATTTCTATTGCACCAAATTTTAGGCAAGAAGTATTTTCGAAAAAAGAATGACCACATAGATTAAGTGAATGTTATACACATCTATTGGAAGAAACATTAAGTGAATGTTATACACATCTATTGGAGGAGCTGTGGTTGAGAGGTAAAGCACTTGACTTCCGAACCCTGGTTGGCAGGTTCGAATTCAGGTGAAGACTGGGATTTTTAATTTCGGGATCTTTGGGCGTCTCTGAGTCAATCCAGCTCTAATGGATGCCTGACATTAGTTGGGGAAAAGTAAAGGCGGTTGGTCGTTGTGGTGGCCTCATGACACCCTTGTTAACCATAGGCAAAAGGAAACAGATGGCCTTTACATCATCTGCACTATAGACCACAAGGTCTGAATGGGGAACTTTTATTCACATGTACTAAATAGCTTTTCTGTTGGTTCTTAAAATTGTCTGTACTCCTTTATGGCTCCATACACCGTATCTGTATTGTTTATATTCCTGATCTCGACATATCAGAAATTCAAGCTCACTCCTTTCTAGACATTTAAGTAAATCTCACCAGCTTTGTTCTCCAATAAAATTGTTTTAATGTGGTCACAAAATGTCAAATATTCCGATTTGATAGAAACCGTCTGTGCAATATATCCTTCACTTGTTTTTCTTCTTTACATCAATCAAAGCAACGACTTCCTTGTCAATTTTATTTGCACCCGGTTGCCATTGTTTTCCAATTTTCCAATCCTAATTACTATTCTTTATAATCTTTTGATATTCTAATTTCGGACTTGTATGTCCACCACTTATTAAGTAACTAAATTGTGTTTCATTTCTGTAGAATTAGCTGACAACACAAAACATACAATTTCTTACTATTAAGTGACTTAATCATCCTCAACAGGAAGCATCAAAACTATTATTTTAATAACTGGTGTACTTTTCTTTTTCTTTGAGATAATTTTCTCACAATTTATGGAAAATTGGCACACAACAAAAAGAAACTATCTCCTAAAATTTTGAAATCTATATCATTCCACTGATTCATTGTAACATTTCCTTCTTCTTGGTTAGAGTTTCTTTTACATTCAACTTCTGAAATTACATCTAAGTAATCTAATTACATTTAAGTCTTCAGAAATCTCAATTGTTGCTTAATTAATGTCTTATTCTACAAAATTTACATATGCCTGGAGAATGTCGTCATTTGTTAAACAGTGACTATTTGGTTGGCATCCTGATACCACGATGCTAGCTACTATTTCAATAGATTCGATTAAGACTTTGTTAAAAATCAAAGCAGCATTTATATACATGCAGCTAATATACATCTTAAAGTAAGGTTTCACATCTGCTTTTAATATAAAGTATGATGTAACGTTTTGGACTATTTGTAGAATTTCATTTAAAAATTAAAATATGTTTAGCTGAAATATTTCTAAAAATATGTTTAGATCTATTTATCAATTGTGAATAGCATGTTCCAATATTTAGCCAATGATGCTTTTTTTTAAAATTGTCAGTTATTCCAAAAGTGCATTTTTTTTACTTGGGTGTCACCCCCCTAACGGGTGTTACCCGAAGCGGACTGCACCCACCCTCCTATTGACGCTGCTGGAACTTACATTATTTTTTAAAATTCACATTTAACAACAAATTGTTTTCATATGTCTTCAGATGTAGACTTTGAGAAAGACAAAGTTTTATGCCCAGTGCCCTATGGTGGGATGCTGCTAATTAACAACATGATACCACATAGAAGGTATTTAAAAAAAATTTTTGTACTAATATTTATATTGTTTGGTAAACACTGTGGTCATCATACTCTTGGTTGTAGTTAAGCTTAGATGTTTGTCCATTTCATTTGCATTTCTTAAATGATGTTTGCCACAGTTTTTTTTTTAATTTAATGAGTTTGATCCCTCAATACAATTAGGCCAATTTATGCTTTGCCATCTGATAACTTAAGTTTAAATACAAAGATAACCTATACTTTAGATTTTGTGTTTTTCCATTCAAAATGTGACAGGCTAGCGAAAGTGACGTGTATTTGTCATGTTTAATGTCTAGGGGATGATTATTTTTTAAAGCTATCACACACCAGCCCGTCAGCATATAAATCGGGAGCAGGCACGCAACGAGACAAGCAATGAAAGAGAGATACAAAGTTAAAAATTGAAGAATATTTATTGACATAAATATTTACATAGAAGAATAAAAAGGGGGAGGGTTTGCATCTATCTCTAATCAATACTATGTTTAATCATCACTCTTGCACTTAATAAGAGAGTATGTCACTTTGTCTTCTGAACTTAGCTGGTTGTCCTGGTTGGGTTGCAGCGGGCTGTGTCCTGGCTTGAGGTTCTGCAGCTGGAGGTGGCGCTCTAGTGGGTAGAGGGTAGAGGGACGCCGGTGATACAGTTCTTGTGGGGTCTCAATCCAAAGTTCTGATATCTGTAGAGGGCATAATAGGGCGGGTGGCCGGCTACCGTGGGCACAAGTGTACTGCAGGCAGAGCGGATCTGGCGTGGGCAGCGTAGTTAACAGGATAAGTCCAGTGAATTACGAAGTTCCGGCGGAGCTATGACGTCTCGCACAAACTCTGGGTCTATTGGGACCTCGTGCCTAATGGGTTGACAAGTGGACTGTCGAATAGGCAGGCAAGTAGAGCCGATAGCACCAAGTAAGTAGTTGAGTAGATCCAAGTAGGCAGTAGATGATACTCAATAACAAGTAGGCAGGAGTGCAGTGCTGAATAGCACTAAGTACAAAGGCAGGTAAATAGGCAATTGATCCGATAAATAGTTGAGTAGATCTCAGTAGGCAGGAGATCCAACCAAATAGGCAGTGGGCGATTCTCAATAGCTAATAAATAGGCAGACACCTGAGGGAGGCATTCGTCAGATTGGTAAAATTGCTTTTGAGTACGATGGGGAGATTAAATGACAAATCGGATTTGGAAAATAGATGGCTGATTGTAGCAATATAAAATGTACAATGGAGTGCGCTTGAATGGAGAGGGTGTCCGTTCAAGGGGCGCAACTCTCGTTAGAGTAAAATAAATAAAGGGGAGATAATTCATATATCTTCTCTAAGCGCAGTATTAGTGCGCTAGTAAAATTATCAAGGACGTCACCCGAGATAAAGGAAATAAAATAAGATGTACAAATATATACATGGTTGCATCAACGATCAATTGAGCAACGTAGCATTAATAGATTAATGCAATACATAAATAAATACATATGCCATGTTTATGTTTTCTACTTACGACAGTGAGAAATACACAATGCACTAATTAAAAATAAATGAAATAACAAAATACACATGATAATATCCAGTGAGAAATATACACAAAAGTAATTAAGATGGAACTTGTGATTAAGTTCGGCTTAACACCAGGTATTCCTCTAGGAGTAAAAGTGAATGAAATAGTCCAGACTCGACTGTTCAATGAGAATAAGAAATACGAGAGTCTGGTATGATTTGGATCTACTTTAGAAAGTCCTGAAAGAGGTGGGCGGAAACAGGAAATGGGATTGACCAAAGGTTATCTCTCAAGTGGGTGAATTTGACTCGAGGTGGGAATCGCACCTTGGAAAGGTCAATAGGCGTGTTGGTCCGAGTGATCTCCTAGATTAAAGAGAGACGTGGGAGAGGGGGAGGGGAGAAAGATAGATTGACTCACATTCCACCCAAGGTGGTGTCAACTGCGGCCGTCAGACATCCGGCGGGTAAGACCAAAGAGATTGTGTGCTTATCTTTCCCCGATCAAGATGAGATAAGTCGAAGGACGCGGCCTAGCTATCTTCAAGGTGGTGGACTAGGTCAAGCCTGGAGAGGAAAAGGTGGGGCGGGTGATGAAATTGGGGATAGGATGGGGAAATAAGAAAAATAAAATGAATAAATAATGATAAAATATAATAAATGCTGTGATAAGTTTGAGTGACTCTGACAGCAAGCTTTTGACTTGTCACACCAAATAGAAAACTATTTTATTTGAAAACCTATTTTATAAAGTAGAGCTAGATTTGTAAGGAAGATTATTTATTTGCACTAATAGTAATATTATGAAAAGCATATATCATTAGCAAAATAAATCTTCATTATATTTTGTCCATACATCGATCATATTATATGCATTTAATGTTTTAAGATTTTGAACTTGTTATCTGGTTTAAGCTTGAATAATATTTCTGATGAAATCCGTTGGAGCCTGGACTTGCGCTGGCAGAATCCAGAAAAATCTGTTGGATTTTATGGATTAAAAGAAGGAGTTTTGATGAGGTCTGCTAAGAATCCAGTGACTAAAATAGACTGGGAAGGTTTCAACAAAGTAGACAGATACCGTAAGGCTGAATTGGATAGTAAGGTATATGACTGCAACAATTTTTCTAGGCTAGAAATTTAGTTGAGTCCAAACAGAACTATAAACAGTTTCGTTGTTGTTTTTTTAAATAATTAAGCATTTTTCTGTTTATTTCATTGTTCGTTAAAAAAATTTTTTTAGCATGTTTCTGATGTTCCTTCAGATTTGAAAATTATTATGTCCTAGCCCAGAGCTCTTGCAGTAATATGGGATATAAAAACAGGCAGGGTTTGAGCCAGGGATTATCAAGACCACAGTACGATTGTTCAGAGCATATACCACATTGCAGGCAGCCTTCTAATCCAGTCAAATATATTTTTTTGAATAGCAGATAAACAACTGATTTAAGAATTAAATCATTATTAATTACTCTCATCCCTTGTTATAAAAATTAATTAGTTTACCACCTTTACTGACATTAATGAATGTACACAAGTAAGGCTCTTTATTTACTAATTTAATTTTTTTTCAAAACCAGAAACCTGTTTATGCCTATTGGTTTTTTTTTATAAACTTTTTTTTTCATATCTTATGCTTAAAACCAATATAGCTTTGGTTACCATTATATTACGATTGCATAATATATAGAACAATAGAAACAATACAAGACACAGATATTTTACAAAGAGAATTAGATGAATTACAGAAATGGGAATCAAATTGGAGCATGTCTTTCCACCCAGAAAAATGTCAGTTGTTAAGAGTAACAAAAAAACTAAAACAAACTAATTCCACTTATCTTATTCATGGCAAACCAGTAACACAGACTAAAAACGCAAAATACATAGGTGTTATAATAAATGAAAAACTGTCATGGAATCCACATATTGATGAAACTATAAAAAAATCAAACAAAGCATTAGGGTTTATTAAAAGAAATTTCTATAAATCAAATAAGAACATAAAACTAAAATGTTATTTAACCTTGGTTAGGCCAATAATAGAATATGCATCCACCGTTTGGGACCCCTCAACTCAAGAAAACATTAAGAAACTGGAACAAACAAAAAATAGAGCAGTGAGATTCATAACAAACGAATATTCACATTTGACTAGAGTAACACCATTAGTAAAATCACTAAATTTAGGAAGCCTTCAGGACAGAAGACTCAAAAGTAAAGTAGCAATTATACATAAAACACTGAACCATAATCTTCAAATACAAAAACAAAATCTAATAAAATACTCTGAAAGACACAAAAATAAAGGCACATTCCTTGTCCCATATGCTAGGACAAATTTGTACAAATACTCCTTCTTCCCTAGTGCTATTAGAGCATGGAATGGGTTGCCTGAGCTAGCCAGAAAAACCAGTGACTTGGCAGAATTTAAGTCATTGGTTAATATGCATGACTAAATGCATGACGCATAGGACGTAATCATCTTCTTTTTTGAAGTAACATCTGTATTATATAAGAAGAAGATATTAAATTTGTATGACTCATTAGACGAATAAGAAAAACATGGTCATAATTATAACGTTACAAAAATCAATGTATTTATTAATTATTAATAAGATGGGCAAACTGCAGAACATAAAGTGGCAAGACATCAGCTATATTTTTTTTACCAATATTGAAATAGGGCATTTTTTTTTAAAACTGTAGAGTAGACTACACAAGGAGCTAAGTGTTAGCCTATTTGATAGTTTCATGATCTTTTTCTAAATTGTTCATTAGCTAGCACAAACTTTTTCTAATTGACATCATTCCATAAAATACTGATATGACTCAGGCCAAATGTAAATTATACCAAGCTGATTTCTCTGTTCAAGAATAGAAGTTGGGCTTAGAATGTTGCAGTCCATTGTATCTATTCAGCTGTAAAGTTAATTGATTTCTATATTGTTACGAATCTCACTATCCAGGCTCTCTGCAAACTGCACCATACACCACCAACTTAAAGAACTTGACAACTCAGGGCTCCAAAGTAACGTAACACTTTAATAGTTGAATAAATAACAGCCAATACTGTACAATTGGCAACACGTACACTGTACAAATATCTCTCCGTTAATAGCCGTACCGCCGTATCAACTCTTGCACTGGCCTCTCCGTCTCGTTCCGGGCTTGCACTGGGTTCAACAGTTCATGACTGACTTCACACACTAGGCTGGTTGTGTCGGACTCGATCGCAGACCAAGATCAAGATGCCAGTTGTCTCAACTGTACTTGACAGTACTCCGCATTGAACCGTCGTAATGCTCCATACAGAACCACACCGCTGAACTGTGCTGTTGTCAACCGGACTGTAGTGAACCGGGCTCTGAACCCTCTCTCGTGAACCTTGCGGTATTGAGCCCCTTTTCTCGACCTGTAGATCGGGAAGTTGTGACTGACTGGTCTCTGATACCTTCGCTCTTTATATAGGGTCCCTGCTGGCCTTCTAGAACCGAAAAGAACGTCGCTCGACGTTTCTAGGTGGTCAGATGACTACAACTTTCGTGACGCTCCTGAGCTCTGTTCACGACGTCGATCCTTCCCGAACCATCATGTTGACACTCGTCTCGGCCGATCGTCGTAACTCGTCACGGTTGACCGCTCGTCTAGCGCTGGCCTGGGGCGATTTTCGTCGGCTGACTACACTCACACCACTACCCCCATTTGTGCCACCACCAGGTTTATAACAATATGGTTATTAAATCTTTAATTTAGCATTGATACTGTTTAAATTTTTAAAAAATATGGCTTCAGCTTTATCTTCAATAACAAAGATGGTTGGGTCTAATTGAAGCATCACAACCCAGAAATTATAAATGTTGCTTTAAAGTACATTTCATTTAGACAAGCATCTTGGAACTTCAACATATCTGTCGCCACCATCCCTAAAAATTTAAGCTTTGTAGGAAGCATCCCATTATTTCATGAAAGAAACTTTTGACAGATGATGAGGAAGAGATATTTTTAAATGGCTTATTTATCTTGTCTATCACCATGGGTTTGAAAAAAGTGGCAGGACCCAAGATAACCTCAAGCTGCTATAGGACTGGGAGATATATCCCTTCAATCCAAACAAATATATTTTAATTATTTGTGTATAAATATATTTTTTATATAATTATGTAAATATCATCTGTATAGAAATATGTAATTAATTTTTAGCGACCCCAAAAGGGAAAAAGATGCTATTAGTTTTGTGTGAAATGTCTGTCCATCCGTCCGTCCCATTTAGATTTCAAAAACTAGAAAAGATAGTGAAAATCTGACATCCTAATATTTTAGACCATTCAAAGTTCCGATGCAATGGCTATGTTTTTCTTAAATTCTGAAAGCAAAAAATCTAATTTTTAAAAGCAATCATGCAAGAAGTTTTTTTCATAAAAATACACCATTTTTTTTACAACTATTCACTATTAAAAGTAACAAACACAAGAGGTTTTATAGTAAGGGAGATGAGTGAGTGCCATTCATGCAATTGGTCTTAGATTTTTGCTCAAAAAATTATTTTTTTTACAAGTTCTGTCATACTAACTACTACATTTACAATTTTTTTTTTAAAGAGAAAAAATCTATTTACTATGCATATAAGTGGAACATAGTTTAAAACAACAATTGATAAGTAGTTTGTCATATTATCTTGTGAACTGCAGAGCCGCTGTATACCCACGGAACACTTAACTAAAGGAATTTTTTGTTTAAAGGAAATTTTTTTTTCTTGAGGCTTTGAATAAGAGATTTACCTTTTACAAAACTGTTAGATTAATTAGATTCTCATTATAAGACATCAGTTAGGCCAGTTTCACATCTAACTTCACATTCACTTTCACCTATCCCTTGGTCTGCTGGACCGTTGGGGCACCACACAGGATCTATAAACCTTCTTTATCCATTCTTCTCTGTCATTTTCCTTTGATATAATTTCATTCTGATATTTTTTCTGAAAATATTGAAACCTGCCTTTTTACCTGCCTGGGTCGACCATTTCTGATAGAATTTAATTCTGATATTTTTCTGAAAATATTGAAACCTGCCTGAGTGGACAACTTCGGGGGCCGATTTTGAGTTTGTGTTTCCACATAAACTGTCTTTGTGACCTTGTTGTTTCTCTTCCTTTTTACCCGCCTCTGAAAGGGGACTGTCCGTCTGTCCATCCGTCTCGTTTAGATCTCGCTGGCTATATGACACGCTCGTTAACCGTAGGCCACAAAAACAGATGAACTTTACATCATCTGCCCTATAGCCTGCCTGGGTGGACCACTTCGGGGGCGATTTTGAATTTGTGTTTCCATACAAACTGTCTTTTGTAACTTTGTTTTTCTTTTGGTTTGTTCATTTAATTATTAATATTATTGCTTTTTTTACAGTTGAATACAAATTATAATATCAAATATTATAGGGTCACAAGGAAAATGAAACAGACTTTAGTGATGTCTTCTTGATAATGTTTTCATAGTTTATTAAAATCTTTTTTTTTCTCCATTCTACCATATTTTTTTACAATTTATTTTTAAATCATCTCTTATGAATATTGTTTGTGTTTCATTTTGTCCCAACCATAACTCCAAAGGATCTTTTTTTTTCTTTTACTTATAATTGTTTTTCCCTACACAACTTTAACTGACATACAATACAATCAATACAACAGACACAAAACATAAACTGGTAATGAGTTTTTGTACTTTTAACATTTATTTGGATTTATAGATTTAAGTATACTTCTAATAGATTTCTCACAGTTCCATTTGTAAGGGATGGAGATAGGAATACTAATTGTTCCCTTGTTTCTATAGGCAATGTATTTGAAAGTGTTTATAGATCATGAATTAAACTAAACTCTTTATTAACAACTTAAAGTTCAACAGCTATAGAAATAATTCAACTTTACTTAATAGTATCTTATTGCTAAGTATATTTTTTGTCTGTGTTTAGGACAAAGTAGAAGATGATCCTTTTGATACTATCATCGTTGGACCCTGGATGAAGAAATGGGAAATGACCCACACGAACCGCCATACAGACAGATTAAACAGCAGGAGTGATAGCACTTGGCACAAGGCCTAACAAGTTCAATTGTGTTGTTGCATCTAAGCGTTATCTATAATTATAATAGATCTAAGCTACTGGTCATATGCAGGTATTCATATTTTATAAACTAAAACTTAAATCATAACCACGTGTAAAGATTTTGAATTTAGCTTTATTTTTGTTATATTATATATATCTATCCACTATATTATTTTCAGATTGCTTACTTTATTATTTTTTTTATTATATTACCAATATCAATTTAGTGTATAACAGGCCAAAAGATTTTTTTATAAATTGTTTCTAGCTTATTTGCTAGGTGTCAAAAAGAGCAGTAGATCAACCAATTGAGAAATCTTTGAACTTAATCTAATGACTGCATTTATCTAAATCTTTTGTCGCATTAGATAGTGGCTCTATGTTCCGAGGGCTACACAACATTTTTAATATACTAGGTGTATATTTTTCTTGTCCAAAGTAATCTTGTTTTTACATAAAACATGAATTGTATAATTTTCTAAGAATGAATAGTCAAATAGACTTAATGAAGTGTGGAAATAGTACAATTATGTTTTTCTGGGTTAATATTGACAAATTTTTATTTACATGTATTTTAAATTTACTCTGGTATTCATTAGCATATGTGATAATGTGAAAAATAAATTATGGCCTAAAACTTCAAAAGATAGAGACATTGACTGCTCAGTGTTCTGAACTACAAGGTTAAAACTGGAAAGATCAAGTTGTAATTTATTGTGTCCTTATTTCAACTGTAATATATGTACTTATTACAACTGTAGACTGTCACTTTGTTTTGGGGAATTTTTTATTTGTAACTTTACTTGTAACATTGCTACTTGGCGAAAAGGTACACATTTCTAGTTTTTTTCTTTTCTTTGTGATTGATGATATCAAAGTATGTTTTAAATGTAAATACTTAATATTAAAATTTAGTGTTTCTAATTGCCTTGTATCCAGAGCTGTGTTAATGCTAGACTTTTACTTCCACTTTTTCCCGGTAATAATTTTTTTTTTTTAAATTTAAAATAATTGCTTGTGCAGTGAATACTGCTACTTTCTGATAACAAAATGATCTTCTGAATTGTAGTATTGATTTCTTTAGAGTCAAATTATTTTTAAAATAAAATGTGAACATTCTATTGAATTGTGTGTTTCAGTTTTTCATTCAAAGTCCTAAATCTTTGAAATATTTCATTTAATGTCTTGCAAAACAAGAGTCTGTGCACAATTACGTCCATCCTGCCCATGCCTTGAAAAGAATTGGCTTTTCAAAGTGAACATTTCTCTCTTCAGATACAAGTTCATGGAATTGGAATGTTTCCATACTGCCTTTAGGTGCTCAGTAAACAATTCATTTGAGATTTAAACTTGAACCTTCTTGAGAGGTAACTAAGGGGTTTGTGCCACTCAGCCACACCTTAGTTCAATCGAATCATTAACTAATCACATTAAGAGGATGGAGTGGTATAGCTTAATGTAGAGTCTCAAGCACCAACCATAGTAAGGTCATTAGAACTTCTAGACCATCCCACAGAGTTGAAAGTATTGCAAGTTAAAACAGAACAAAGTTGAACTGTGTGAATTAAAGTGATTACAGTAATAGTTGTAAATTAAACTTTTTAAAAAAATGTAACAGTAGTCAATAGAGGTAAATGAATATAAAAGATTATTGGGTAGCCATTCTAAAGTCAGAGGTTGTATGAAGTGGGATGAACACTGGCATGATTCCTGTTTAAAAGATAAGAACACTTCCCTTCACCAGTTTAACAACATGGATTTGGTCATACAAGTTTCCTTGACATCCTGGCTTGATGTATTCAGCCTAGCACACAGAGCTGTGTGCAGGAAAGCACCCCTAGGGGGGTGAAGCGCTATAAAGACACCCTTAAAAACTCAGTCAAGTAGTGTGGTATTGACATTCATGGCTGGAAAGCACCCGCTCTCGATCAATCCTCATGGCATGAAGCTAAGAAATGTGCTCACCTTCGTTCACCAAGGAGGAGCTATATGTATACTCAATAAAACAGAGAGACTTAATTTCATAACACTTTCAAGACTAGGAATTATTCATTCAAGATTTGGATCAAACTGAATGTTTTCTGAGTTACTAAAGGCAATATAGAAACCTCCAAGATACCCCTCCAGCCTGAAACAGACTGTACTGGAGCCACTGAGCATGCATGAGCATGGAAGAAGAAATGATAAGAAATAAGCTGCTAATAAAAACATTGTTTCACATACTTTCAAGTAGATATTTTAACCTCAACTATAAAAGACCATTAAACATTGAAAAAAAAAAAGAAAAACACAATTGTTTTGATTTCTATTTGAAAAGAAGCAAGATGTTTTTATTGGTCAAAAATGATTCACTAGAATGGAGGAAATTGGTTTTTATTTAAAACATCAACAAAAAATGATTCAGTCAATCTTTGGAAACCAAACATACTGATAATAATGCATGAAAGTGAATAACTTGGTTCTTGCTGATGACATTTACCTGGTATCTGTTCACTCCATAGTTCTATGTTTCTTGTCAATAAACTATCCAATAGATTATCTTCCAAGTTAACTTCTGTTTGATCCCCAGGCTGAAAAGCACTCATTTAAATTATCAACAGAAACTTGTGAAAACCTGGCCAGGTAATGTTTTAATCTTTAAATTCAGAACTGAACCAATGTTCAGAACTGAACAAACAATAAAATCCTGTTCTAAAAAAAATATTTTCACCACCTTAAAACACTAACCTTTCTAGAACCCAATTGACTAAGAAATAACCCTAACCCAAAGACTCAACTAAATGTGTACTTTCTTTATCTAAAGAGTCTGCACTGCTTGTGTACTTGTTTATATATATATATATTTATATCTATCTGTATCTATCTATCTATAAATATTTTTTTTCCGGAATGTAGTAATACAAATATGTATTTCCTAAGTGAACACCACAAAGTCAGTTGACTGGACATCTTCCGTTGAATAGTGAACCACTTCAGCTTGCTTAGAACAAAGTAAAATTAATTGTAAACAGAACAATCTAAAATTATATACAAACAGATAATCAGCTTCTAATACAGTGCTGTATAACTGTTGGTAAATTAAGTTTATTAAATAATACATTAATTATTACAAAAACATGTATTGAAAATGTTTAAAATACCAGTTATTACAATAAAAACATTAGAAATGGACAAAATAATAGTTAAAATAGAATATACCGGTAAGTTGTAAAAAAAAAATATTTTCTGTACACAATTTCTTGATAGATTTTGTTAGAAACTGAAATCAGATAGTTGTAAGACAAAATATTTGTTTCGTATGTACCAAACAATGTTTTTATATTGCAACCAACATTGGCAGCATGCCCAGGAGAGGTTTATGTACAAATATCAAAGCAAACAAACAGATGAGACACACATTTGAAACAAGAAATTAAGATTCTTACCCCTACAAGCAGTCATAGTTTAAGCTACAAGTTCACTTCTAGTTCATCTCCCTTTGATTGCCTTTTTTTGTTTTCTTTACCACATAATTATGTTTACAAACTAGAATAAAAAATTACAATGGATGAAAATAAAATAAGCAGTTGTGTCCCCTATTGTTTTCAATAGTGATAGAGATACTGTTGTTTCTTGTTTCAGTCCATCCTACATTCCTGTAGAATGAGACAAGCTGGGATTGATGCAACACATTAGATTGAACTTGTTGACTTAAACTCATTTAATAGATATAGAACTTCAGAAAGTGTTGCTAAAGCATCCATTCTAAGGCTGCAGTCTGATCCCCCATTACAATGGAAGACCTATACAGTTTAGGTCAAGGAAAATTTCTGAACGAAACCATAATCAATTTTTAAATTGATATTCTCCATTCACAAAAATTGAGTGTGAAAGTTAATAAAAGAAGTCACATATTTAGCACTTACTTTTGAATGAGTTGAACTCAGACAGTGAAGACAGACAAGAAGTGAAAAGGATGCTAAGAAAATCCTTCCAGAAAGAGACGTCATGCTGAAGTGAAGAAATGGACTAAAGATGTGAACTTTTCACTCATGATTTCATTAATAAAAACTGTCACAGTTATCTAGCTGTCATCTATCTCCCTGGTCTAGAAGCACCTCAGAAAATACAATTTGAGCCATCTGTTCATGAAGATTCTTTTACCACAATAGGGTTAGATGAACAAGAGGATAACAATGACATAGGATTTAAAGTATGTTGTGGCATAAAACAGCCTTTGATAATTATCAAGGACTCCCTGGCAGGGCCCAGCAGATATTACTTACTTCAGATATTGATAAATATCTGCAATGTGAATGAAACACCAAGAAGCTGGATTGTGATTCTGTCCAATATTATCAAAGCAGCCTGTCTAGATGTCCTGAAACAGAACAATCTGCATGATTGTGGAGTAGACGTCCTTCAGTATGTGGAGAGCTTCTAAGAAGACCCATTGGAGATGAACTCCCAAGTTCTCATGGATGGTACAGAACTGGAGATCAGAGATGACGGGTGCTTCATCCATAAGCTGACACACATGCTACCAGGAAGAAAAAGGCCAGACCTCAAAAACACTTGAAATCAAGTATGACTCAACACCACAAGAGCCTCCCTCTGAGCATTGAGAACAAAATGATAACTAATAAGAGATTAAAAACTATAACAATCTACGGCCAACTCCTTTAATAAGTACTTTGTTAGAAAGATATGAAGATTTTTAAATAGTTTTTAAAGACTTCTATAGAATAGATATATATACCAGGTAGTAAACTTAACTGTTTACAGATTTTTAAAATGTCTCTCTATATTTTTGTTTGACATAAAAAAAATGTGTATGGTATGCAATGTTGAAGGGAATGTGTCATTTCAAGTTTGTCTGCTGATTAAATCTGCATTGTTGTCAACCTGACCTTTCAGAGGTTCGGCAAGATTGTTAACGCTGGAAGTGGTAATAGTTTTATGCCTTAAGTGCAAACACTGGAAAGGCTATGAGAGACAACCCTGAAGAATAATCAGGAACAGGTGACCTTTAGGCAGATTGTGGCAAAATGTGCTACAACCTTGCAGAACCAGGTATTAGATATTTCCGTTCCTTTGGTCAGATAAACTGCATAGAGAGGGAAGAACTTCTGTGTGGGCAACATCGTTCCAAATATAAATAATGCCCAGGCTTTCATCTCGCTTATCCAAAGCTCTAAGTAACCTCAAAAACTGGCTGGCTCCTCTACCATCAAAGTGAAAGCAACCTTAACTTGTGATACATGTGCCTCTCCAAAATAGGGCTTCACATGCACATGAAAAAGTGCTCTACGAGATGAACCATAGTCGTTACGACTAAAAGAGGCCAACATACACAACATACACAACAACATGTACATATAGTTTGGTTTATTTTTCTTTTAAATATGCACATAATGGTCATATTAATATTAATAAACTTTTATTGAAGTAAAGTCAAGAATATTATTTAAAATTAGACAACTCTAACACTGAACTGTGCACTGTGAGGCAACTCTAATATAGAAAGCAGACATCCAGTCAACAAACCTGCACTTAGATGACTGTCCAATGGCATAAAAAAAATTTTTTTGCAATAATAAAAGCAAAATAAAATATTGAAACAATAAAAAAAATAATTTTAATTACATTTCTGGAACTGTCCTCGAACTCTATAAGACATTAAATAACCTCAACACCACTTGACTTATTTGAGATGGATACTAGATCTATGGTGAACATTGTAAAACTTTAAAGAACATCTGAGCTTTCAGAACTATGGGGGAAAATAATTATTTCATGCATAAAATTTTTTACTGTTGAATTTCCTTTTGTTCAACAGATGAGCAAATGGTCGGTCTATAATACACATACAATGTTCCATGGAAGTTTTGACTCTGGCTATGAGTTCTTAAAGTTAAAGAAACAAAAACTTTCATACAAGATTGAAACATTAAAACAAAAAAAAGATGAACATGCTGGCATTGACCTACTTATCATTTACCGTTCAACTCTTAACCTAATGCTTAACTCCAAACTAAGTATTTCTATGTTCACTCCTGTCTTGGCAGCAAGTAGGCTGCTCAGGAAAAGGAGGAAGGGAGACAAATTATTATACATGATGGTGGAAAGATAAAGAAAACAACAAAAAGATCAATTCTATTCAGTTCACTCTGGACTTTGGAATAGTGCTGAGATTTTGTTCATTTTTTTCTGTTTATGATCTCTGGCTGTGGGAGTTATGATCAAATGTAATAGATAGGAAATATAGACCACTTTTCTTGAGTTACACTACAATTACATAACAGACTACAATGTTACAATCATATCATGAACTGTTTTTACTTGTTAATTTTTGTTTGCTTAACAAAACATTACTTTTACAGAGTTAAGATAAAACCAAAAACCTTTACATACAAACAAAATAACATTTAACATTGGACACAAATTTGAGCTCTGAAAATTTTGTGTGTTGAAAAATGTATTCAAGCCTAAACTGAAATATTTACCATGAAATTCATACAAATAAATAAAACCAAAACTGCAACTTGTCCATTGAGGAACGTTTCAACCACACACACAGTCTGCTACACACACTGACACTCACCTTCATAGACTGCATATATTATATTTGGTTATCACCATTGAAGTGCAATTCATACTGGAAGGAGAGACAAACTTTAACAAAGGGCTTTCAAGCTACTTTATCATCCTTCACCTCACTCTTGTCTGCATAATACACCTAACATAACTTTACAAACAATGATAGAATTAGTGTACAGGGACCATGGACTAGAATTAGGGAGTGACACCAGATTGTTGCAATTCAATCTAACATTGATAAAATTTCTCTTTACAAGTTTCTCTACATAAAACAGATTAGTATTAGAAAACTTAAAAATAGTTTCCTACAGTTCAACCTTAATTCAATTAACTGCTCTGAATACATCTTTAGAACAGTTAAACCTTGATACAATGAATTACATTGACTAATCTGTGACTGTCTGAACTACTTTTATCCCTGACTTACTAGAGTCTGGAAAGACAAACTGTTCCAAATAACATTCACGCATACTACATAACTACCAGACTTCATAGCAAGGGCACATCTTATATAAAACAAGAGAAATTTCAGAAAAGTTTTACAAAAGTGAATGTATCTAGCATGTCCTATATACATTGTAAAAATAACAAAATGTGTTTCTTATAAAGAGACTGTATAATTGAACATTCTATTTATATGCGTCTGGTATAAAGAAGTTGACAGTAAAATATTTTTCAAAATGTCTTTATTACATTAACGACAAAATCATTGTCTAATTGACAAAAACAAATTTCTTTCAAATTCAATATTTAGTATCAATAAATATATAACCAAAAAAAAATATATTTCTAGTGATTATCTCCCCATGCTTAAGTAGTACATCCAGGTCTTTGTTTTCTAATATTGAAAAACAATTTCGAAAAAACTTAAACAAATGAGCATGATGAAATGAAACAAAATGTCCAGACCTCATCAACATAGCTTTCACTCAATATATAAAAGCCAGTGGGACCTTTTACCACATGTGTCTATCATTGGTTCCGCAGTATTCGATTGGCTCGCTTGTTAGCTTCATCCACTCGTACGTTCAGAGACCCGCCCTGTTCCGCCACACATAAAAATGAAAGGGAACAAAGAAAGTGAAAACAAAAATAAATAAATAAAATAGAAAATAAAAAAGCTAATAAATAAAAACAAAAATGTCATGGAACTATTTTAAAACTACTTATAAATATTAAAAAAAACAAAAAAAAAACTATGCACATTCTACAAAAGGGAAGATTCAAAAGATAAGAGGAAAATGAAGTTTCAGGAGATAAGATTCCTAACTAATCAAGTTGAAGAAAACTGTACATCATAGTTAATAGTTTTTAAAATATATATATATTTAAATACAGTAGAATATCGCTATACAATACGGAAAATGAATAAAGTACAATTTTAAAGCTGATTTTATTCTAGAACTGTTCTATTTTTCCAATATTTTAGAAATTACATCAAGAAAGAGAATCAACTAATTTTTTTATTTAAATAAAAAAGAAGAAAATGAAAAGGTGATTCTAGTATTGTACCAATATGTTAGATATGAAATCAGGGTAGAGGATAGTATTTCAAGAGTAAAGTTGAGTTTGGCTAAGTAAAATCAAAAACACAAACTACTAGTACTAGCTAAGTACTAAAACTGAAACAAATAAATAAAGATCACAGCAGTACATGCCCTTCTAACACAGAGTCCACATTCATCAACTTAAATGTGATCTAGGATCTATGTGTTGGTATGATTGAACATGTGGGTATGATTGAAGTGTTGGTATGATTGAACATGTGGGTATGACCGAACATGTGGGTATGGTTGAGCATGTGGGTATGAATAAAGATGAAAGTTTGACACACAAACACAAATTGAGCAAAGAATTGTGTGTGTGTGTGTGTTATGTACACTAGTTGTTTAGCTATATGTTATAGATGTCTTTGTTCAATTTGGTCAATGTGCAAAGCATTTACAAAAAAAAACATTCAAAACTAGTGGAGATTTAACATTCAAGAACAGAAACTATGGGGTCGAAATGTGAGCATTCAAAGCTAACTCTTTTTTTCCCTGTTTGTTTCTTCTACAGTGTGAATTGTTAAATGTTTTTTTGAAGGTTTCTCAAAACCAATGTTCAAATTCTTTACATCAAGCCACAAATCAAACCTTGAATAAACATGACCTTAAGAAAACTTAACAAACACACACAGAAATATGACAATTAAAAACATAAAAATAACCCCAATTTTAACCAGTGCCATGAAAACAAAAAGAAGGACCATATCTAAATACAATACCAATTGTAGAGCTAGCATAGTGGGGGGGGGGGGGGGATAAAGAAACAAAGAGGATGGATGAGGGCTGTAGTGGAGTATATGCTGTACATTATTTTTTTCTCTTCAATTATGAGCTAATATTTCTGATATAACTTATTGAAATGGAAAACAAAATATTTTAATGTATGGTGTGTGCATATTTTTGCCACAAGGAAAAAAAAACACACACAAAATATTGACTTCTTTTTAAAAAGTGGCTTAAAGTTATTTGCATGCATCTAAATATATACACATGTATATAACAGTTTATAATATAAGTATAGCAACAAGTTAGCATGACAGCACATGGAGTGAGCACATTAAAATGGTGAACTGTATCATGCAGAGAAAGTTGGCAAGTATGGAATTAAAAAACAACACTGAAAGCAAAGAAACAAAACCTTCAGAAACAGCTTCCACACAGAGCATGAGAGCAAACAGTGAGCATCTAATTCTACTACTTCTACTCTCTACAACAAACCATGAAGAAAAGAAAAGTATACAAGTTGATTGATTCTTGTTTTTATTGTTTTCTTTTTTAAAGACCAATTAGGACAAACCTCTTAGTAGTTCCATTGAAAGAAACATAAAATATTATCTGATTGAGGACTGTACAGAAGAAAAGACTGATAATATTATCCAATTATCATTAATAAAATGTTAATGGTACAATGCTTTGTCAAACTACTGACGCCATGTTGAAACAGAAATAAAAGCAAAAATACTTGTGACATTTTGTAGAAAAATGAGTTTCACTCTCAAAGACAATAATTGAACATGAAAACAAAAAAAAAGATCTGATGAAAAACTGAACCAGGCTCTACAGCTAAATTTGTGACAACAATGGAGATATGACAACAAAAACAGAGATGAAGTTTGCAGGTTGATGATGATGATGATGATGATGTAGAGGAGTGCAGCTTTGTTTTTTTTAATGATTTTTTATGCCTCCTTAAGTAGTTTGGTTGCCCTCTGGTTAGCAGCAGTGATGCGAACTTCATTAGACATGCCCTGTGATGGGAATCAGAGAATCAGTCAAGGATGTTATCAACAAAAACAACATAAAACATTTTCTCTGTAAGTAGTTAGCATTGTCATGCAATACAAAAACACAAACTCATGATGGACTTGTGAACAATTGACTTAGTCCATTGAGAACCAAGCTACATGGTGTAGAAATATATTCTTCTCAAGTAATATATTATTATTTTCTTTAAAAATGTGTAAGCATTGATATCCAAACAAAAATGAACTGCAGGTGGAGGTCCATGTTTTAAACATGTTATAGCATTGTTAGCAGATAATTTATTTTTTTAGCAGCTGTGCTGGTTATCACACTTACTAACACCTGAAACATCTTTTTTAAAAATTGCAAACTGAAACTATTGCTACTACCACAAAGAAAACTGAATACAGAGTAAATTATTTTGAAAGGGAACGAAACGAACTGCTCTGTATTTAGCTCACAAAAAATATGAACCATCTTTTGTATGGCAATAGAAATTAAAGAATAGCTACTAAGCAAACTGAATTTTTTTTTATTGTTTCAAAGTTTTGAAGACTACACTGGTACATAGACAATATGTAATGGTCAGTTCTTGACTGAGACAAAAATGCCAATGATAGGATGATCACACCAACATGATGGACTGTGCAAACAGAAGCTGTTTAGTTGGGAGGAGATGGGTACAATACCATACTGTGCGCTGGATTTAAAGCTTACAGTACAACACAAAGATCTTGATCAGCCATGTCGTTAGTTTTCAGTTTTACAAACAAACTACAAGATAACTTAAGCGCCAGAGTTCTGTACAGACAGACATTATTAACTTTTCTCTTAGATGTCTTGCTGTATTAAGCAATTGCCTAAAATTTCTGTCTAAACCATTGCCTAATTTCTGTCTAAAACATTGCGTGATTCCTGTCTAAATCATTGCTTAATTCCTGTTTAAACCCTTACCTAATTCCAGTCTTAACAGTTGCCTGATTGTTATCTGTTTAGTAAACCTTGTCTTGATTCTTACCAAGTTTGTTTCACAATTTCCCCCAGAATATTGACCAATAACTGTCTATACCATTGCTTGATTCCAGTTTCAACCATGTCTTGTCAAAGACCATTGTTTCTGATGTTCTTATTATAATTATGAAATAATACTTAGTTCTTTAGAGCAAAGTGTGAAGGCCTACAATGATATTATCCTAGCCCTAAAAAAATGTGTGATTATCTGAAGGACACAAATTTTAATAATGTACTTTAAAAGTTAACTCAAAATTACTCATATTTTATATGAACCAGCACTACAAAGTATAATTTGTATTAAGTTATTGATTCTTTATTAGATATTAAATTTTCAAAATTCCAAATAAAAGGGCTGGTATCATTTAATAATACAGACATCAATTAATTATTTAATTAATCTGTAATATTTTTTTTTAGATCTGTCTGTACACAAACTCACTTTCCAATCAAACACAAGAGTACACAGGACCAGTGTCTAGGTTACAGGGTGTGTCATACAAAAGTTACATTTTCCAGTACAAATACATAACAAAGAATATAATTGCATTGAAGTTTTGCAGGCCTCATGAAAAGTCACATTTGAGTTGAGGTAGCTAATCAATTAAAGCAAATTTTGAAATATGTGGGTATCGGAAAGGAGTTAGTGGTATAATATATACATGTTTTTGTCGGAATTTCAGTTACAAAAATTGAAACTAGCTTATTGGTTTAAAGGGCAAGTGAAAATATAGTTCAATCAATTTTAAAATCAGTGAGTGTTATGTGGCCAGCTCAAGCAAAAGCTTTCTAAACTTTTCCCTATAAAATGTAATATACACATTAGCTTCTAAGTGAATATAAAATATCTAGTAATCAAGAGTAAAAAAGACACTTAACTAAAATTCATATATAAACCTTTCAGTTTTACCAATCAGTCACTATGTCCAATGAACTTTGGTGAATACCGATCTAAAGTATTATAGTGTCATTGAAAAGTACAGGAAAAGGTCAAAGTAGATGGGACATCTTTGTGTCTAAAAGCTGCTGAGTGATGAGTGAACTACATTGGAAGGTTATGGTTTAAGATTTCAAAAGCAATTAGCAGGTAGGCAAATATATGCAAGAAAAACTAAGTCTGATTTAGGCAAGCTAAGATTAGTAGATAATTCTGGCCAGGCCGTGTAAGTAATGGGTGAAGAGATATATTGGCAATGTTAGGCAGACATTGTTAGTTGTCAATTATATATGCAACTGGTCGAAGTACAAAGACAAAACATGGCAGGCTCTAATTCAATATTAGAAAGCACTATTAAGATGGACAGTATAACCTGATTTATTGAACGAGCTAAAAGGTCAAAGTAGGAGCTCTAATTTGAACTTCACCTTGACCTATGGAACGAAAATGTTACTAATTGTCTCAAGGACAGTCTCACCTTCATGTTAATGCGATCTAACTGTTTGTTCTGGGATTCAATCTCATTACCCATGTCCACTGCCATGTTGCGGAGGTTACTGACCATGCCAGCCACCTCACCAATATTCTGTTCCATCTCATCTTCCCTGGCATCATTAGTGATTCTGAAAAAAAGAGGTGACAATGATTGAAACTATTACTACTACTACAAAGAAAATAATTGTTTAACTACAAACCAAACAAATGAGGACAATCAGTTTGTTTGGTAACTAGGTTAGAAATATATGCATAGCTTTCAGAGAAACAGCTCTGAATAGAAAAATATTTCCTAAAACAAGAAAAAACACAACTTTAAAAAAAACATAACACCTCCTTTATACGACTTAAAGAACAATTATTTTTCTCTTAATCACTATGAATGTTAAATAAAAATATTTTTTTTACCCGGCCCCCTTTCCTGGTTTAATGAATGTATAGATCTACTATCCAATGAAAGGAATTCAGAGTTAGATGGTGATGCACAAAATGTTCCTGAACATTAATTTTTTAAACTCTGGAATGAATATAATGCCTACAACTTCTTGTTCTCTAGCCAAACTTAAATTTATTTCTTTATATATTTTGAAAAATGGTTATGGTGTTAGTAATTCTTTTCCCAATGTTTTACAGCAGTTGTCAAATTTCTAGGATAATTGGTAGAGCCGTTTTTGACATTTGTATCAAGGTTCCACACCCACCCCAGAATGGTCCAGGTTCCATGAAATTCTGAGTTGAAAAAATGTATTGTAAAAAGATCTAGAATGAACAAACAAAAAGAGAACATTTCTAATGACAGAAAGAATTGAAAACAATGAAAATTTTACAACTACTTGATTGGTGTGGCCAGTGAATCCATGTTTTAATGTATTTAAAAATAAACTTCACTAGCAATGTTTACAATAATTCATCTATATTTAGTATATTTCTTAGGTAATGATTAAAAACAAAAACTACATCTGATTACTCCTTTTTTTTTCTACTCCTATTAGACCAAAATGGTAATTTATTGCTAAGCTTGGAGATTTCAAAACAATATCATGGCTCTAGAATATTGAACTTGTCTCTTGTCAACTTGAAGCCCTAGTTCTATCAGCTAAATGTGCACATATCTTGCTGTCTAGTCAGACTCCAATAAACCAATAACTGAATACACACATTGTTATAGTGACTCCAACTGGCGCTGAAACATGAAGGCCAGCATTTCTACAAATTGCTTACATTGTCTTCTGTATGTTCTTAATGATAATTCTGTAGATATCTTGTTGTATAACTTACTTGGTTTGGGTCAGTAGTAATCCTGCTCATACCTAGTTTATATGCCCTCTCCCAGGTAAAGAATCCTGGTACAAGACTACCATTAATATAAAGAATTATAATGTACTCTTATTCCCCTAAAGTCTAGTGAAGTCCAATAATCATGACTATACCTTGTTATATAGCCTCCTGTTGGTCCAGAGCCATTGCCTTGATCAACTACTACTCGAGGACCATTTGTGTTGACTTTACCATCTTCAGAAGCTTTCCATGTCTTGCTGTAGTCTGAGCCTTTCTCAAAGTTCTTGGACCTTAAAAAAACAATAAATTATATTATAAGTTGATATATTATCTAAAAAATCTTCTTTTTATGTTTCAGGATTTTGAAACAGTGTTGTGTAGCATTTAGATGTCAGACTCTGAGGTGATCTCATCACTACTATACAACAATGTAGTGACTAAAACATGTTTTGTCCCCTTTACATTTTTTTCTAATCTTTAACACTAGTCAGAACTTTTCTTCTACAATTCACAATTTGTTTTCAAACTGGTAAATGCTTAATTTTTTCTTCCCCGACAACCAAAAACATTTAACTGAGAATTTTGTTTGTCTTCTTAGTTTGTTTGTAGATGGTGAATGCCTCATGGTCCACATGTCCTTTGTTTTTACATTGGTGCGGCAGGGTTTTCTATATTTGTTTCTATTGCAATGAATCTACAGCACACACCTAAACATCCCTCACCTCTTCAATATACTTTCAAACCCCAGTGACCTTCAATATACTTTCAAATCCCAGTGACCTTCAACTCTCACCTCTTTAATATACTTTCAAACCTCAGTGACCCCCAACGCTCACCTCTTCCATGGCAATACACAGAGACCACAACATTTCTCCAGGCCTTCCAGATTCTTTTCAGCATCTTTCATGTCCTGGTTGATCTGATCCATACCTTCCTCTATCCTATCCAATTGTTCTGAAGACAAGAATAGAGACATGCATTATTTACCCAACAGAGACAAAAGTGACATAAGTCTGTACATGAACAACTAGCAGTTCAATAAATACATTCAATATCAAATTTACTTAGGGTTGAGATGGCATCATCTTACCAACACAGTCTCAATGAAATAATGTTTTCAAAGTGTCTTTTTTTAAAATCCTATAAATATAACAATAAACTCTGAAGCCAATTGAAATAGAATTAATTTGGCATTAACAGAAAATCAATTGTTTGTAACTTTACTTTGTTAAAAAAATGATCAACTATTTGACTTTTGATTCCCTGATGTAGTGTAATAAACAGTTCAATGAGCTCTGTATTTAAAGTGAAACAAAGAATACAAAGTCAAAAATTGCATTGGACAAATAAGTTGGGGCTTTTTTTTGGTCAATGCACATGCAGATCAGATATTACACAAATATGAAAAGGGGCAAAGTCACATGTCAGGAAATTGGAGAGAACATATGTCATGAGTTCAGTCTCTACATCACAGTCACTCAGTGATCCTCACATTTCTTCTGACAACCCCAAACAACACTTAACATTCCTACGTGTCCATCACTTGATTGAGTGTGTCAAAAGGAGTATTTTCAGTGGTGATCAGAAGACGTACCATTTCCATCCCCTTTAGAAGATTTAGAATTTTAGATAGACACTAAAACAGTAGTAAGCAAAGTGTGACATCACAAGGGGCAAAGTCATGCTAATAACTTACAAATGTAAGGTTTATGTAAGCAAAGCGTAGCATGTCTAGAGACAAAGTCAGAAATACATTGAAAATTAAATGTCTCTAGTGTGTAAGAAGGAGAAGAGATTTAGTTGCCTTATTAGATGGGCAGCTGGCCATGAAACTAGTGAAGTGCTGACAAGGGAGCTGAGAAAGTCGTCCTTCTTTTTTTAGTTGTGTTTGGGGCTTGAACATCTGTTCATGAAGCAATGAGTTCAAGGAGATGTCGTTTTATCTTCCAAGTAGAACCCGTTCATACCGGTTTTTTTAAGAGCGGGTTTTTTTAAGAGCGGCGTCTGCAACAAGACTCTTCTTTTGAAGAAGACATTCCAATACGTCGTCGCCAACGCGATTCTACCCATCTCAGTCAGGTCAGAACAGTCGATTTCTTCCGTGTGTCATTTGACAGTTCGACTGACGTCTTTTAAATGCCTGCTCCAAAACGTTTCGCTAAACACATTGAGATCGTACGACGACAGAGCCCATTACAAAATGTACCTCGATTGGCTCTCACTCCTTCGCACTCTGTTTGATCTGTAATCTGCCAACATTCTCCAAAGATGGAGAAGTGGGCACAGTATACATCAGGAGAAGCATTGCTGAATCTCAGAATGTAGGAAAACGCTAGTTGCCAAGGGAAACCGCTAGGGGTTCTTAAACCGCCCCCGCTGCCTAACAAAAATGAGGATTTCCGTCAGTGTGAGAGGCGCCTGAAGTAATTAATCTACAAAAAACTGAATTGTTGTAGGATTCTATTTCACTTTCTATATTTTTGTTTATTTGACAAATTGGGCATAACTTAAAACTTTTTAGAAAAAAAAAATGGAAATGCCTTCTTTTGGCAAGTTTATTAAAAACATGGAAATAAACTTGAAATGTAAACCAGGAACCAAGACGAGGAAGTCCGGTGGCTTGATGAGGGAGAAAGAGATAGAACAGATAAGAGAAAAAAAAGTCAATTAGAGAAGATGAGTGGATGGATAACCGGTGAAACAAAATTTAAAAAAAATATATGAATGACAACAATTAATTCCCATACATAAAAGACAACATTGAAAACCAGTCCTGTTGCTCCTTGTCATATATTCTGAGGTTAGCTCAACATAACAACACTATTTTGATGTGCTCCAAAGAAATTCAATTAAGATCAATGCATAACGGATTGCATAAACAATGATTGCACTTAAATGTGTTAATAAGCTTTCTATAACACAACCCCTCTATTGATCCCAGCCTTTCAGCTGATAAAAAAACATAAACTCAATTGGCCTATTCCTAATACGCTACGCTGGCCGCCGGCCAATATCTGGCCAACCAAAGCAGACCTGGCCGAAAGCTGGGTTTAAAGGTGTTGAGTGTGATATGAGCAGGGGGGGGGGGGTGAGAAACTGAAGAGAATCGCTGAACAAATACAAAGGAGAGGTGGGGGAAAGGAGACCAACTCGACACTGAATAGATGAACTAAACATAACACTAGGATGATATTACTTAGTGACCAAGACACACACACAAGTGCGCACAAGCAAATGGAACAATGACAATGGAGGATGTGTGTTTTTGTTACTTGTCATTTTGTTATACTCTGTAACATGATCAGCTTTTCAATTAAACTGAAAACTCCATAGCTGGACAAGATTATCTCGGATACACTTGGCACTAAGACTTGGTTCCAAAAGTTCTTCTCTTTCCTTTGGGAGATAGGGAGGGCAGAAACACAACGCAAGTGCTAACCAGACTTTGTGCTAGATGTTTGTTTGATGTCTGTTAAATATTTAGTGCAACTGTTTCAACACAAGAAATGGGGTTGGGGAGCTGAAAAGAAGAGAACAAAGTCTGTGGAGGAGGAGCTATGGAAACAAGAAATACCAAAAACAACAACACAATCAGTTTATGGCCCCAAAGGAACACATTTGGCTACTATTAGAAACGCCCATGCACTCCAGACCAGACAACTTTCCGCATCAGCAGTCTCAGTTTCTTATGAACTCAATTTAGATCAAAGTTTTCACTATAAAACAAAAATTAAATATAAAATTACCTTAATAAAAAAAACACGCGCTTGGATTGAGTGAAATTGCATCAACTATTTTGAATCAACCCTAACTGTACACAATGGCATAACTATCCTGGTCATGTGACGTCTGCTATCTAGTTGACAAGTCAAACTCGCCCCTTTGGATGTGAGAGCACCGTTCATTCGCGGCCATATATCTCATTATTGCAAGGTGTATCTCCCATTACCTTAGCACATTTCTCATTAGAACAACATTAATGAATTAGACTGATTGCCAAGTTGGTTAATTTTCGGACTGGTTCGCGTGTTGTCATCGACAATGAATAATTGTGCAAAGTTTAAACTTGATCAGAGAATAGGTGGTGGGAGAAAAAAGACAGACAGACAGACGGACAGACAGACGGAGTAAGTTGATATAAGATTGGTAAAAATAAAAACCATGTCTTCAAGAAACTAAACAGAAGTTCCGTAATAAGATCTGAGAACTCCTTGGAAACTCTGTTATCAATAGACTTCTCTACATCGCGGTACATCTTTGGCTTAGCAAACATCTACATTTTCAAATCTTTGTCCAACAAAGGTAGACTGACATCTTTACCGAGCACTGATGTAAACTGTTTTTAATTATGTATCCCCCCTCCAAAAAAAAAAATACATTTTCGACAAAAAAAAAATCTTTAAAGAAAGCCAATTTCAGCTTGATCCGAGATTGGGTGTGGGAGAAATAACTTGTACAAACTTTTGACCAGACAGACAGAGTTGATATAAGCTTTGTAAACAAAAAAAAAGATGGAAAGGATGGGTGATAAAAGCAAGAAAACTGCCCAGATGATCTTGGCAACCCAAACTACGTACATAAATATTCACAAATGGGGGAGACTGTCAGCCCCCCCCCCTTTCTCACCCCTAAATGTATACTATTTGTAATTCGCCTGAGAAGATGAAGTTCTCGGGTGACCCCAGCACGAGGCAGTCATTAATGCGAAAGTTTATGCCCATTTTTTGTTGGTTTTTGTTTTCTGTTGAGGGAAGATGATCGTCTCTCAAAGAAAGACCCCTGCCGCTCACGCGAGTGCTAAGCCCTTGGGTTACTGTGACGGCTACATGAGACTCTCGAGCAGACTGTAATAAAATGGTTCGATGGAGTGCCACTTCTCATCTAGACTTACACAACTAGGGACTTGGTCTCCTGGATGACGATCTCACCAACATAGTTTGTTTTTATTTATTTAGTGTTTACGTTAGGACACTAATACCATGCTCTAGTTGTAGCCATAAAATAGAAGGGGATTCCGTACAGTTCATTCAAATAGAAGGGGATTCCGTACAGTTCATTAAAATAGATGTAGATTCCGTACAGTTCATTAAAATAGATGTAGATTCCGTACAGTTCATTAAAATAGATGTAGATTCCGTACAGTTCATCAAAATAGAAGGGGATTCCGTACAGTTCATTCAAATAGAAGGGGATTCCGTACAGTTCATTAAAATAGATGTAGATTCCGTACAGTTCATTAAAATAGATGTAGATTCCGTACAGTTCATTAAAATAGATGTAGATTCCGTACAGTTCATTCAAATAGAAGGGGATTCCGTACAGTTCATTAAAATAGATGTAGATTCCGTACAGTTCATTAAAATAGATGTAGATTCCGTACAGTTCATTAAAATAGATGTAGATTCCGTACAGTTCATCAAAATAGAAGGGGATTCCGTACAGTTCATTCAAATAGAAGGGGATTCCGTACAGTTCATTAAAATAGATGTAGATTCCGTACAGTTCATTAAAATAGAAGGGGATTCCGTACAGTTCATTAAAATAGATGTAGATTCCGTACAGTTCATTAAAATAGAAGGGGATTCCGTACAGTTCATTCAAATTGATGTAGATTCCGTACAGTTCATTAAAATAGAAGGGGATTCCGTACAGTTCATTCAAATAGATGTAGATTCCGTACAGTTCATTAAAATAGAAGGGGATTCCGTACAGTTCATTCAAATAGAAGGGGATTCCGTACAGTTCATTAAAATAGATGTAGATTCCGTACAGTTCATTAAAATAGAAGGGGATTCCGTACAGTTCATTCAAATTGATGTAGATTCCGTACAGTTCATTAAAATAGAAGGGGATTCCGTACAGTTCATTCAAATAGATGTAGATTCCGTACAGTTCATTAAAATAGAAGGGGATTCCGTACAGTTCATTCAAATAGAAGGGGATTCCGTACAGTTCATTAAAATAGATGTAGATTCCGTACAGTTCATTAAAATAGAAGGGGATTCCGTACAGTTCATTAAAATAGATGTAGATTCCGTACAGTTAATTAAAATAGAAGGGGATTCCGTACAGTTCATTCAAATTGATGTAGATTCCGTACAGTTCATTAAAATAGAAGGGGATTCCGTACAGTTCATTCAAATAGAAGGGGATTCCGTACAGTTCATTAAAATAGATGTAGATTCCGTACAGTTCATCAAAATAGAAGGGGATTCCGTACAGTTCATTCAAATAGAAGGGGATTCCGTACAGTTCATTAAAATAGATGTAGATTCCGTACAGTTCATCAAAATAGAAGGGGATTCCGTACAGTTCATTCAAATAGAAGGGGATTCCGTACAGTTCATTAAAATAGATGTAGATTCCGTACAGTTCATTAAAATAGAAGGGGATTCCGTACAGTTCATTCAAATTGATGTAGATTCCGTACAGTTCATTAAAATAGAAGGGGATTCCGTACAGTTCATTCAAATAGATGTAGATTCCGTACAGTTCATTAAAATAGAAGGGGATTCCGTACAGTTCATTCAAATAGAAGGGGATTCCGTACAGTTCATTAAAATAGATGTAGATTCCGTACAGTTCATTAAAATAGAAGGGGATTCCGTACAGTTCATTAAAATAGATGTAGATTCCGTACAGTTCATTAAAATAGAAGGGGATTCCGTACAGTTCATTCAAATTGATGTAGATTCCGTACAGTTCATTAAAATAGAAGGGGATTCCGTACAGTTCATTCAAATAGAAGGGGATTCCGTACAGTTCATTAAAATAGATGTAGATTCCGTACAGTTCATCAAAATAGAAGGGGATTCCGTACAGTTCATTCAAATAGAAGGGGATTCCGTACAGTTCATTAAAATAGATGTAGATTCCGTACAGTTCATTAAAATAGATGTAGATTCCGTACAGTTCATTAAAATAGATGTAGATTCCGTACAGTTCATTAAAATAGAAGGGGATTCCGTACAGTTCATTCAAATTGATGTAGATTCCGTACAGTTCATTAAAATAGAAGGGGATTCCGTACAGTTCATTCAAATAGATGTAGATTCCGTACAGTTCATTAAAATAGAAGGGGATTCCGTACAGTTCATTCAAATAGAAGGGGATTCCGTACAGTTCATTAAAATAGATGTAGATTCCGTACAGTTCATTAAAATAGAAGGGGATTCCGTACAGTTCATTAAAATAGATGTAGATTCCGTACAGTTCATTAAAATAGAAGGGGATTCCGTACAGTTCATTCAAATTGATGTAGATTCCGTACAGTTCATTAAAATAGAAGGGGATTCCGTACAGTTCATTCAAATAGAAGGGGATTCCGTACAGTTCATTAAAATAGATGTAGATTCCGTACAGTTCATTAAAATAGATGTAGATTCCGTACAGTTCATTAAAATAGATGTAGATTCCGTACAGTTCATTAAAATAGAAGGGGATTCCGTACAGTTCATTCAAATTGATGTAGATTCCGTACAGTTCATTAAAATAGAAGGGGATTCCGTACAGTTCATTCAAATAGATGTAGATTCCGTACAGTTCATTAAAATAGAAGGGGATTCCGTACAGTTCATTCAAATAGAAGGGGATTCCGTACAGTTCATTAAAATAGATGTAGATTCCGTACAGTTCATTAAAATAGAAGGGGATTCCGTACAGTTCATTAAAATAGATGTAGATTCCGTACAGTTCATTAAAATAGAAGGGGATTCCGTACAGTTCATTCAAATTGATGTAGATTCCGTACAGTTCATTAAAATAGAAGGGGATTCCGTACAGTTCATTCAAATAGAAGGGGATTCCGTACAGTTCATTAAAATAGATGTAGATTCCGTACAGTTCATCAAAATAGAAGGGGATTCCGTACAGTTCATTCAAATAGAAGGGGATTCCGTACAGTTCATTAAAATAGATGTAGATTCCGTACAGTTCATTCAAATAGATGTAGATTCCGTACAGTTAATAGGCTATAACCAACGTTTCAGAACGCCTCTTTGTTAAAAGTAATTCTTTCTTGATTTAGCCTTTCCTTTCCACATTTTTTCTAGCGGTTCTCAACCTTTTTTTTTTTTTTTTTTAGCTCGGTGACTCTTTTTTACGATTCCCCCCCCCCCCCCTCTACGGCGACCCCCTATCTGAGAGTTATTTCCCTTCATAAGTATAAATATCATAAACATATGTAATTTTTTTTTGTCAAACATATATTTCTTCTTATAATTAAATTTCAAATAAATGCAATTTTACCATTATAACTTGCATTCATTGACTTGCCTATAGCACATTTACCATGTTTTATGTTGCATGCTTATGGGACAATTGGAAAAGCATGAAGGTTGCATGTGAACTTCATCAAACAGTTTGTGCAGACAGAATGAAGATTGAGCTTCACCAAATCAGGGCTTCTCAAGCAAACAAAACCACAACAAATGTCATTTGCATCAAGTCTATTTCTTGAATGACTTGATACCTAACAGGCTGAAAGACCATGTTTCACACAAATATGTTACTGCACACACACACACACCTACAAGACGGTGAACAACTACAACTACTTGATCCAGACACCCATTGTGTGTCTCCATCACATTTCAAACAAGGATGTTCGCTGTAGCGCTATTACAAAATTCAATAAAACACTTTTCGTGATGTCTCTGGAAATTTGTTCAAATCCATGCGAACGCTCTATCTCAGAAAGAATCATTGTCTCCGTTTGTCAGGTTCAAGAATATTTTCCTTAAAATAAATAGATAAAGTTACAAACATGTCAATAATATTTTCCTCAGAAAGAATAGATAAAGTTACAAACATGTCAATAATATTTTCGTCCTTTTTTCTAAAAAAATAATTTCAAAGCTGAAACATTTCGAAGGATCGGAATTTTCGTTTAGACAAAACGAGGCACGTGGCATTTGATTCTTGCAGAGACGTTTTTCAAAGCTTCTTGTAATTCTTGAAGCAGGACTTTCGTTACTTATTTATATCCGTCGATGACTCATGCAATGAGTTCCGATGACTTTTGATGGCTCACTTTGTACCAAACGTTAAAATCCAGCCCATCATATTGGCATACTTGGAGCACCATGTGAACAGATGTCACTTATTTCTGTCCCAAGAGATTTGATACTTAACCAAAAATGAACCAACTTTCTCATGCCGTAGGAGTTTCAAGAGGTTTCAATACAAATAAACTCGTCAACTGGCTAGTGATAGAACTTCCTTACAAATGACGCGATGTTGTTACTTTTGTTATTCCTGCTGGCAGACAAACAAAAGTACTTAAGTTTGTAGAGATGTGAGGCAGCTTGATCTTCCCGGGCTACTTTCAACGTCTTCCAGGTCCTAGTTGTGTTGCTTGCACTCAATGGATGACACGAATTCAACCCAAAACGTCCCTTGCCGGAAATCCAGGCCAAGGGGAATCATTTTTAAGACTACAATGTCCATGATTTCTCTCCCCTGTGTGTAATTAATAGAGACCTACTAAAACTATTTCAGCACTTTAACGCCTGACTCTCTACATTCACTATGTTGCCTCCGCTGGAGAGAGGTGGAGATCGTGTGGCAAGGGGGGGGGGCATGCGGTGAACAGCAAATCAATACCACAAAAGTAAGGAACTCTTAATGCGACTAGGTTGAGCAGAAAAGGTCAAGGTCGTGCCCATTGTTACGTGCTCACTAATCAATGCTGTCCCGCCTAGTCCTGGGTCAACACAGGAAGATATTCTTTTATCCCCCCCCCCACCTTTTTTTGTAAAACAGATGAATGTTTGGGGAGCCACTACACTGTCCAAGCGGTCATTAAAAGTTGATTAGATGGAGGGAGGGGGGAGGACTCTAGCTAATCACATTTGGACCCAGCCGTGCCTGCCCCCCCCCCCGCACCTCCTTCCATTGAAGGGCGGTGTTCCTGCAGAGTAAATAAGTTTCGATCAACAAGGACGGAATGTTGGAATACAAGCTGGTTTTTTTTTTAAATACAAGAAGACCGTCTGTCTCGTGAGGATATGTGTGTGTGTGTGCAAGTCTGCGTGCGTGAGTGTGCAAGTTGTGTGCGTGTGTGTATAGGTGTGAGTATCGAGCCGCATTCCCCTTTTAGCTGAACTCCATTGACAACTTTCTGTTTACATCAAACCAGGCAACACGAATGGACGCGCCATTTGAAGAGCAGGCCTTTATTTTCTTTAATGATGTCCTAAAATCAGTTCACTAAATTGTATTCGTTTGTCTGTCTCAAAAAGTCGCAGCTCAACTCAAAACTTCCAGGATAAGTTGTGGCAATTATTTATTATAATCGCATCTAGAAGTAATGTAATATTTATTGAATATGCAGTGGTAGCAGTATTTATTTATCTAATAAGATGAAATGTCTCTGAGACATTGGCACTAGCCTCTCACTGACTGAAAACCTTTTCTATTAGCGTCCTGCACATAGTGTCAACTGTAAACTCTTGTCACTAACTTGAGTAGTTGAAATCCAACTGTACTGTTTAATGGACATTCAACTTCATTTAATTGGACATCCAACTGCATTTAACTGGACATCCAACTGCACTGATTACTGGACATCCAACTTCATTTAACCGGACATCCAACTGTAGTTAAATGGAAATCCAACTGTATTTAAACTGTAATAGAACTGCATTTCAACTGGACATCCTACTGCATTGCTAGCTGGAGCTCCAACAGCATTCAACTGGACATCCAACTGCATTGTTAACTGGACATCCAACTCCATTTAACTGGACATCAACTGCATAGTTAACTGAACAGAACATTGTGTAGTTAACTGAACATAAAACTGCATTGTTAACTGGACATATTTGATTTTTTTGGCACATCGGCCGATTTAGGCCATGTCGTGCCCATAAATCCTGAAGGATTATTTCCGCTGTATAGCTCAAGATCTAAATGTTATACAGCTAAGTTATTCAAAATAAGGATCCATTGTTAACTGAACATTAACTGTAGAGTTAACTGGACATCCAACTACATTTTGAACTGGACATCTAACTTCATTGATAACTGGACAGTGCATAATTGACTGGACTTCCACCTGCACAGTTAACTGGACATCCAACAAGTACACAGCCAACTAAACGTAACAAATATTCCATTAGGAAAGACGTGGATAGAAAGATGAGTGGAATGTTTGAGAAATAACAAGAGAGAGAGAGAGAGAGAGCAAGAATGTGTCGAAAGTTCAGTTCAGTCGAAAGCAATGGGAACACAGTCCAGATGAAGTTAGTTCTCCACATAACCTTTTCACACAGACGTATGGGGAACAAGGCGATCAATACGCTAGTCCTAATAGATATGGAGACTAGGGGACATAACTAAGCTACTCACAACTAGCCAGAGGAGGGGAAAACAAAAAAGCTATCAGCTTTTGAAGAATATCCGCTACCCTCACCCCCCCCCTCCCAACATTATCCATAAACATACACACACACACACAATAATTTTATTTCGATGTTAAACCATAGAAATCTAAAAAAAAAATAATTTTAAAGGCTTTTTTTTTTTGGACGCTATTGAGAAAAAATTTATTGATTTTACTATATGCATTAGGCTATAAACTTTTTTTTTATCTGCACGGGAATTGTGGAAACGTGATTCCGTTTTTATCGCCAGCATGACCAGAATTATCACGGACGAAAGCTCGCTCATATATAGGCAGACGTGAAAGAAAGTCATGAAGAAACGCCAGACGACCGAGTGCTGCGCCAGACAAGTAGATCATCTTGTTTGGGTTCCCTGCACTGGTGGGCTAAGGCAATGCTTTGGACGTAATGTATAGGATAGATGGACAGTAGGTATGGTCAAAGGGAATATAAACAGATTGGCCTAGACGAGATAGACACTTCAGTGCATTGCATAGAAAACAACGCAATCCAGTAAAAACAAGGTTACAAAGACAGTTTGTATGGAAACACAAACTCAAAATCGGCCCCCGAAGTTGTCCACCCAGGCAGGCTTCAATATTTTCAGAAAGAACATCCAAATGAAATTATATCAAAGACAAATGAGAGATAAGAATGGAGAAAGAAGGTTTACAGATCTTGTGTAGTGCCCCAACGGTACAGCAGATCAAAGGATAGGTACAAGTGAATGCAAAGTTAGATGTGAACCTGGCCTAACCAGTTCCCCTTTCAGACCTTGTGGTCTATAGGGCAGATGATGTTAAGTTAATCTGTTTTTGTGGCCTACGGTTAACGAGGGTGTCATGTAGCCAGCACAACGACCAACTGCCTTTACTTTCCCCAACTAATATCAGGTACCCATTGGAGCTGGGTGGACTCAGAGGCGCCTAAGGATTTCGAAGTTGAAAATCCCAGTCTTCATAAGGATACGAACCCGGGACCCCGGTTCGGAAGCCAAGCGCTTTACCGTTCAGCTACCGCACCTCTCCTGGCCTAACTGAAGTCTTATAGTTGATCTAATTGTTTTGAAAAGGCTCAATCTCTTAGTCGAATGCTCCAAAAAAAATAAAAAAAAATAAAAAAAACATTTTCGCAATAAAAAAAAAGTTCACGAAAATGAAGTTTACAAGACTACTATTCGTTTTAATCTAGGTCTTAATTAGAATGCATACTAATTAGCTTTTTCTCTTTAAAAAACTGCTTGCATAACTGATTTTAAAAAATTAGATTTTTCGCTTTCAGAAAAAAAAAAAAGTAGTCGTTGCATCAGAACTTTGAATGGTCAAAAATATTGTGATGTCGGATTTTCAATATCTTTTCTAGTTTACGAGATCTAAACGGGACGGACGGACAGACATTTCGCACAACAGTTTCGGGGGCCGCTAAAAAGAGACGGCTCTTGGTTGAACAAGAATGAGCTTATAATAATTGGAGGTTAGAGACGTTTGAAATAACAATGCAGATATGAGAAACAGATTACAAGATTGGAAAGGGGGCGTTGTGTTTGGTAGTTTTAACAGCGAATAGAATACATTTGTTACAAATAAGCCAACAAGCTTCTTTTAATATCAACTAGAAGTAAGAACAAGCGGGTAGAGCTACGTCACACATTCCTATAAAAACCAAGTGTTTCTCAAACCTTTACTAGTCCCACATACTTTTTTTTATTTCGAAGGAAAAAAAAAAAGGTATGTCCTTTAAACAGAAAGGTCGTCTTAGGGGGCGGGGGAGTGGAGAGAGGCTTCAAGCGTTTTTCCTGCAATCTGAACTTCAAAAATGCATTCTTCTAGCGTTTACATAATAGTCCAAAGAGCAGGGCTAGTCACATCAAATTAGGGTCAAGAAAACCGGGTTACCGAAGTGTGAAAGACATTCTTAAGACACCTGAAGCCCACATACCTCATGTCATGGACTCGTAAGCAGGCCGCGTGTCTAAGCAATAGAAAGATGGTACCTAGTCCTGAAACATTTGGTGCGGGATAGGATGAAGCTGGAAGAGACGAGTTGAAGTGTACTTGATGCCCAAACAACTATTCGAGTCCATCTTGTTGCAGACGACTTTCACGAAAGCGATAAAAAAAAAAAGATCCTTCAAATTAAGTAGGTAATATTTGTAAACTTTCTTTAAAAAAAGTTCTTCCACTTGATCTACTATAACTACAATGCAAGTTCAACAGAGTTTGTTGCTGTTGTTTTTGGAACCCTTAAAGAAAAATTAAGGCTTCGCCACCCCACACAGACAGATAAAGTTGGTAGAAGCTTTGTAAAAAATAAAAAATAAAAAAAAAATCGACCTAGACACAGCGCTGAGTGGTGTGTGTCCAACATTAAATCACGTGATTCCACCTTAGCAACTTTGTATTTCTAGTTGCGCTTGTGTGTATGCTAATGCAAGTAGTTGAGCTCTTAGTGCTTTGTTATAATAGAAAAACAAAAGCTGTAAATAAAAAATGAAGCAGAATACATTCAGTTCCAAGCAAACAATAACAACACAAAAGCACAAACACAATTAAAGCCAGCAAAGCAAATAAGCTTTAAAAAAAAAAACTTAAACATAAAATAAAAACCCAAGCAACAAAAAAGCAGTGTACATACCGCCTTGCTCATCCAGCATGACTATAGTCCTAACACCGACATCACGGGACTGAAAGAAGAAGGACAACATTGAAACACAGCTAAAGCACTGGCTACAGCACAGGCATGCGTAGACAAAATTAGGGTGGAACTAGAAATTATAAACAAATATACACAACTAAAACTTATAAAAATATAACATCTAGTACACCAACCTACTATATGACTCTCCAATAAACGTAAAATATATACATAAACATATAATATTTTTGTGACTGCACTTTAAAAAAATTCATAAAATAAATTAAAATATTCAGCACTTTATTCCTATTCCAAACCACCTATTTCAAGTTCAGTGCTCCACAATTCTTGCATACTAGAAGATGTATGTACTGCAGCATACTGGTACATAAGTATGAAAGCTATACTTTCAGGAAAATACATTGCAAATATATTCTCTTTAAAAATCAAACAATTACGGCTTCTTTCATAGTTGAAGTGGCCGAGCGATCCGAGGGTATGGCTGTATGTACTAGTCTCTTTTGACGTGAGTTTGAATCTACTTCTGTCTAAAAGATAATTACACCTTATTTTTTTTTACCATCAAATTATCATCAAAACTGCAAAATGAATAAAAGAGGCCAGAGGTCACGTGAATAACTGCAGATAGGTGGCGAAAACAGGCGCTTGGTATGGAAACATCAAAAGGGAGGGAGGGGGGACGACCATCACGCGCCGCCACCCAGTGGATGGTCATGCTGCTAACACTAGCAACCTCCATGAGTGCACAAAATAAAGAAAGTCGCTAAAGAGAATTAGCCAATATGTAGATATCAAGGTGCCCACCAGCTTCTAAGAGATCAACACTACTGGTGTACATCAGTGTTTCCCAAACTGATTTTCGCGGAACAGGCCTGAATAGGTGTTCAACAAACTACTGAAATAATTAACAAGTGTTCCGCTAAATACTTAGAATGTGCGAAGTGTTCCATTAAGGAAAAAGTTTGGGAACCACTGGGTGTACATCATAAGAGGGAGGATAGTGTGAGTGTGAAACCTTGCAGTTAAAACCTATTGAATGACTGGCGAGCTATCTAACCTTTCACTGACAAGAAACAAACAATGAAGAAAGGAGGAATGAACAATGGACTGCCAGTCGTTAGGAGGTGAACTCAAGCAGTGGCTTCCAAAGTTAGACAAGAAAGTAAATCAAAAATAAGAGGGGACAGCTTCCATGTTTACCAACCCCAACCCCCACCCCAAACCAATTAACGTCTAGGGTAAAGTGTTTTTTACTTAATTTCTACTGCAAAAACTTAAAACACTCTAAAATATCAAATGAAAAGAACAATTCTAAAAAAAAGAGCAGCTACAAAACTTGCCCTGAGTACAAAAACAATCAACATCTCCCTCGGCTTAGATGTTCTCACATTCACGTCTGCAGAAATTATCAGACAATCATTCAAAGACTAGAAGGATGGGTCGAAAGGAACTGGGACTTTTAAAATGACAGAATGTGTCAGCACTACATTGGCCTTGTCTACATAGAAGCTGTTGTGTGAGATAGGATGGCAGAGGGAATTCTGGGTGATCTAAATGGTAGGAACCGTATAAAGGGAGTCAGTAAGATGTGTATGAAGGGAGTCAGTAAGATGTGTAAGAAGGGAGTCAGTAAGATGTGTAGGAAGGGAGTCAGTAAGATGTGTATGAAGGGAATCAGTAAGATGTGTAAGAAGGGAGTCAGTAAGATGTGTATGAAGGGAGTCAGTAAGATGTGTATGAAGGGAGTCAGTAAGATGTGTAGGAAGGGAGTCAGTAAGATGTGTAGGAAGGAAGTCAGTAAGATGTGTATGAAGTGAGTCAGTAAGATGGGTAGGAAAAGGAGTCAGTAAGATGTGTATGAAGGGAGTCAGTAAGATGTGTAAGAAGGAAGTCAGTAAGATGTGTAGGAAGTGAGTCAGTAAGATGTGCATGAAGGGAATCAGTAAGATGTGAATGAAGGGAGTCAGTAAGATGTGTAGGAAGTGACTCAGTAAGATGTGTAGGAAGGAAGTCAGTAAGATGTGTATGAAGGGAGTCAGTAAGATGTGTATGAAGTGAGTCAGTAAGATGTGTATGAAGTGAGTCAGTAAGATGTGTAGGAAGGGAGTCAGTAAGATGTGTAGGAAGGGAGTCAGTAAGATGTGTATAAAGTGAGTCAGTAAGATGTGTAGGAAAAGGAGTCAGTAAAATGTGTATGAAGGGAGTCAGTAAAAAGTGTAAGAAGGGAGTCAGTAAGATGTGTAGGAAGTGAGTCAGTAAGATGTGCATGAAGGGAATCAGTAAGATGTGAATGAAGGGAATCAGTAAGATGTGTATGAAGGGAGTCAGTAAGATGTGTAGGAAGTGAGTCAGTAAGATGTGTAGGAAGTGAGTCAGTAAGATGTGTATGAAAGGAGTCAGTAAGATGTGTATGAAGTGAGTCAGTAAGATGTGTAGGAAAATGAGTAAGTAAGATGTGTATGAAGGGAGTCAGTAAGATGTGTATGAAGGTAGTCAGTAAGATGTGTAGGAAGTGAGTCAGTAAGATGTGTATGAAGGGAGTCAGTAAGATGTGCATGAAGGGAATCAGTAAGATGTGTATGAAGGGAGTCAGTAAGATGTGTATGAAGGGAGTCAGTAAGATGTGTATGAAGTGAGTCAGTAAGATGTGTATGAAGTGAGTCAGTAAGATGTGTATGAAGTGAGTCAGTAAGATGTGTATGAAGGTAGTCAGTAAGATGTGTAGGAAGTGACTCAGTAAGATGTGTAGGAAGTGAGTCAGTAAGATGTGTATGAAGGGAGTCAGTAAGATGTGTATGAAGTGAGTCAGTAAGATGTGTATGAAGGGAGTCAGTAAGATGTGTAGGAAGTGAGTCAGTAAGATGTGTAGGAAGGGAGTCAGTAAGATGTGTATGAAGGAAATCAGTAAGATGTGTAAGAAGGGAGTCAGTAAGATGTGTAGGAAGTGAGTCAGTAAGATGTGTATGAAGGGAGCCAGTAAGATGTGTATGAAGGGAGTCGGTAAGATGTGTATGAAGGGAGTCGGTAAGATGTGTATGAAGGAAGTCTAAAAGATAGGTGTATGAAGGAAGTCTGAACGATAGGTGTATGAAGGAGAGATTTGTGATTTTGGGCACATCGGCACAATTTAGGCCATGTCGTGCCTGCAGTCCCTCAAGGGCCACTCTCCCTCCACACAACAAAGGCCAAATTCCATACAGTCAAATCATTAAAATCAAGGTCTATTCACAGTTAAAATAGTAAAGGTAGTAAAAATTTAATAATTTGGTAAAAATCTAATGTAAATAGTACATGTCTAGAGAATTCACAAATCAGATCTTCGTAGACAACCCCACTTCCCGGATAAAACCCAGGGTCGACATTATTGAATAGTGTTTTTAAATTAGTGGCTCTAAAATATTTTCCCCTGACATCCTGGTATCTGGGGCAGTCGATGAGGATATGTTCCAAGGTGAGGCGAGAGTCACAATACTCACAAAGTGGGGGCTCTTCTTTCTTCAGCACAAAAGAGTGCGTGATGTAGGTGTGGCCAATCCTAAGTCTGGACATGGTCGTGCTACCACGCCTTGTCAGACCCTTAGATGTGGACCGCCACCTGACATCCGCCACAATCTGCCTGAGTTTATTGTGAGTCTCAGCCTCCCATCGGTCATGCCACTCTTGGTAGGTGGCAGAGGCAATACTTTGTCTCAGGTCCGAGCAGGGAATTTGGGTTCCTGACACCGCATGATGTAGGGCTCTCTTTGCTTCTCTGTCTGCGGCTTCGTTTCCCTCAATGCCCACATGGGAGGGGACCCAGATGAAGGTGACATCCCTATGGTCGGCTGTTATTTGGTCCAACAGCTTCAGGCTCTTATGTACCAATGGAATGTCAGTCTTCATCCGCCCCAAAGCTTGCAATGCAGATTTGGAGTCGGAGCAGATTATAAATTTCCTCCTTTCTGATGCTTTGACGGCCATAATTGCAAGCGATATTGCATGCAATTCGGCCGTAAAGATGGAGCAGCCATCGGGGAGACTACGGGAGATTGTTTTGTTCCGAAAGGAGCAGGCACACGCGACCTTCCCATCCATTTTGGATCCGTCTGTGTAGATGGTGCCATAATCTCCGTAGCTCTCTTGCAGTTCCCTAAAGTGAACTTGTAGTATGCTTGGGTCTGTATTTTCTTTTTTTTAAATTAAGGAGGGATAAATTTAATTTGGGTTTATTCATTAGCCAAGGAGGATTCTGAGGGGTTTCTATTTTAGAGATTTGGTCAATGGGTGGAGTTAAATTTTGGATGGGTTCTCTCATTCGAAGGCCTAACGGCTGTATGACGTTAGGCCTTCGATTGTATAATTCTACCTCTGTGGGGTTAAATATGGAATGGAAAGCAGGGTTCGTGGGGTTGGATTTTAGCTTGACTATATACTTCATTGCAAGCTTTTTCATTCTTATATCCATGGGGAGTTCTCCAGCCTCCACATGCAGGCTTGGGATAGGTGATGTACGAAACGCGCCGAGACAGAGACGCAGGGCAGCATTTTGTATTGGTTCCAGTATTTTTAGGTACGACTTCCTTGCTGCTCCATATATTATGGATCCGTAGTATAGCTTGGATCAAATTAGACACCGATATAGCAGCAGTAAGGTATCTCTGTCAGCTCCCCAGTCCGTATGGCTGAGCACTCTAAGTATGTTTAATGACTTTTGGCATTTCCTCTTAAGTTCCTTAATGTGGGGGAGAAAATTAAATTTGGAATCTAGGGTGAGGCCTAAACATTTTGTAGTTTTCACGACAGGGATCTTCTTTTTGTGTATAAATAGTTCAGGGTCTGGGTGGAGTCCCCTTAAATTACAAAAATGCATACTAACTGTTTTGGAGTCCAAAAATTTAAAACCATTATCGTTTGCCCAATTTTGAATTTTGTTTAAACATAACTGTAATTTTCTTTCTAGGGTATTCATGTTTTTCCCATAAGTAAAAATGACAAAGTCATCAACATACAAAGAGCACTCTATGCCAGGGGACAGAGCATTTATGATGCTATTTATTTTAATGTTGAACAGGGTGACTGACAGAATGCTGCCCTGGGGTACACCCATTTCCTGGTCATGAGTGTCAGAAGCGGAGTTGCCCACTCGAACCTGAAATTTTCGGTCTTTCAGGAATTCCCCCACAAAACGGGGAAGATGTCCCTTAAGCCCCATAAGCTCCAGGTCACGTAGAATGACATGTTTCCAGGTTGTGTCATAGGCCTTTTCTATATCGAAGAATACAGCTACTAGATGTTCTCTTCTGAGTAATGCATCTCTAATACAAGCTTCCAGCCTTACCAGGTGGTCAGTTGTTGTCCGCCCTTGCCGGAATCCGCACTGGTAGTTAGAGATCACTTTATTCCTCTCCAGGTACCTTCAGTGAAGTCCAGTAGGGCATCGGCGCCGTAGGCGCCATTATCCCGTTGATGGTTAGAAAGGCTTTTATCCAACCACCAGGCCTGGACATGGGGCTCTTCACCCCTGTCCTGTCTGAGGGCCCCCAGCGGTAAGCGGCCATATCGGTTCCCTGACTGGACGAAACCGGGCCGTGCCGCGTACACAGCGCACCGTCCCCGAGAAAGAGCCCACTCGCTATAAGTGGTCGGAGACAGTGCTAACTGCGGGGAGCTTGTCTCATATTCCTATACTGTAACCGCCGCTATTCCGTGCAAGGGCCGCCACTCCAGGCTCCTGGTTCTGATGACGACCCCCAGGTACCAGACCAGCCTACTGTTAATCATTCTTTCCATGGTTTTGCAGATGCAGCTTGTTAGTGCTATTGGTCGATAGTTAGCTGGGTCAGAGCCGTCTCTTCCCGGTTTAGGTATCGGTATAACTGTGGCTTTCCTCCAGCTGTTTGGGAAAGCGCCTGTTTGCCACACACAGTTATAGACCCCTAGCAGGACTGCCAATGAGGGTTCGGGAAGGTGCTTGAGGAACTGGTAATGGATTTCATCTTCTCCAGGTGCTGTGTCATGTGACTTGTCTAGCGATTCCCTCAGTTCCTCAAGCGAGAACGGTTTGTTGTAGTCTTCATTGTTCGCTGACCTGAAATCAATGGAGTGTCTTTCCTCCCTGGTTTTGACTTTTTGGAACTCTGGCGTGTAATGTGCAGTGGATGACTTTTCTGCTATTGAGGATGCAAGGCAGTCAGCTATTTCTCTGGGGGACGTGACAGTTCGTCCTTGGTTTTTCAAATACCCTATTGCATTTGATTCTTTCCCTTTGATTCGCCTTACTGCCTTCCAGACCGCTTTAGCAGAAGTTTTGGCATCCAGACTGCCGACAAAACTTCTCCAGGAATTCCTTTGGCTGACCGTATGGTTTGTCTAGCTTTTGCTTTAGCTATCCTGAATAGCTTTAGGTTTTCCTGGGATGGATTTTTTATAAATGCAGCCAGTCGTTTTTTCCTATCGCCAAAAGGACTTTTGCAAGCTGTATCAAACCATGGTTTGCTAGGCCGTTTTGGATTTGCGGAGGTTAGGGGGACAACTTTCCTGGCTATACTAAGTAGCTTGCTAGCAAAGGTATCAGCTAGGTTCTGTTCATCGAGGATATTTTCTGTGATATCCTCTGAGCATCTTTTTTGGAATTGTTCCCAATCGGCCTTATTCAGTTTCCACCGCTGAGGTCGTCCCAATGAGGGGAGATTGTTAGTAATGATGATTGGGAAATGATCACTTCCCCGTAACTCATTGCTAACTGACCATTTAAAGTCGTCCAGAAGTCCAGGGACGCATACGGTGAGGTCAATGCATGTGAGAGATCCAGTTCCTGGGTGCAAGTAGGTCGGTGATGCATCATTAAGTATGCATAAATCATGTAGGAGGAAGATATCCTCCAGCATACGGCCTCTTGTGTCGGTATTGTTGGATCCCCACATGGTGTTATGGGCATTGAAATCCCCAAGGATTATGTAAGGCCGGGGGAGTTGTTTCAATAGGTCCTCCATGTCTGTTTGGTTTAATGGAGCGCCTGGTGGTAGATACAGGCTGCAGCAAGTGATAACCTTGTGAAGGGTTATCCTAGCTGCTACGGCCTGTAGTGTGGTCTGTAGTTCTACCCTCTCATGGGGGATGCTATCCTTCACAAGGATACAGACTCCACCTGATGCTCTCGCTGCATTCTCAACATTCTTGCTGTAAGCGCTGTAGCTTCGGAAGCTGATGCTATCTTTCAGAAATGTTTCCTGTAGGCAGACAGCTACAGGAGTCTCAGAGTCCATCAGTAGCTGCATTTCCTCATAATAGGCCTTGAGGCCTCTGCAATTCCACAGTACAATTCTGGAATCCATGGCTTATTCTAGATGACCTACTTGGAGCTATTTGGCCTTGGGAGGCCCCCGGAGGGGTTTCCCTTAATTCCAGTGACCTTGATAAGGTGTATGAAGGAAGTCTGTAAGATAGGTGTATGAAGGAAGTCTGAAAGATAGGTGTATGAAGAAAGTCTGAAAGATAGGTGTATGAAGGAAGTCTGAAAGATAGGTGTATGAAGGAAGTCTGAAAGATAGGTGTATGAAGGAAGTCTGAAAGATAGGTGTATGAAGAAAGTCTGAAAGATAGGTGTATGAAGGAAGTCTGAAAGATAGGTGTATGAAGGAAGTCTGAAAGATAGGTGTATGAAGGAAGTCTGAAAGATAGGTGTATGAAGGAAGTCTGAAAGATAGGTGTATGAAGGAAGTCTGAAAGATAGGTGTGCCAGGGAATGAAGATGTTGCTTGTAAGTGAAGAGAAGATTTGAAATTACAAAATAAACAAGACAATATTTTTAAAATACTTTTTTTAAAACAAAGCTTATTTTAAGCTTAATTGTATCAATTAGTTTGGATGAGTCATGCAATTAAATTTGTAATAGATCTAAGACCAACAATAATTAATCTGTTCGATTAGAAACATTTGTTTTTGTTTAACACATTTTCCTACTTAAAACTTTCTCGATGCGCTATGATCCTAGCACTTGTCTAGTTGGGGGAAGAAGGGGGTATCTCTGTTAGTGTTACCGTGATCGCTTTTTAAAATACATGAAGAAAAATACAACTTGAATTTGAACTCAGGGCTCAAGACTCCTCAGGGAGACTAATTCAACTTATACCACAACATAAGTCAAGAAAAATTTCTTTCCCTTGTTTGATACCAAATACCATTATTAATTACCAATAGATCATTAGCTAAATGTTGTTTTTAGCGGCCCCCGAAAGGAGAATAGACTCTTATTAGTTTTGTGTTCTTAGTCTGTCCGTCCGTCCGTCCCATTTAGATCTCAGAAAATAGAAGTGAAAATGAAAATCGGACATGATATTTTAGATCATTCAAAGTTCTGATGCAATAACTACTTTTTTGTTTTCCAAAAGTGAACCATTTAATTTTTAAAATTACATATGCAAGCAAAGTTTTAAAAAAATACACCACTTTTAAATGAAAATCTTCAGGGGATGTAATTTTTTTTAAAAAGGTCACAGACTTCTTTTTCAATAAATCAAGCTTCGTTCATAGATTCGCGCATTCAATTGTTTTAAAAAAATTGCTTATAATGTCACAATGGAAAAAGTGTGCATGGTTCATTATGAAATATATCTTCCATTTATTAACTAACTCATTGAATGGAATACTGATTGAAATGTTGTTTTTAAAAAATAATTTTGATACAAACTTCGTTTTAATTATAAGTTTAAAAAAAGAACTACTTTTATTGCGCGCAGTTTTGACATATCCTCAGTATAGGTCTACAGTTGTCAGTCTAAATAAGACTAAATAGAGCCCAGATCTAGATATATTTATAATATACATTTTATTATTGATTCTTGTTTTTAAGGAACAAAAATAATGAAACGAAATCCGAGATTGGGTGTGCGAGAAAAAACGTGTGCAAACTTTGTAGCCAATAGACAGACAGAGCGAGTTGCTATACGCTTTGTGAAAAAGAAAGAAAGAAAGAAAGAAGATAGAAAGGGGTTGGAGGGAAGTCTGGAAGATTAAGTGTAAGAAGTTTTGGGAATTGAAAAGGGATTAAATTAAACTAGGAAATACACGGCTCTATGTCTATGTATGTCTATGTATGTCTATGTATGTCTATGTATGTCTATGTAGTATGTCTATGTATGTCTATGTATGTCTATATATGTCTATGTATGTCTATGTATGTCTATATATGTCTATGTATGTCTATATATGTCTATGTATGTCTATGTATGTCTATGTATGTCTATGTATGTCTATGTATGTCTATATATGTCTATGTATGTCTATGTATGTCTATATATGTCTATGTATGTCTATATATGTCTATATAGTATGTCTATGTATGTCTATGTATGTCTATGTATGTCTATATATGTCTATATATGTCTATGTATGTCTATATATGTCTATATATGTCTATGTATGTCTATATATGTCTATGTATGTCTATGTATGTCTATGTATGTCTATGTATGTCTATATATGTCTATGTATGTCTATATATGTCTATGTATGTCTATGTATGTCTATGTATGTCTATATATGTCTATGTATGTCTATATATGTCTATGTATGTCTATATATGTCTATGTATGTCTATGTATGTCTATATATGTCTATGTATGTCTATGTATGTCTATATATGTCTATATAGTATGTCTATGTATGTCTATGTATGTCTATATATGTCTATATATGTCTATGTATGTCTATGTATGTCTATATATGTCTATGTATGTCTATGTATGTCTATATATGTCTATATAGTATGTCTATGTATGTCTATGTATGTCTATGTATGTCTATATATGTCTATGTATGTCTATGTATGTCTATATATGTCTATGTATGTCTATATATGTCTATATAGTATGTCTATGTATGTCTATGTATGTCTATATATGTCTATGTATGTCTATATATGTCTATATATGTCTATGTATGTCTATATATGTCTATGTATGTCTATGTATGTCTATGTATGTCTATGTATGTCTATATATGTCTATGTATGTCTATATATGTCTATGTATGTCTATGTATGTCTATTAATGTCTATGTATGTCTATATATGTCTATGTATGTCTATGTATGTCTATGTATGTCTATGTATGTCTATATATGTCTATGTATGTCTATGTATGTCTATGTATGTCTATATATGTCTACATATGTCTATGTATGTCTATATATGTCTATGTATGTCTATATATGTCTATGTATGTCTATGTATGTCTATATATGTCTATGTATGTCTATGTATGTCTATATATGTCTATATAGTATGTCTATGTATGTCTATGTATGTCTATGTATGTCTATATATGTCTATGTATGTCTATATATGTCTATGTATGTCTATGTATGTCTATATATGTCTATGTATGTCTATGTATGTCTATATATGTCTATATAGTATGTCTATGTATGTCTATGTGTCTATGTATGTCTATATATGTCTATGTATGTCTATGTATGTCTATATATGTCTATGTATGTCTATATATGTCTATATAGTATGTCTATGTATGTCTATGTATGTCTATGTATGTCTATATATGTCTATATATGTCTATGTATGTCTATATATGTCTATGTATGTCTATATATGTCTATGTATGTCTATGTATGTCTATATATGTCTATGTATGTCTATGTATGTCTATATATGTCTATATAGTATGTCTATGTATGTCTATGTATGTCTATGTATGTCTATATATGTCTATATATGTCTATGTATGTCTATGTATGTCTATATATGTCTATGTATGTCTATGTATGTCTATGTATGTCTATATATGTCTATGTATGTCTATGTATGTCTATGTATGTCTATATATGTCTATGTATGTCTATGTATGTCTATGTATGTATGGTGGGGGGCGGGGGGGGACAGGGAATGTGAGAAACAAAAGAGAAAACCCGAGGAACTTTTGTTGTCAATGGTTGCATGCACAAGGAATCTGATGGGAGAGGATGTATCCTGCAAGTACAGCGCTGGTCACTCAAAGTCTCAGGCACACGACAAGCCAATGTACTCACACTCTGGAATGTTTTAAAACCATCTTCTCACAACACATCTATACCAGAATCTATTGAAACTAAAAACATGCTTTTCCCTTCTTTTCTGTAAATTATTACTTTTCAAATCAAATGAACTTGTTTTGTATTACAATTTTTAGGAAGCATTCACAGGAAATTTGAAGTATATATCTATTGTATACATTGTATATATAAATGTAGATTGTATAGATTGTTTATATAAATATATATACAAATATATATATATATATATATATATATATATATATATAGTGCTTTTTGTAAAAAAAAATAGGTGCCGGTACTCAGTAGTTGATTGCCTAACATTAAACTACTAAAAATTAATAATATACGTTAAAATACAAGAAAAGTAATAATTTTTTCAAAAAAGTGCCGGTACGCCGTACCGGTGCGTACCGTCACAAATAAGCACTGTATATATAAATATAAAGATATTGTATATATCTTTTATTGAGATACTTTCGCTACATATTGATCTCTATTCTTTAGTTTGATTAACTTTAGTTTCTAATATCGAATGCACAAATGTTGTTAGACTTTTAAAAAAAAAATAAAAAAATTGTGAGACTTGAATGTGAACAGTTGATGTTGTTCTTTAAGCTATACCTTTCTTTTCTAGCTTTTTCATTTCTATCATTGATAGAATGAGAGGCGCGGTGGCTGAGCAGTAAAGCGCTTGACTTCTAAACCGGGAGTCCCTGGTGAAGACTGTGATTTTTATTTTCGGGATTTTTGGGCGCCTCTGAGTCCACCCAGCTATAATGGGTACCTAACATTAGTTGGGGAAAAGTAAAGGAGGTCGATCGTTGTGCTCATCACATGACACCCTTGTAAACCGTAGGCCACAGAAACAGATGACTTTTATATCATCTGCCCTATAGACATAAACTCTGAAAGGAGAACTTTCTAAAGGAGAACATTGATTGAATATTTAGTACTAGTCGACCCACGGCGTAGCAAACGCCGCTATTTAGTGACGGGTGAACACTTTCTGACAAACACAGTTGTCCAAATGGGATGGGTTTGGACAAACGACTATAAGTGAATGAAAATAAGGAACCCTAGAGACAGCAACATACAATTGTCCTTGACTATAAACAGGTTTTGGAAGATATATGCATATCGTTTTGAACGTTTGGCCTTGTGCTTTATTAATTGTCAGGACAAAGGCTAATCAAACGTAAAGATAAAAGGCAAATTTGAATCTGATGGAGTCGGGGATATCCGGGGAATAAGGACAATTTGTGAGGTAGCAGCTGCGATAGTTTTACACTCCGGTACGATACGGTGAATGCAACCGCTAAACAGCAGGGATATGGAGAGACGTTGAGCCGGATTGTAAACTCGAAGAGGGTCGCGCGGACGTTCTAAGAAGTGAATAATGATAGTAGCGGGGTGCGGAGCCCACCTACATTTTGTGCAAAGCTTTTATCAGCTCAATCTGTCTGATCGAGGGATTGAACACAATAGTTCTCCCACACCCTTTTCTCGAATAAAGTCAAAACTTTGCACCATTATTCACTGGCAAAGACAATGTATGAATCAATAAAACACAAAATAGCCAATTAGTCGATTAATTATTGGTAATTACTTTGTTTGAAGATTTAAACTTTTATTTATTGTACCTAACAAAACATGAATACATCTTTTTAATTAAACAATTAGTCAAATAATTATTAGCTATTAATTTTTTTTATATCGAAAAGGTAAATAGCTTCTGCATTTTTGCGTGATATAATTTCAGTGTGGAGTTATTTGTCTTAGATAATCTTTTTTTTTTTGCTTGTTTGTTTTTTGTTTTTATAGAAGTCAAGGGAAAAAAACAGAACCACAATTTTAATTAGGATTACTAATTGTCCAGTTTATGTGAGCATCTAATGGCCATGACTGGACAGATCAATCTACTAGATCTAGTAACAGTTATAAATCATATTTCAAATACGAAAACATCTTATATGCAGGTCGCAACTAGGTTTGCGTGGTTCTATGAAATACTGCCCTCAGCCTTACTACACACGCAAACACCTGTTTCTAACGCTTGTGTTTAAATTGTTTTTTGTTTTTCAGAGAGAGAAGCGAGAGGTAAATAACTAAAGTATTTCAAAACATATCAGTTGCGATGTCAAGTACACACACACACAAAGAATGTTTAACATTTCTATTTCGATCTCTCACTCACAGGCTCATGATATACACATAATGTGTGTGTGTGTGTGTGTGTGTGTGAGAGAGAGAGAGAGAGAGAGAGAGAGAGAGAGAGAGAGAGAGAGAAGGAATCAATATTTCAACCCTCCAGTAAATTCTATTTCTGTTCATCTGAAACCTTTAAGCTAGACAATAACGTTGACCTTCAGAAAGTATGGCTTCAAGTTTCTGGCTCAAATCATTCACCGAAATCTGAGACCATCAACACAGAGACATGGGGAGCTCTACAATGCTGCAGCCAGCAATAGCCCCACCCAGTGCCTGCCAATAGTTTGCTTCAACTTTTAACTCAGACTTTTGTTTGTTCATGTCTACAAATAGAGGATGCAGAAAACTAGCTAGCCAAGAAAACAAGATGGAGATCATAAAGGAGAGAATCCTTCAGTCTGCAATACCCTCACCCTTTCAGGAAAGTCTACGTCAGAGTGACAGTCAATGGACACTACAGTTTATAACATGTCTACACCATCATGACATAGTGAGCCCGAGGACAAACAAAACAGTAATGGTTCAATTAAGAAGTAAAAAAGTAATGGTTCAATTAAGAAGTCAGGCAGTGTTTCTCAGGCTATTTGACGTGCATTCACTGGGGAATCTAAGGCGATGCGATTACTTTTTTTTTTCAATACAAATATTGACTACTAAACACGTAAAATATTTTTTTTAAAAATGAGAATAATTGAAAAGACGTTGATTCATCTACTCAGTAGGACTTTCTAGAACGTACACCTGACAAAACAGGCAGCTACAAGACATCTTGCTTCATACGAAAATGATGTTAGGAAGATGACACCCACGTGCGGCGCTAGATGTATTTCCAATGGTACTCACATTTCACTATTGGCTCTAGTCGTCTTCTCCTGTATTTTATCTAAGTTTGAAATGGGCGTTTTAAAAATGTAATATTATTAATAGTGGCCTCTGGACGCCAGGTGAATACCTTTCTGTACCTCAGAATGCAAAAAGACGCTTTAGAAAGAAGACTGGGTTTTTTATTTTTTTGGGGTCTTCGGTTTTTTAAATTAAGATTTTAAAATAATAATGTACTATAAACTTAAATTATATTTGAGAGTGGCATATAACTGTTTTGTTTTCTTTGGCATTTATGTATCTTTTTTTTTATTTTTCTCAAAAGAATGTAATTAAAAAAAAAAGAAACTTTAAAACAAAAAACAACATATTTATATATTTTAAGTTTAAATAAAACAACAACAATTAAGTATGCATATTGTATGCAAGCACATTTTTATACATTTATAAACTTTGTTTTTAATAAGCCACTTTGTGTTTGATTTGGATGAGACAGTGTTACATAATGGTTAAATATCAAGGGGCCAACTACAAGTTTGTGTAATTCACAGTATTATATTGAGAAAGACGTCTAACTATGAGTTTGATCTCTGATGTACGTCAACCTAAAAGTGTTTTTCTACTTCGCATCTGTCGGTCCTTCTGTCCACTACTTCAGATTGTACAGACTCCCATGCCATGTCCGCATATCGATGGCTGTCCAAAGGTTACAACACTGACACTTCCGGGCAATACAGCAGCAGATAATCTTTCCCGCCACAAATCTAATGATTACGCTCTGGTCATAAACAAGGCTGCTACCGTCCCTCCAGCTCCAACCACCCCCCTCCCCCGATTGTGTGCCTGGTGTCAAAAGCTGCTCCCATGCGTATTTGCGCACTAGCAATCACGCAATTCTGACGCAGAGGCGAACAAAATGACAAATGATTTCTATAACCAAGAACTTTCATAAATAGTATCTAACTGAATAAACAATTGGAAGCACTGGGACCCGGAAACAGACATTTCATTGTGCAGACATGAACTTTTACCATACGCCCGTATAAAATAACATGGGTTTTACCTAGTGACTGAGCTTCCTCAACGCAACATTCATCTACACACATCACCGCGGATAGTCCAATAGAGCAGTGTCAAATAGAGATCTAGAGAGAAGTGGACGTTCCATCTGTCATTACCGAAATCTAGATCTAGGTGTTTCTACTCCACTTTACACCGTCTGGTCTTCCTTTTCAGAGTAAAAACTCACAAATCTGTATAATGCCAGCTAATTTAATGATGAGCTATAAGCTCTTTTGCAAAAACTCACAAATCTTTATCCTGCCAGCTAATTTAATGATGAGCTATAAGCTCTTTTGCAAAAACTTACAAATCTGTATAATGCCAGCTAATTTAATGGTGAGCTATAAGCTCTTTTGCAAAAACTTACAAATCTTTATCCTGCCAGCTTATTTAATGATAAGCTATAAGCTCTTTTGCAAAAACTTACAAATAAGGCGTAACTGGCTCTTGCAGTAGACGTAACATTCTAGACATAGTGGGTCCTAATGCAATCAACTTTTGAATAGCCATCGAGTTGTGGAGTCATAATAAAAATCTACTGACAAGTGTCATTTTACAAAAGATGCTTTCGAAAGAAAAAAAAAGCACCAAGAAATGTCTGGGTTTTTATTAGCAGAAGATATTTTGTCATCAAATTATTATTTTTTTTTTTGGTTTGTTTCTTGAACAGAAGATCGATGTCATCAGATTAGTTCTCTGGTTACTTGAAGAAAAGATCTTTGTTCTCCAATTAGTTATTTGGTTACTTGAAGAAAAGATCTTTGTTCTTTAATTAGTTCTTTGGTTACTTGAAAAGAAGATCTTTATCCTCCAATCAGTTCTTTGGTTACTTGAACAGAAGATCTTTATCCTCCAATCAGTTCTTTGGTTACTTGAACAGAAGATCTTTATCCTCTAATCAGTTCTTTGGTTACTTGAACAGAAGATCTTTATCCTCCAATCAGTTCTTTGGTTACTTGAACGTAATATCCCATTGCCATCCCGTCTTTCATCTTGATCTTACTCCAATAAATGTTTCTAAATTTAGACATCTCGTCTTTCCACTTTTTGTACTCGATCTACATCTGTCTTTGTCACGGAGTGTTCAACCCGGGCAGTGCTCGGCATTAGTCCAAATCTTCATATCTGTATCAATTACTGAAGGAAGCGGTCACGTGCAAGACTCCCACAAGCTAAAAACGCCTTTAGCGGTGACCAGTTTCTAATAGTTAGAAAAGTGTTTAACATGAGAATAGATGGTCACTGAGCGTCAGAGTGTAGAGTTCAACGCAGGTGACTGGATATTCTGTGAAACTCAAGAGTAAAGCTGACATTTGAGTAATGGTCTAGTGAAAGAGGTTACCGTCACTGCTTCATACACTTATACTTTGATGAGAAAAAAAATTCTTCCTTGCTGTCTTGAATTTTTGAATGAGTCATTGCAAGTTGAAAACAAATATAGACTGTTCATTAGGGAAATTCTAAATACAGGCAACATTTAATGTCATTGTTTTTAAGTGAATATTTAGAGTGGTTTTTATTTTTAGAAAGTCAACAACCATACAAACAAAATATGTAGGCTAGCTTCTTGAAAATGTTTCCCTGCAATTAGATGTATCCTTCACTGACCTATAGAAGCCCGCTCGATATATGCAGTCAATCTACACAGCCGTTTTTACAAAGCTTATATCAACTCTGTCTGTCTGTATGGTAAAAGGTGTGTACATGTTATTTCTCCCACACCCATTGTCGGATCAAGTTGAAACTTCGCACAATTATTCATTGGCATAGACAAGACATGAATCAATAAAAAAAAAGTAGACAATTAGTCAATTAATTACTGGTAAATAATAATTATGTTTGATATCAACAAGGGAAACTAATTATTCAGTATTCACATATACGGCTAAATTTGTTGGATTTAATCCTCTTAAATATTGTTAACGCTATTTTTCTCTCGCGCAATCTCAGGTCAAGTTGATACTTTAAACAATTATTTATTGTACCTAACAAAACATGAATCAATTTTTAAAATACCCAATTAGTCAACTTATTATTGGTACCGGTAATTTATTATTTTGTTCGAGATCGATAAGGGAAATAACGCGTATATTATTGGTAGATATAGTTTTAAGGGCGAAGTTCTTCCCCTTTCTTTAAAAAAAGGATTTTTGAATATATATATATTGCTTGTTAGAAACATGTTTTTTATTAAAGAAGTAAAGGTGCGTTGAAATGTTTCTGTACATAGATCTAAGTCCTGAAAAGAGAATAGTGTACTCTATAAAGGTTTTACAATAAGTACACATGAAAAAAACTTTCTAGCAACAATTCTATGATCTGCGAGACTTATCAGTGCACGGACCAAAGGTTTGGAACTCACTCCCCATTGATTTCAGACAGACAACATGCTACACCACTTTAATGAAGAACATTAAGACCTGTTTAAAACTTTTTTAGATTAATTGTCATTGTAGCTGTTGTGTTTGTGTTTGTAATGTTATTACAGCGCCTTGAGCCAACAGTTTGTTTAACAGCGCTTTATAAATACAATTATTATTATCATTATCATTATTGTAAATAGTCACATGAAGTCATTAATAGTCTCTCAGGAGCCGATGTCGCCTTTAAATGTCCACCGTTATAATGAAGCGCTGATCTACAGAGTCAGTGAACAAACTGCTGTCGTAACTCATTTAACTTTCTAGCCTCAAAGGATTTAAAAACAAAAAAAGACAAAACAACCACTGGACAAACAGCTCCCAGAGCCCCCTCTTAACTGAAAGCTACGCCCGGAGAACGCCAAACTGTTCCTATGATGCCTTCTTAAATGCCCTCGGAAACAAGGCTGGACGTTATGTCACTGCTATGTTTTTTTTAATGCCATTTCGACTAGAGTGTGTGAGTGTGTGTGTGTGTGGGGGGGGGGGTGACCGGCACGGAATGTGCAAAAAAAAAAAGGCTGGGGGTGGTGCTATTTCAACAAGAATATTTTGATTCATCATAAAAGGACAAGAATGTTGAAACAAATCGCAAACTTGACATAAATCCGTAATACATAAATATTCCTCCCCCCTCCTTTTTGGAAGAAAATGTGATGACAGTAGAAGGGTGAAAGAAATTAGGAAATAAAGGTAAAGGGGGGGGGGGCAAGGGCGGTGCTAACATTTGGAACGAATCAATGTCAATTACAGATGTGGCGTACGGGTTGGAAAGTGTCAAATCCCAGAGGTCACTCTCTGGCGGACACACTGGGGTGGACATTTTTTTGGTCTCCCGATTTTAACCTAAAAATGAAAGAATTAATTTATCCTTGTAAAAAAAAAAAAGGATTGCGTGGGTGGTATCATTGAAACTTTATTGTCTCAGAGAGTGTTGGTTGGTTTGTAATTTGAAAGAATAGCATTGCTCTTTTTTTTCCTTTTTTTGAAAGGACACAAAATGGTGAAAAAAAAGGTTGACACGGGAACTGATTCCATTGTGAGAACGAGGCCAAGAACTTCCATTTGTTCTGCTGGTTAGTGTTGTTTGAAATCAAACCAGCCAAAGTCGTAATCTTTTGATGTGTTATGGGACCACTGTGCCATTGATTCGATTTCTTTTGATTGGGAATAAAACCTAAATACAAAAAAAAAACGTGTTGAGTATTTGGTTAACTAAATGCTTTCATGGTGTATAGGACTCTGTTGGCTGTCCTCTCGAATGTAAATAGTAATCAGCACAATGGCGCGAATAATATGCATGTCATGTTCTTATGGCAGAGTGATATTAATTATAAACAAACCTTAAAAACTTTCACCTCCGAAAAAAAACACACAAAATACCGTAAATAAGGTTGTGTGTGTGTATATATATATACATACATATATATATACATACATACATATATATATACATACATATACATATATATATGTGTGTGTGTGTGTGTGTGTGTGTGAATTGTAGGGGGGTTAAACATTTTCCCTGCTGTATTTCCTTACTACATTACAATCACACCAAACACTCGTTCAACGACTAGTGGTAAGAACGGTTAAATAACAAATAAAAAAACTTAACAGAAAATTAAATGAAACCCATTAAAACACAGTCTCATCTTTCATAAAGTCAAGAATATAAAGATTTAGAGTTTGTTTTGAATCTCTCGTTGCTGTGTTCGGCCCTAAAGGAAACGCTACGTAAAAGCTTATTACTTTTAGTATGCCTCCAGCATGACAATACCAACCTGTGTAGACGGAAGGTCCAATATTAAAGATGTAGTTTAACTGAAGCCTAGGACTATTCAATCTTGGCTGCTGGAAGGAACGGTTAAAATCAGGTTTCGAATCCAGATGAGCGGAAAGGCCAGAATCGAGTTTTGATCTAATACAGAAGGAGCAATCAGAATCGAGTTTTGATTTAATACAGAAGGAGCAATCAGAATCGAGTTTTGATCTAATACAGAAGGAGCAATCAGGATCGAATTTTGATTTAATACAGAAGGAGCAATCAGAATCGAGTTTTGATTTAATACAGAAGGAGCAATCAGAATCGAATTTTGATTTAATACAGAAGGAGCAATCAGAATCGAGTTTCGACACACTATGGACGGAAAAGACAGAATGGAGCATCGATCCCAGATTGCTAATGTTTCACACTTGCCGCTCTTACGTAACTAGCTCGTACTCTCTATTTGACGAAGTTAATTTACTTTCAAGTCAGAAAAATAAACATTTGGAAGATAAAAGTGAATAGCACAATGAAAAGTCAATTAGACGTTTTAAGTCGTTTTGCACACGCGCGTTGAGATGGTGGTGTCCCTTTTTCCCTTCTTGCACACGTTACTCTTTTGATTCATCCAGTACAGCTATACAGATGATCTTTTCGGTACCTCTCATGGTACTATACAAAATTCATGAATAACCTATTAGCGGGAAATAAAAGAAACAGAAGTGGTTAACGAAATCGATTGAAATAATTGATCAGGAAATATGGTTAATTAAAGCGTGTGAAAACAAAATCACAGGGCATAATGGCCAATGTGACCTTTTGTTTTTAAACCTCATCTTTTTGTTTGTTCTCTCTTATAATATCTAAAACTATCTCCGAGTTTTTGTAATGAGCTATCCATCTGAATCTTATCTCTGATTCTGGTAAGCCTACAAGATCCGTCTCTGTCTTCATGTCATATTCTCACATCTATACACCAAACAAGAGCAATGATGAGCACTCCAATACATTGCTCAGTTTATCTTCACACGGACAACAAGATCCCAGCCTCACACAAACACACATGGGCATTAAGTGTGCCGGGCATTAAGTGTGCCGGGCATAACCACACCTCACCTCACCTTGAGAGAGAAAGAGAGACAACTTGGTAAATTAATGCAATTAATTGAAAATCAACATCCACTTCTCCTTTCTATGGTTGATATTGTTTGTGTCAGTTCACTCCCCTGATGAGGTCATCTCTCCAAAACGTTGTTTCGATCAACACCAATATGTGTCACTTTAGGCGCGCCACGGACAGCATCAGTTGTCAAGATTTCCATACTTTAGGACAGATGTACTGAAAAAAAATAATAGCAAGGGGGGAAGGGGGGAACGAAACCAATTAGAAACTCGGGTCAAGTTGCTTGGGAAACGGATTTGGACGTAAGTACGCTTTAACCCACAGGTGAGTGAGTGCAATGCTGTCACCAATGCAACTCCATATGTTTATGGGGAGGAAAGAAAGAGAGAGAGAGAGAGACATTAAAAGGTTAATGTACTGGCCAATGGCTACCTTGGACATTAGGTCAAACGACGCATGGTCAATTAGAGATCAATGAAAAGGACAGCTGTCGCGTAGCGCACTATCCTCTGTGGTACTTCTGTGAGGCACGCGCCTGTAGGGCTCTGTGTTTTTATTCAACACTTGTATTTTTGGTTAGGTAACGCGCTTTACTTCCGCATTGTGTGAATGGTCAGAGTGGCTTCTTTATGCGTCTAGTGTGGGACATGAAGAACCAATGAAATGCCAGAGTGCGTCTGCGTTGGTTGGCGGAAGGAAGTTTCCTCTCGAACTGCTCTATGGGATACAGAAAAGCAAGTGTATTTCATCCATAAGGGTTTTAGCTGTTTGTCTGCTGGACTAAGTGGCGGCTGTGTACGAGACCATGTGAATGTATTTTATGTCAAGGGCTACAACTGATGGGTAAAATAAAAAGGCGCGTGTAATGGAAGAACAACTAGATTGTAGAAAGAGATGTCCCTATCGGACTGTCAACATATTTAATGACTACTAGAATTTACGGGCCGAAATTATGCGTGTTTCAATGGGATTTTTCATGCGGGCCATTACAATGAAAGAACAAAATGTCTACGATTAAAAAAAGAACAAACTATCTTCATTTTTACAACACACTGTTATCAGCGAGTAGATATATATATACAGATAAATAAATAGATATATACACATGTACTGATATGTATACATTTTTTCCCATTCACACGAGTTCCTTCTGGACCACATGTCGTCAGAAGTATTTTGAGCCCTTCTTATGACTATGTTAGTAGCTTATTTCCCCGTTGCCGTCCTCTCTGTCCTAATGACCTACTGTTCAGCGTAACACAGTATTTTTGTAAGTTATAGTTTACGGACACAAAGATAAAATTACTGTTCATGTTTGCAAACGTCCCAGCATAAAATTGGGCTCTCGACAAAAAGTGTCATTCTACGTTATTTATCGTTCCATCCCCCAATGTTATGGTGAATACAATGTATGCTGGCTGGAAGAGCAGTTCAAGACTGGACTCTCCAGACTTTGGTTGTTACCACATAGCAGCAATATTTCACCACCTCCTCGATAGCCGTCTCTCCTATTTTCAACAAGACTGACTAACTCAGCGACATCAATCAACCGTGGCCCCCCGAGCGCTCTGCCAACCCGACTGCCAGGGCATGACATAAGAGTAAATGTCACAAGAGACAGAGGAGCGCTGAGGGCGCAGTGAGAACGACGGGGTAATAAAACAGGAACGAGCTCTAGATGTGAATAATCAATACTCATATCTGCGACATTGACCCACTACCAATGACCCCATTTACTTTTTGGGTGTTAGTGACCTACCTACTGTGTTTAAGTCACACCCAGTACTAACATGTCATCTACACAAACACACACACACACAGCTTCAAGCTTCATAATGCATAAGTTCAATAACTAGTTACGTGGAAAGAACAAGCAAAATACCAAAAGAAAAATTCTTTAAAAAACAGAACAAAAAAAAAAAAAAAAAAAGGTTTTATTAAGTGTATCAATTAGTTTGGATCAGTCATGTAATTAAATTTGTAAAAAGCCTCAGACGACAATCTATAAAGGGGACTAATTCAGCTTATACCACCACTTCAGTCGAGTACTATTTCTTTCCCTTGTTTGAGATGCCAACCAACGTAATTTATTACCAATAGTTAATTAACTATTTTTTTAATCGATTCGGGTAAAAGAAATACTTGCGCAAAATTTCAGCTTGATCCGAGATTAGGTGTGGGAGAAATAACGTGTAAAAACTTTTGGACAGACAGACAGACTGAGTGAGTTAATATTAGCTTTGTAAAAATGTGCAATAAAAATTTGCCTAGATTTATACTATTTTCTTAGGCTTTCAGTTGGAGTTGGAGGAAGTGACAGCTGAAAGAGCAAAGGCCTAGTGAAATGAAATGTTTTGTTATCTGGTACTATCCAACTTGTTCTGAAAACAATGTGCTAAATTGAGTTCTGGACTAGATGATACCGAGGAAACAACGAAACTAAAAAGCTAAAGACCTTTCTTAGATATCTTTCAGTACAGTAGCTTCACAATACAAAACAAGATTACAGAGTTTGTGTTTTCAGACAAACTCAGATGCGGCCCCCGAAAGGAGGAATTTAAAAATGTGCAACCATTGAAAATGAGCTCATGGCTGATAATGGCAAATGCTCTTTCACCTACCCCTGTCCTATTTTTTTGCTGGGCACCCCCTTCAACCTGCATAATAAGTTGCCAGGGTTTTATATAAACACCTCAATTCCGTTTGATGTCACTTGTTCAAAACAGCCAAGTTGTCTGAAAAGGACGACTTAGTTCTAGAAAGACATTTCCAGATTCGTGGACAGCAAAAAACAATGTTCGCATTATCTTTGTATAGAAACAAAAATGTTTTCAGCTGAAAACAAATGCTGGCTTGTGTTTGTGTGTGCTCTCGCAACAAACAATGCGGGATGCAGAATAAGGGCTAATTAAACAAAATCATTTATTCAACCAAAACAATGGGCCAATAAAATGTCAATAGACCTAACACAAAAATCTTGTATACAAAAAAATATCACAAAGAACAAACACAATGTACTACGATTGAAGATTTAAACAGTAGAAAGAAAAAGTCACACGCGAGGCTGAAAGTATCTGCAAATGTTTGATTGAAATAAGAAAAAAGGAGCAACAATGTATCTCTCTGTTGAATGATCTTTTTAGCATGTCCAATGATTGACAAGATCAGAAGCTAGATTTTCTTCTTTTGACAGTTTTACTCTTCGATCTGAGGCTTGTTTTCCGTTTGATCTTTATATTTTCAGCAACTTATATTTTTTTAAACCACCGAACCAAGAGTTGCAACATGCTTTTTTTTAGGTTGAAGAAATAAAATTCGATCTATTTTTTTTAAATAATACAAAATGAAATAAATATAAGAATAAAATAAACTTGGAAAAGACGTTTGCCGAGTCTTTCAAAACAAAAGGTAATTTTTCTGACGTCTCTTGATCGACAACAGAAGATACATGTGTCTACTCAGGCGTAAGTGAAGATAGCAACAAATTTCAAACTGTTCAAAACTATCTGCACAAAACGTAGTTGAACTCTCATGTTTATGTTTGTTATAGTATCATACTTTATGTTTGTTATCATACATTATGTAGGTTATCATACATTGTGTTCGTCAACTGCGCTTTACATTCAATGAATATTACTGTTACTCAAATAAGGCAATTGCGTTACGACTTCCTGCTCTAGCTAAGATGGAGTCTAATGTTTTTCAAATCTGGTGCCTGCAGTGTTGTTAGACGAGAAGTAGAAGAGACAGAAGAGGAGAAACGTTTCCAAAACAGAATGACCTCCACCAATGAAACAGATCCAACTGTTTAGTGGACGCGAGGTGCAAGACGGTGTGTACTAAACAGGATGACCTCCAGAGGATGGGTCACGAATGAAACAAATCCAAATGTTTAAGAAGACGCTACGTTGAGTACGAGGAGACAATCTTGTGAAGCAATAACTTTGTACAGCGATGGCGTAGCTAAGCTTTGGGGGAGGGGTCCAAATTTGAAAATCCCCCGGGCCCCCACTTGAGGGTCCCCCAAATGAGAGTACACATTTTTTTTACATTAAATATTAAACCAATCCCATGTTATCTTGCTATTCATGTTGTTATGTAAGTTAGTGACCATTATGCATGTATTCAACATATTAGACTTATACATTTATTAAGTACATTATCTCATGTTGTCGAATGTAAAAATGCAGGGGCCCCTAAAGAGGCCAAGTTACCTTGCTACGCAACTGTTGTACGGGATAGGATTTATAACTGTATTATTTGATAGAGAAGTTTGATTTAAAGTTGAAACTCAGAGAAAAATAAGTTGTCTTTGAAAACGGTTATAAGAGCCTTTGAATAATGATAGTCATTGCATGTAGTTTATACCATGGCAGGTACAAAACAGTAGATTCTCTTTTAACTCCCAAAAACTATTTCATATTCCTTCGACCAATCTATGACTAGAACTGTCACCTATATACAATAAGCACTCAATAGAACGAGACAACGTATGATCAAAGTTAGACTTGTATTTCTTGGTTTCTAGCATAAAGGAACTTCCCTTGGATCGACTACAGCGTCGCTACGTTTGGGGCTCTCTTAGAACTGATACCTACGTCTAGGTGTTACTGAACCATGGCTAGCTACTTCCAAATAACACGTGGACGAGTGGTAAAGCGCTTGGCTTCCAAGCCGAGGGGTCCCGGGTTCGAATCCGTGTGAAGACTGGTATTTTTAATTTTAGGATCTTTACCTCCAATGGGTACCTGACGTTAGTTTGGGAAAAGTAAAGGCGGTTGGTTGATGTGCTGGCCAGATGGTAAGATCTGAAAGGGGAACTTACTATACACATATTTCTGTTTCGCACTGCATTTTACAATAAATCGAAATGGATCGTAAGGGTGTGTGTAAAAATAAATAAATAGGTCGCTAGTTGGCAGAAATGTTAATGAGAATATACCAACATTTTTTTTCCCAGACAGGAAAAATCTGAGATCAAATTGTCTCTTCGTCTGGCCAAATCTTTTGTGATACTCGTGACTTAACAGATCAGTATAGATTTGAAGTTGTTTTGTTTTCATAGTATTCAGCATTCGTTGTTCAAAGTATTAACATATTTAAATACTAAATGAGTATTGTTCTTAGCACTGAACTGTTGCTGTTTTGTCAAAGAATTGAGCTGTTGCTGTTTTGTCAAAGAATTGAGCTGTTGCTGTTTTGTAAAAGAATTGAAGTGTTGCTGTTTTGTCAAATAATTGAGCTGTTGCTGTTTTTTTTCCTTCCTCATATGGTGACCTGAATTGACATGGACGTGCTTGCAACATACTAACCCAAGAATGAACTGTTTATTGAGGTGGGCACCAATGACATATGTCTGTCTGTTTATTGAGGTGGGCACCATTGACATATGTCTGTCTGTTTATTGAGGTGGGCACCAATGACATATGTCTGCCTGTTTATTGAGGTGGGCACCACTGACATATGTCTACCTGTTTATTGAGGTGGGCACCACTGACATATGTCTGCCTGTTTATTGAGGTGGGCACCACTGACATATGTCTGTCTGTTTATTGAGGTGGGCACCATTGACATATGTCTGTCTGTTTATTGAGGTGGGCACCACTGACATATGTCTGCCTGTTTATTGAGGTGGGCACAACTGACATATGTCTGTCTGTTTATTGAGGTGGGCACCACTGACATATGTCTGCCTGTTTATTGAGGTGGGCACCACTGACATATGTCTGCCTGTTTATTGAGGTGGGCACCACTGACATATGTCTGCCTGTTTATTGAGGTGGGCACCACTGACATATGTCTGCCTGTTTATTGAGGTGGGCACCACTGACATATGTCTGCCTGTTTATTGAGGTGGGCACCACTGACATATGTCTGCCTGTTTATTGAGGTGGGCACCACTGACATGTCTGCCTGTTTATGAGGTGGGCACCACTGACATATGTCTGCCTGTTTATTGAGGTGGGCACCACTGACATATGTCTGCCTGTTTATTGAGGTGGGCACCACTGACATATGTCTGCCTGTTTATTGAGGTGGGCACCACTGACATATGTCTGCCTGTTTATTGAGGTGGGCACCACTGACATATGTCTGCCTGTTTGTATGCTGCTAATCTTCCGTTCGTTTAGTTGGCCGCCTATTGAAATGTCAGACAACAGAGTTTGTTGTTTGTTGTTGTTTTGTTTTTTTGGACAATTTTGTAGGAAAACGTCCTAAACAATAACAAACAGTTCTGGGATTAAACAATGGCGTCGTGTGAGCGAACATGCACGCAATGCGCGAGTGTGTGTGTGAGTTTCTCATAGGCTGTAGGGGTAATAAGAAGTGAGGGCGGCAAGGAAAACAAGACAGTGTGATATTTTAGATGGCGTGTTAAGATGATCAGGCGTGGGTGGCAGTCGATCAGGGAAAAAAAAAGGGGGGGGGGAGGGGGAAAATAGTCTCGGATATAGAATACCACAAGTCTGTTAAACAATGACGTTGTCATGGAAACTAGAAGGCAAATTTAGAAGCAGCTGGAAATGGATCCACCCTCAACTCTCTCCCTCTCTCTCTCATGTCTTCCTCTCTCTCTTCATCTCTCTCAATGCTACTGCTGGTGTTACAGAGTACATACGACTCGTACACACATACACAAACAGACGACCTTTTTTTGTTGTTGTTCAATGATTCTGTTGTGTTTTTAATTTCTTAGCAAGGCTTAGTTCATGTCGAGGTCGCCCTGGGGGAACAAAAGGGGAGGCGGTAAGGAAGGCTACACGTCAAATGAGTATGGGAGGATTGGAAGAAAGTGCCACATCGTCACACACAAGTGTCCGCGAAACTGGACCAGTAAATAGTCAAGAAGTTCTGTTTACAATCTGAGCCAAGGTGCCACCTCATTGTCAAACTAGTACATGTTGAACAAATGATTGTCGCAGCCTCTCTCGTAATTTGTCTACCGAATTGTGGCCTTAATACTCGGACTTGACAAAGAAAACAACTATCAAAGTTAATTACTACTATTTAATTCATTAATTTGAGGCGCGGTGGTGAGTGGTAAAGCACTTGGCTTCCGAACCGGGGGTCCCGGGTTCGAATCCTGGTGAACACTGGGATTTCTAATTTCGGGATCTTTGGGAGCCTCTGATTCCACCCAGCTCTAATGGGTACCTGACATAAGTTGGGAAAAAGTAAAGGCGGTTGGTCGTTGTGCTGGCCATATGACACCCTCTTTAACCGAGGACCACAGAAACAGATGACCTTTACATCATCCGTCATATAGATCGCTAGGTCTGAAAGCGAAACTTTTTTTTTATTATTAAATTTTGTTGTTGCTGTTGTTTTTATTGAATCATGTTTTGTTTGGGGCATTGAATAATTGTGGAAAGTTTCCACTTAATCCGAGAATTGGGAAATGGCAGAAAAAAACGAGTACAAAATTGATACCAGACAGGCACAAAGAGTGAGTTGATATAAGCTTTGTAAAAAGGAAACAAATCTAGTGTCGAGAAAGAATAATAATAAATGGCTAATAAAAAGATGTTGAAGGTTATGCCCCCCCCCCCACCGCCACCTAACTTCCCAGTGTCTTTAGCTCCAACAGTAGACTCAATGTGTTCTGAATCGCCTCCGTTGACAGCACTTAACTCTAAAGCCGGGACATCAGTATCCATCAAACCGCGAGCCCAGCGTGAGGTCTAACGATAACGAACGGTGTGACAAGCTAATGGCTGCTACTAACTACCCAATGTATGCATAACCTAAAGTTGCGTCTGTAACAACTGGCTTCACACACACACACTGCTGTTGACGGCCGTTGACTTGTAGCAGCAATCTGCTGGTAGAAAACTAAACCACTGTAGGCGTATTTTATCTGAACTGTAACACTTGAAATAACTTGAATATCTTCTTGTGTGAACAATACTAAATATTAATTAATAATATTTGTATTATCAAAATCATCTTGAGATGACAATAAAAATCAATGTAATAGACTTAAGTCCTACTATCAAACAGTAGTCTGAGCCAAATTGAACTCACTACAAAAACACGTCTTTTCTTTATGGCCATCTGGAGTCGTCTGGCCTACCTAAGAAAGCTTAAGACAATGCCGCTTATCCTGCATCTTTCCAACTGCTTTACTAACATCTTTCACTGTCACCATAAACACTCTCACACACACTCCATAACACACACACACAAATCTTTTCCTTGCATGCTTTTTTTTTTAGAATCTAATTTTCTGAATGAATGTGTTGCAGGACTCTATAATTTCTATGTATTGACTTGACCCCTCCCCCGTATCAAGCTCGTGCAGTCTTAGAAAGATCAAATCCTATTGGGGGGGGGGGACAATCTCGAGGTTAAACCCTAGAAGTTAGGTGGTAACGAGTATAGGTCCGAACAGATCTAGAGCAATGGCTTCTCCGACCTGTCCAAGTCAGATTACGAAATCTTAATGTTTGGGGGGGGGGGGGTGATAACATACAAACAGTCATTTTTACTGACGGGATGTCTACTACTACTGACTTATGATGTCTTGAAACTGTTGAGACCTAAATTGTTTTGTATTCTCAAATATTGTATTTTAAGTCCACCAAGGAAAAGTGCTTACTGCTAAAAATACTCAACTCAGATTTAGGTCCAATTCAAATTAATTGATAATAAGATTCTTCAAATAGCATTGTACACATTATTGAGGGAATTTGTTAGTTTTTTAAAAGGTAAAATGTTGTTTGTCTGTTTTTTAAAAGGTAAAATGTTGTTTGTTTGTTTTTTAAAAGGTAAAATGTCATTATCATATCCAAAATACTTTGGGATTGATCTCATATTACTTCGTTTATCAATTAACTAATTGGTTATTTTTATATTGATTCTTGTGTGGTCAGGTAAAAGAAATAATTGTGCAAAATTTCAGCTTGATCAGAGATTGGGTGTGGGAGAAATAATGTGTACAAACTTCTTACATACTGACAGAAAGACAGAGCTGACATAAGCTTTGTAAAAAAAAACAGAAATGACATAGATTAATTAATACGCGTATAGCTTAAACACTTTCGCTTCACAGAAATGTGATTGTGTGATAATATGTGCCTGTTTTCTTTCTAAGCTTGTGACCAAATCTCATGTGTGTTTGTGGTGCAAGTGTAAGAGCGTGTATGTTTGTGTAAGGACTGCAATCGTGTTCAACCCTGTCGTCCAACATCAACGACCACATTTTGTGAAGACAACAAAACACAAGAGAAACTGTGATGCCAATGAGTGGCGTTTAGCTGCACGTACACTGCTTGAAACTCAGTCATAGATTTCATATGTACAAGGGATTCAGCCAAGAATCGTGCGCGTACTCATCTAAGTAATTTATTTGTAGTCACAGTTTAACCTTAACCTCAGACAGACAAGCCAAATAAACATTTAAATCCAAAACACAAACAGTAAACACCATGAACAGCTGAAGCTCAAGGGCGGAAGGAACATCTATCAGACAGACATTCCAATACAGTTGAACAGACAAACTGATAGCAGACTCGTAGAAATGATTAGAGAAATGAAAACGTAATAATAAACTCATAAGATGAAGAGAAGGACGGACAGACAAATGAACAGAAAGATATCACAATCAGATTTTGCTAGTAAATAAAACAACAACAAAAAATAAACAAGTAAATGGGTCAAAAAATAATTGACTATTTCAATTGAAACTATTTTCAGCTACTGCCGCCGCTAGGTTGATGATTCAATCACTGGCATTTAAAGAAAAGTAGCGCCAGGAAACCAGCCAGACAACGTCATGCTAAAACACAAGAGAGAGAGAATGGTATGGTTGTGATCAGACAAACAAAGCGGGAGATAATAAGGAAACATCTAGTCTAGATTAAGATCGAAACGAAATGAAAACATCTAGAAATAGAACCAAATATACTCGAATACAAAATGTACAACGTCCAAAGCAACCAGCTAAAATAAACAAAACCAAAATGATGAAAATAAAAATATAAATCTTTAACTCAAAAGTGAAAACAATATGGTTATTAAAAAAAAGGGGGGAGGTAATAAACTAGCGTCAAGGCCACACCAATCAAATCAAAACTAGTGCGAGTGATAAACACGGCTTACCTCCCTGCTCATCCAGCATAACCAATGTCTTTATTCCCGCCTCTTTACTCTGGAGACAGACGGAAGTGGAATGGGACAAAAAAACAACACTGGCTATTTGATCTTCAAAACACACACACAACATCCAAGAACTGTTCTTAGCCATACACAGCACATATTTGTGTATGTCTACTTTACATTTCTGATTTTCAGGGCTTTAAAGTAAGTCTTCCGTTTAATGAAAATCTGCCATCACCTAATTGCCCTCGAGCTACATTATCATAGGCCCGATGCCAAAAAAAAAAAGAAATGTTGTGCATTGTTGCCAATTCTCATAGGCTCAATGCATTTAGAAAGATGCAATTTATAATGGAAGAAATGCTGGACATTTTGGAAGTCTCTTGGACGTCGAGACACCTAAAGTGAGAACACTTTGCTCACATTGATTACTTTTGACTGTACGCAGATAAATCTGCTAGCTACGTACAATCCTGGTACCCCTCAATGGGCCAGATATTCTAGGGTCTGTTTTTTTTTTGCAAGTGAAACTTTGCCTAAACTATTTTTTTTAAAAATCACCAGAATTTATGTTAATTTGCTAGTAGATAACGTCTCCCACCCCCGGCCAAAAAAACAACAACAGGTACATTGTTGACCTGCCTATATGGAAACTTGCGTGTTCTTCCTCCCGCTCATCAGCTCCGTAAAGGCGGTCAAACCCAAGAGCCCATTACCCCAAACTCTAGAGAGGAAATCTCTGCACTTACCTCTTCACACATGGCCAGCATACGTCTCGTGCTTTCCAGGGACTGGAGAGAGAAACAAAAACATTCTATTTCAAATCATATTAAAAAAAAAAGCTTTTCGTGAGACTAGCTTTCCAAGTCCGTCACAGTCCTCCCAAAGTCAAGTTTCAGAAGCAATGTGGGCAGTAACCAATCTGTAATAATGAGTGCAGGGTACGGGTACTAACAGATTGTATTTAGTTGACCATTCCAAAGCTTACAACAACTCACTCGGTCTGCCTGGGACACAGGTTATTTCTCCCACTTCCCATTCTCGGAGCAAGTTACACATTTAAAAGTTGACACAATTCTTTATTGTTCCTAACATGAAACAATATTTTAAAAAAACCAGTTAGATTAATTAAATAGTGGTGTTTAATATTGAAAAAGGGAAATACATCTTATAGTATTGAGATGTGTGTGTGTGTGTGTGTGTACACACAGAGTGTTCACTGGAATGGTTTGTTTACATTGAACATAATTGCATTTGACACATATTGACACGATATAAGAAACGGAACAATTACGTAATTTATTAACTGACCCTTGCACTCCTTCAGGGAATAAAGGACAAATCTATTTTTTACACACACACACACATGTATATAATATATATTTACATATAGATAGATAGATAGATAGATAGATAGATAGATAGATAGATAGATATATAGATAGATAGATAGATAGATAGAGAGAGAGAGGTATAAACAAAAAGTATACAGTATATCTCTGTTGCTTTTTATACACATATGTATATTCAATTTCTAGATGAAACAACTGAATCAACTATACCATTGAAGTGACTTGTAAGAGCGCTACAACATTCTAATCAACTTCGTATCTTAGCATGACCTAGATATGCAGGATGTGTTAACAACAAATCGAACAACTTTATCCCTTCCCTCCTGAATGAAAAACACAATGTTAAAAAAAAATTTCGTAACGATGGGAAGTCTGTTTATGTTTTCATGACACGAAGAGATTGTCAGACAAAAGGATATTCACAGAAATCTGCTATTAGTTGAAAGTTTTGATTGTGATTCTATGGAGATAAAAAGGTTTGAAACATTACATGAGAGATCTAGAAATGTAGAGTTGGTTATCAATACTTTCACACTCTGTACACCGGAAACACCAAACTGCTTGCTATTTTTGGACTTGCTTCCAATTTATGAAAATCTCCTATCCTGAACAGACATACTAAGTAGGTGCAAATACACTTCAACATTAGTGTTAATGTCACACACAAAAATCTATTGTGCTGTTTGCTGGGTAGACAATGATCTAAGTCGAATTTGACTTGAACAAATAGAAGGAATCTATAGAGGGTCATACGAGTTCAAGAAACAGAATACATACATGGGCGTTGCATGAAGAACATGGGTGGGCGCCAGCTGTATCTTTCATACAGATGGTGAGTCTTTCAATGAAATAATGAGCCCAGGAAATTATGTTTGTATACGAACACGCCCTCATCCGAAATGCTCGCGTCATACTGGTCTTGCAGTGAGAGACCCAACAGAGTTATGTGTGTTGTTCTTATTGCAAGAAAGAAATCTGAAGTTACCATTATCATTCACGACATAGTAGCCATGGTTACTAAGGTTGTTCAGAACATTTTTTATTGGTTCCGCAAGGTTGTTAACGCCGGAAGTGGTAATGGTTCTAAGTCCACCATTACCTATAAAAATATTTCCAATGGCACGCTTCTCAAATAGCCTCTGACAACCAGTCCAACTGCTAGCCTTCATGTGTGGTTCAGCTACTGAGCACGGCTGAACTGTTATCACCAACAGGAGAAGGGGCAAAGGCGAGCAACTGGCGCCTAAACCAGTAAGCTTCGGGCAGGAGGGGCTCGTTAGCCTTGGTTGGCTAGGAGAAGGAAAACTCTGAATCCAAACCTCCGCTGCCCTGCGGCTATGCCGAAACATGGGAAAGGCTTCGGGAGACAATCCTCAAGAAAAATCAGGAGCTGGTGACCCTAGGCAGATTGATGCACACTGTGCTACAGCCTGGCAGAGCCTGCGGCGCTACTGATCCCAAACTAAATAGGATATTCCGTTCCTTTTTATTACTAATATATTCAATCAATTTTTACCGGCCCCGAGAGGGGAATAGACGCTATTAGTTTTGTCTGTCCGTCCGTCCCGTTTAGGACTCGTTAACTAGAAAAGATAATGAAAATCCGGCGTCAGGATATTTTGGGCGTTTTAAAGTTCTGATGCAACGGTTACTTTTTCTTTTCTGAAAGCGAAAAACTTATTTTTTTAAATTAACTATGCAAGCAGTAGCTGGAAGTGGATAGATTTGTTTTCTTTAATTCTCATGACATTTTTTCTACTGACCCCATCATTCTCTGTGGCTTCTTAACAACCAAACGTTGAATTAAAGCGACAAAACCAACATCACAATTTTTAAAGGTATCGTACGTATTGGTGCCTCAATGTATCAAGAACAGAGAACCACTGGGCTGCATTATACATCATGTTAATGTCAACCCAAACGTCATTTTCCGTATTATCTCCAACCCCGCCCCCTCCTTTCTCTCTCTTTCCTGTCCAGAAGTCTCCCCAAAATGATATTCCTATTATTTGTCTTTCAGACGGGTCGCGGAGATGTTCCGAAAATAGAATCTCACCTTGTCTGAAACTTTACGAATGACGTATGTCTCCTCTTCGGGAAAAGCCGATGCGATGGATAGCAGGAAATGAAATGACGAGGCTGAGGAAGTGGGGAAAGAAAGGGGGAAAGGGGGGGAGAAGCTGCGGAGAAAATGTTGTGGAACTGGTGGGAGCCGAGACAACAAATTTAGGCAACAATTGTTGTCTTCTGTCAGAGAACAGAGTCGTGCTCATTCCACGAGTAGGATGTATCTCATTGACATTGTATCGTCAAACAGACAACTGTAGCTTTACAGACTGCATGACATGCGTTGAGAGTAGCCTTAACAATCACATTCATAATTACATCTTTTAATGAGAAAAGCGCTCAATGACTTCAGCGGCGACTGAATAGCATTTATGCGGTTCACCTTCACCTATTCCTAAGTCTGTTGGACCGTTGGGGCACCACACAAGATTTGTCGACCGTCTTCTGATTTGGAAGATATTTGATATTTGGGGTTTTCGGCACATCGGCACAATGTATGCCATGTCGTGCCCATGATTTGAACCTAGAACCTATTTCAAATACAGGTCCGTTCTTTCTTTTATTTTGTCTTCCCATCGCTTTCTCTGTCTGCCTGTTCTTCTTTTTCCTGGTACTGTTCACCAAAAAAAAAAGGTGTAAAGGAGCCCCTAGGAAATTGTAACATGGCCATAGAGTTTTAGTTTGCGTGTTTTGACTGTAGTTAGAAGGTCATCGTGGGGTCCAATCGCTGTAATAATCTGTCTCTAATCGCTTCGTTTGTAATGCGGTCTTTGTATGTGATACCTAGGATCTTTCCGTAGCATTTCAATTCCATTGCTAGGCTGAGGCGTTCTTGATGGAACATGGACATCTTCATGGGTTGAGGCGTTCTTGATAGATGTCTTATGTCTACAGCAAAACGAAATGTCATTTTTTTAAGAGGGTTTAATTATTATTATCTAAAACCAAATGTTTTTTATGTTTCGGAATTGCTAAGAGACAAGAGACACTATAGTGAAAGTATTTTGTGACACAAGAAGAAGCAGAGCTCTTCAACTGGCTATCACCTTTCCATGTATGTCTATCGGGTTCCCGTTCACCCGTGTTTCAATGACTCATCAAGTCAAAAAGGTTTCATAGTTTCATTTTTTTAAATATTTTATTATGGTTTAGAACTTAGAAATGAACAGTAATAAAAAAAAATGATATAATTATTAGCGGCCCCTGAAAGGGGAAAAGAAGCTCTTAGTTTTGTGTGGAATGTCTGTCCGTCAGTCCGCCCCGATCGATATCGTAAACTAGAAAATATAGTAAAAATCCGACATCATAATATTTTAGACTATTCAAAGTTTTGATGCAACGGCTACTTTTTTCTTTTCTGAAATCGAAAAATCTATTTTTTTAAATCACTAATGCAAGCAGTTTTTTCATAAAAATACACCACTTTTACAACTATTCACTATTAATAGTAACAAACACGGGATACTTTTTAGTAGGGGAGAAGACTATTTACCACATTTTTAACACAGTTATGCAAATGGTTTTAGATTATTTTTTTTTGTACATTTGTATTGCTAAGTTAAGTAGGCTTAGTTCTGTCATACTAACTACTACATTTACACACAACAAAAATGTTTTCTTTTTTTTTTAAAGAAAAAAATCTATTTAGTATCAATATAAGTTATAAGTGGACATAATTTAAAATAACAATTAATAAGTAGCTTTCCATACTGACGCAAGAACTATAGGGAATTCCTTTTCTTTTTTTTTTTAAGAAAATGTTTTTTTTCTTGAGGATCTGAATAAGAGATTGACCCTTTACAAAACAATGAGATAAATTAGATATTAATTATAAGACATGAGTTAAGCCAGGTTTACATCTAACTTTACATTTACTTTCAGCTATACTTCGGTCCGCTGGAGCACCACACAAGATGTCAACCTTCTTTCTTCATTCTTCTCTGTCGTTTGTCTTTCCACACAAACTATCTTTGTAACCTTGTTCAAATATCGTACCCTTTTTTTTAACTAGAAATTCTCTAATGAGAAATCAAAACAAGTGTTCCATAGCAAAAAATGTTTGGGAAACCCTGCTCAATGGAATAGTCAGGGATGAAACGAAGGTGTATATTACTTTCAACAGCTTGATTGATATCCTAGAGAAAGATGCGGCAAAATAATTCATGAATGAAAGTCACGTGATTGCAGTTTGTCTTCGTTACATAAAGCATTGCTCCTCGTTTGAAAAATGTATCAAGTCGACAGCCAATGAGATATGTTCATCCTAGTTTCGGTAACGTGGAGTCAAGATATCAATAAATCAAAGCGATGGGTTCAAACATGAACTGTGGCCAATGTCAGATGTCATGATCTCAAACATGAATTTTGTCAAATGTTTGTTCTAAAAAATGATTGGCGTCCAATGTCATATATCGTGAAAAGCTTGTACTTTGTCAGATGTCAGGTTGTCAAATGATTTGATTTGATTTTGATTTTAGGCACATCGGCACAATTTAGGCCATGTCGTGCCTGCAGTCCCTTAAGGACTACTCTCTCTCTAAACAACAAGGGCCAAATTCTATACAGCCATATCATTAAAATCAAGGTCTATTCACAGTTAAAATAGTAAAGGTAGTAAAAATTTAATTATTTGGTAAAAATCTAATGTAAATAGTACATGTTCACAAATTCATAATTCAGATATTCGTAGATAACCCCACTTCCCGGATAAAGCCCAGTACCTTCCCAGGGTCGACATTATCAAATAGTGTTTTTAAGTTAGTGGCTCTAAAATATTTCTCCCTGACATCCTGGTATCTGGGGCTATCAACGAGGATATGTTCCACGGTGAAGCGAGAGTCACAGTACTCACAAAGTGGGTGCTCGTCTCTCTTCAGCAGAAAAGAGTACGTGATGTAGGTGTGGCCAATCCTAAGTCTGGACATGGTCGTGCTACCACGCCTTGTCAGACCCTTAGATGTGGGCCGCCACCTGACATCCGCCACAATCTGCCTGAGTTTATTGTGAGTCTCAGCCTCCCATCGGTTCTGCCACTCTCGATAGGTGGCAGAGGCAATACTTTGTCTCAGGTCCGAGCAGGGAATTAGGGTTCCTAACACCGCATGATTTAGGGCTCTCTTTGCTTCTCTGTCTGCGGCTTCATTTCCCTCAATGCCAACATGGGAAGGGACCCAGATGAAGGTGACATCCCTACGGTAGGCTGTTATTTGATCCAACAGCTTCAGGCTCTTATGTACCAATGGGATGTCAGTCTTCATCCGCCCCAAAGCTTGCAATGCAGATTTGGAGCCGGAGCAGATTATAAATTTCCTCCTTTCTGATGCTTTAACGGCCATAAGTGCAAGCGATATTGCATGCAATTCGGCCGTAAGGATGGAGCAGCCATCGGGGAGTCTACGGGAGATTGTTTTGTTCCGAAAGGAACAGGCACACGCGACCTTTCCATCCATTTTGGATCCGTCTGTGTAGATGGTGCCACAATCTCCGTAGCTTTCCTGCAGTTCCCTAAAGTGAACTTGTAGTATGCTTGGGTCTGTATTTTCTTTTTTGAAATTAAGGAGGGATAAATTTAATTTGGGTTTATTCATTAGCCAAGGAGGATTCTGAGGGGTTTCTATTTTAGAGATTTGGTCAATGGGTGGGGTTAAATTTTGGATGGGTTCTCTCATTCGAAGGCGCAACGGCTGTATGACGTTAGGCCTTCGATTGTAGATTGTATAATTCTACCTCTATGGAGTCGAAAGCAGGGTTCGTGGGGTTGGATTTTAGCTTGACTATATACTGCATTGCAAGCTTTTTCATTCTTATATCCATGGGGAGTTCTCCAGCCTCCACATGGAGACTTGGGATAGGTGATGTACGAAACGCACCGAGACAGAGACGCAGGGCAGCATTTTGTATTGGTTCCAGTATTTTTAGATAAGACTTCCTTGCTGCTCCATATATTATGGATCCGTAGTCTAGCTTGGATCGAATTAGACTCCGATATAGCAGCAGCAAGGTATCTCTGTCAGCTCCCCAGCCTTCACAAGGATACAGACTCCACCTGATGCTCTCTCTGCATTCTCAACATTCTTGCTGTAAGCACTGTAGCTTCGGAAGCTGATGCTATCTTTCAGAAATGTTTCCTGTAGCAGACAGCTACAGGAGTCTCAGAGTCCATCAGTAGCTGCATTTCCTCATAATTGGCCTTGAGGCCTCTACAATTCCACTGTACAATTCTGGAATCCATGGCTTATTCTAGATGACCTAATTGGAGCTATTAGGCCTTGGGAGGCCCCTGGAGGGGTTTCCCTTTATTCCAGTGACCTTGGTATTTTTATTCTTGGGTTTGGATGGAGAGGAGGACAACCCCCTTTTGGGGGAAGTCTTTTTCTCTGGAGAGGGGAGATCCCTCTGGTTAGAGCGGAGGTTATTTCCTCCTCTCTCACCTCGGGCATCCTCTCCGCTTTGATTTCTCCCCTCAGGGAGTTGGTCAACCTCTAATTCGGTAGAGGTTGGGGTGTCTGGCTGGGTTCTCTGAGGAGAACCTGTGTCAGACATGATGTCTCCGGGTTCTCCCGGAGTATTGGTTTTGACATGCTGCTCAGTCTCCATGCTCTCATCAGCGAGCACAGAGAACCTGTTCTTTAGCATGACAACAGGGCTTTCTTGTTTCTTCAGAGGTGTGTACTTTGGTGGTGTTTTCTTCTGAGTTGGAGGAGGAGGAGGAGGTGGTGGGGTCAATGTGTCCGTCTGTGTGGCTATGGATCTTCCTTTCTTAGCAACAGCTTGGGCGTAGGTCTTTGTCAAGCCGAATTGGTCCTTGGGTAGGGCCAATACAGCCAATTTCGCCTGGCTGAAGGTACATCCATTTCTTGCCTTGTACTCCTGCACGGCAACCTCCTGTTTCCACACAGGGCAGTCCTTGGAGCAGCCATCGGGGAGTCTACGGGAGATTGTTTTGTTCCGAAAGGAACAGGCACACGCGACCTTTCCATCCATTTTGGATCCGTCTGTGTAGATGGTGCCACAATCTCCGTAGCTTTCCTGCAGTTCCCTAAAGTGAACTTGTAGTATGCTTGGGTCTGTATTTTCTTTTTTGAAATTAAGGAGGGATAAATTTAATTTGGGTTTATTCATTAGCCAAGGAGGATTCTGAGGGGTTTCTATTTTAGAGATTTGGTCAATGGGTGGGGTTAAATTTTGGATGGGTTCTCTCATTCGAAGGCGCAACGGCTGTATGACGTTAGGCCTTCGATTGTAGATTGTATAATTCTACCTCTATGGAGTCGAAAGCAGGGTTCGTGGGGTTGGATTTTAGCTTGACTATATACTGCATTGCAAGCTTTTTCATTCTTATATCCATGGGGAGTTCTCCAGCCTCCACATGGAGACTTGGGATAGGTGATGTACGAAACGCACCGAGACAGAGACGCAGGGCAGCATTTTGTATTGGTTCCAGTATTTTTAGATAAGACTTCCTTGCTGCTCCATATATTATGGATCCGTAGTCTAGCTTGGATCGAATTAGACTCCGATATAGCAGCAGCAAGGTATCTCTGTCAGCTCCCCAGCCGGAAGGCTGAGTACTCTAAGTATGTTTAATAACTTTTGGCATTTCCTTAATGTGGGGGAGAAAATTAAATTTGGAATCTAGGGTGAGGCCTAAACATTTTGTAGTTTTCACGACAGGGATCTTCTTTTTGTGTATAAATAGTTCAGGGTCTGGGTGGAGTCCCCTTAAATTACAAAAATGCATACTAACTGTTTTGTAGTCCGAAAATTTAAAACCATTATTGTTTGCCCAATTTTGAATTTTGTTTAAACATAACTGTAATTTTCTTTCTAAGGTGTTCATGTTTTCCCATAAGTAAAAATGACAAAGTCATCAACATACAAAGAGCACTCTATGCCAGGGGACAGAGCATTTATGATGCTATTTATTTTAATGCTGAACAGGGTGACTGACAGAATACTGCCCTGGGGTACACACATTTCCTGGTCATGAGTGTCAGAAGCGGAGTTGCCCACTCGAACCTGAAATTTTCGGTCTTTCAGGAATTTCCCCACAAAACGGGGAAGGTGTCCCTTAAGCCCCATAAGCTCCAGGTTACGTAGAATGCCATGTTTCCAGGTTGTGTCATAGGCCTTTTCTATATCGAAGAACACAGCTACTAGATGTTCTCTTCTGAGTAATGCATTTCTAATATAAGCTTCCAGCCTTACCAGGTGGTCAGTTGTTGTCCGCCCCTGCCGGAATCCGCACTGGTAGTTGGAGATCACTTTATTCCTCTCCAGGTACCAGACCAGCCTACTGTTAATCATTCTTTCCATGGTTTTGCAGATGCAGCTTGTTAGTGCTATTGGTCGATAGTTAGCTGGGTCAGAGCCGTCTCTTCCCGGTTTAGGTATCGGTATAACTGTGACTTTCCTCCAGCTGTTTGGGAAAGCGTGGTGTTATGGGCATTGAAATCCCCAAGGATTATATAAGGCCGGGGGAGTTGTTTCAATAGGTCCTCCATGTCTGTTTGGTTTAATGGAGCCCCTGGTGGTAGATACAGGCTGCAGCAAGTGATAACCTTGTGAAGGGTTATCCTAGCTGCTACGGCCTGTAGTGTGGTATGTAGTTCTACCCTCTCATGGGGGATGCTATCCTTCACAAGGATACAGACTCCACCTGATGCTCTCTCTGCATTCTCAACATTCTTGCTGTAAGCACTGTAGCTTCGGAAGCTGATGCTATCTTTCAGAAATGTTTCCTGTAGCAGACAGCTACAGGAGTCTCAGAGTCCATCAGTAGCTGCATTTCCTCATAATTGGCCTTGAGGCCTCTACAATTCCACTGTACAATTCTGGAATCCATGGCTTATTCTAGATGACCTAATTGGAGCTATTAGGCCTTGGGAGGCCCCTGGAGGGGTTTCCCTTTATTCCAGTGACCTTGGTATTTTTATTCTTGGGTTTGGATGGAGAGGAGGACAACCCCCTTTTGGGGGAAGTCTTTTTCTCTGGAGAGGGGAGATCCCTCTGGTTAGAGCGGAGGTTATTTCCTCCTCTCTCACCTCGGGCATCCTCTCCGCTTTGATTTCTCCCCTCAGGGAGTTGGTCAACCTCTAATTCGGTAGAGGTTGGGGTGTCTGGCTGGGTTCTCTGAGGAGAACCTGTGTCAGACATGATGTCTCCGGGTTCTCCCGGAGTATTGGTTTTGACATGCTGCTCAGTCTCCATGCTCTCATCAGCGAGCACAGAGAACCTGTTCTTTAGCATGACAACAGGGCTTTCTTGTTTCTTCAGAGGTGTGTACTTTGGTGGTGTTTTCTTCTGAGTTGGAGGAGGAGGAGGAGGTGGTGGGGTCAATGTGTCCGTCTGTGTGGCTATGGATCTTCCTTTCTTAGCAACAGCTTGGGCGTAGGTCTTTGTCAAGCCGAATTGGTCCTTGGGTAGGGCCAATACAGCCAATTTCGCCTGGCTGAAGGTACATCCATTTCTTGCCTTGTACTCCTGCACGGCAACCTCCTGTTTCCACACAGGGCAGTCCTTGGAGTAGGCTGAGTGGCCAGCGTGACAGTTTGGGCATTTGAACTGGGCTGTACAGCCCTTGTCCTCATGACCCTCTCCAGCACATCTGGCACACACAGTGTTCCTCTTGCAGACTGCCGCGCCGTGTCCATAACCCTGGCACTTGAAGCACCTCATGGGGTTAGGTATGTAGGGCCTCACTGGAACTCGTAGGTATCCTGCCTTCACATACTCTGGCGGTGCCCTAGTTCCGAATGTGAGGATAATAGTGGCGGTTTTGACCTCCTTACCATCCCTGCGCCTGGTAATGCGCCGGGCATGGGTGACTCCTTCAATGCCCTCCACTATTTCCTTCTCGGAACATTCCAGTAGGTCCCTAGAGCTGATTACACCTCTTCTGGTGTTCAGACTCTTGTAAGGCATGACTTCCACTTGAAGATCACAGAGTCTTCTGCATCTTAAAAGCCCATCAGAGTGTGTCTTGCCATCTACTTCTACAAGAAGTTCCATTGATTTGTGTAGCTTAGACACACTCTTGGGCTCTCATACTACTGACTTGAGTACAATATAGATACGGAAAGGGCTCAGCTTTGTCAGACGTTTCCCCTCCTCTGTGCACCTGACCACTAAAAATGATGGCCAGGTAGTACAGCTTTTTGTGGCCTCCTCCTTTTTTGCCTCAATACGGCGTCTCTTGCACAGACTTAAATCTGGGGCAAGTAGTTTAATGGGTTTTTTTTTGTCCATATATATTCTTGTTATTTCGGCACCTGTGCTCCCCACCCGCCATTGAGTCCAACAAGGGGACGGCCATTCGGAAGTCCAGAATGAGCCCTCAAGGGCTACATAGGTGCTATACTCAGTCAGCTGCTGCATTGGACATGTGCCCGATACAGCAGCTCCCTGATTGACCCTCCAGCCACCGCCCTTCAGCTCGGCATGACCAGCCGGTTGACCTAGAGCGGGCCATCTGGGCCTCAGGTCTAGGGGAACTTGGAGCCAAAGTATTGCGTTGTGGTGGTTTATCCTCAGATAGTCACCACTCAAACAGCAGGATCTCTTTATCCCCCCTTACCCGTCGCAGTCCACGGCAAACGGACTGGTCTAGGACGTAGTGAGATATTTAGAGATAAGGAGACAGAGTGATGATCAATGAAGGCAGACTGAGAAAAAGAGGAGGCAGACATAATGATAGAAAAGAAGTAGGGCACTTTTGAGCTCCAAAAGTGCTAAGGAAAGAAGAGCGCAGTTTAACGTCATGTCTCGGTACGCGGTTGTCAAATGTGAAGTGTGACTAATGTCAGATGTCATTATCGCAAACATGAATTTTTTCGAAAGTCAGATGTCATATTTTGAATCGGGAATGGTCACAAATGTTCGATGTAATGATCGCAACCATGACTTTGTTGAAATTTTAGACGTCATGTTCGGAAACACGAATGGTGTCAGATGTTACGCTGCTTACAACTTAAGTTAATTAAATTATACTTGGAAAAATGTGTATTTATTTTTGAAAAACGGAAAAGTTCTCAAAACTTAGAGAACTCGATATCCAGACAGGACGAAATAAAATGCGTGCCGCCAAAGAAACTCCTAAATATGACAAAAGGAGGGGGTGGGGCTTAAAGGTTAATGGATTTAATGTACCTTTGTTGTCTTCGTGATGAACAGAAAGCCCAGAAGGCAACATAGGTTTTAGTTGACACCTAAGTTACTACTGAAAACACAGTACAATGCTATCAAATGTTTTCCAAGGGTCAGTAGTGGAAGGGTTCATGTCCAAATGGTTCCACTCAAAGCTGGTCTGGAGTGAGTCCTTAGTTTGGTTTAAGACAACTACAATGTGTGCGCACGAGTTTGAATCGATTACGTAATACACAGACAGCCAGACAGGTCGACAAAGCTAATCAATAATAATCTAACAGATAAATATCCAAATCTGGCCCGCTTCCGGTATGAGAAAGAGAGAGAGAGAGAGAGAGAGAGAGAGAGAATGAGTGTGAAATCAGGAACAAAGTCGTGACATCATTGTTGTCGAGCTCTGTTTGTATCCAATCATTCGGTCATGTTTAAGAATCATTGATTTTTGTTTTTTAAACATTATGTATCTAAGTTGAATTTCTGAGGCCGTCTTCAATTGTGACATGTTCACAGAATGGAAGAAAACCGAATTTCGAAAAACAAAAAAAAAATTATTCCAGAACTTGTCCAAGGGAAAAGATTCAAAGGATCAAACCTTAGGACATAGCGCCATTAAAAGATGAACATAACATAATACATAATGATAATGAAACTAAAGCAAACATCCTAAACAAATACTTTGCATCAGCATTCTCAGCCCCAGGAGACAAAGACATATTTCTTAATTTGAACCAAGTAGACAACATAGAAGATTTAGTAGTACAAGAAAATGGAATTAAAAAACTATTAGCCAACACCAAACCAAATAAAGCGTCTGGACCTGATGGTATTCCAGCTAGATTACTCAAAGAACTAAGCAATGAGCTAGCCCCAGTGTTCAAAATACTCTTTCAGGCATTGCTTAACCAGGGCAGAGTACCAAAGGACTGGAAAGAAGCTAATGTCACCCCCCCCCCTATTTAAAAAAGGAGAAAAATCTGATCCAGGAAACTACAGACCAGTATCACTTACCAGCATCACATGTAAAATCCTAGAACACATAATATGTAGCAACATCATAAACCACTTAGACAAACATAATGTCCTCACCCCATACCAACATGGCTTTAGGAAATATAGATCATGTGAAACACAACTAATAGGACTAATTGATGATTTTTCAAAAGGTTTAGATAATAGTGAACAAATAGATGCTATCTTACTAGATTTTTCCAAGGCTTTTGACAAAGTTCACCACCATAGTTTGCTTAAAAAATTAAAATATTTCGCCATTAATGGTCCACTGCATCAGTGGATTAAAGATTTTCTGATAGGGAGAGAACAAAATGTAATAATAAATGGCTCTAAATCAACAACAATAACAGTAAACTCAGGTGTACCTCAAGGAACAGTCTTGGGTCCACTACTATTTTTAATTTACATAAATGATTTACCAAATTGCATTAGTTCAGGAACAAAAGTCAGATTATTTGCAGACGATTGCATAATATATAGAACAATAAAAACAATACAAGACACAGATATTTTACAAAAAGAATTAGATGAATTACAGAAATGGGAATCGAATTGGAGCATGTCTATCCACCCAGAAAAATGTCAGTTGTTAAGAGTAACAAAAAAACTAAAACAAATTAATTCCACTTATCTTATTCATATCAAACCAGTAACACAGACTAAAAACGCAAAATACCTAGGTGTTATAATAAATGAAAAACTGTCATGGAATCCACATATTGATGAAACGATAAAAAAATCAAACAAAGCATTAGGGTTTATTAAAACAAATTTCTATAAATCAAATAAGAACATAAAACTATAATGTTATTTAACCTTGGTTAGGCTAATAAGAGAATATGCATCCACCGTTTGGGACACCTCAACTCATGAAAACATTAAGAAACTGGAACAAACACAAAATAGAGCAGTGAGATTCATAACAAACGAATATTCAAATTTGACTAGAGTAACACCATTAGTAAAATCACTAAATTTAGGAAGCCTTCAGGACAGAAGACTCAAAAGTAAAGTAGCAATTATACATAAAACACTGAACCATAATCTTCAAATCCAAAAACAAAATCTAATAAAATACTCCGAAAGACACAAAAATAAAGGCACATTCCTCGTCCCATATGCTAGGACAAATTTGTACAAATACTCCTTCTTCCCTAGTGCTATTAGAGCATGGAATGGGTTGCCTGAACTAGCCAGAAAAACCAGTGACTTGGCAGAATTTAAGTCATTGGTTAATATGCATGACTAAATGCATGACGCGTAGGACGTAATTATCTTCTTTTTTGAAGTAACGTCTGTATTATATAAGATATAAGTTCAAGCAGTCGAGAGCTCAAAGTTGATGATACTAATACCCGATCATAAGATAATAGTTCTCATGTTAATGCTGAAACACCCACTGAAAAAGGAAAATTCAAAGGACATAACTTTCTAAGTTCTAAAGACGTAATGTACAAAGTTCTAAAGAAGTTGCTTTCAAATGAAATAGAAATATTTCAGAAATAGAACATAAAATCTTTCCAACTAAAGAGTCTACAGCCGAAGAACTGTTGAAAGGCACAGAAGAATTATTAAAAGCTACGGCCGCCTTTGGAGAGACAGGGGGCGATAAAGCACTATATATATATATACAAGGCAAACAGATGTCAAGAGAGAAAGCATACACAGCGCGAAATCAAGGGGGGGGGGGGGACTATGGAACATTTGTATAGCAACTCGAATAATTCAATATCGATACCGTCAAGTGTTATTGATTGTATTGGTTTAAATGTGAGCGTAAATAGGGACATCGATCCATGGCATCGATGTAGATGAATATATCATGTGTGGCTAGACATGCCCTTTTCAACAATGGTGTAGAGAATACCTTAGGGAGGTGCCAGACTGGAACGTGTTGGTCGCGCTAACTGAAATGATAGGAACGAGGCAGAACGGGCTAGCTGTGCTGTTTAGAACAAAAGAAAACGAAACTAGTCAATAGTTCACGTCCTCCTAGAGCCAGAGATGCCTGGGACAGAGATTTGGTTTTCCTTTCAGAGGTCTAGTTGGTTGATAAGAAACCCAACTAGCTACAGAAAATATATAGAGCGATAGTATGTTTGGAGAGAACTATAAATATTCTTCTCATTTTGCTGGGTATTAGAGATAAACTAGCTTTTACCCATTGGCCCAAAGTCATTCTGCACAGGCCAATGCCAAGTAATTAGAAAAGTGGCCGAAGCCCACTAGGTCTAGGTTAAAGGTCATACATTGAAGATCAATTATCAACGTAAATGAATCTATGAATCAACCTGGTAATGGACTAGATTGATGTCAGCTAAGTTCTCGTCCATACAGCTGTAAATTTCATGCTCCAATAACATTCATGAACTCTTGAGATGCTTCAATTCGCTAACCGCAAACAGAATAAAGACATTCTCTTCACCTCTTGCAGATTATTTACTTCTGTTTGACTTTATTTTCTGGTAACATTTTGTCCTTCCATGTCCACACCCCATTTGAGTCCACATTTGAGTACAAGTCTTCTTCTGTTGACATTTCTTTCTTGCTGACAGAAAACAAAAACACATCATATAAACATATCTTTCTTATGTTGACCTTTCTTTCTTGCTGACAGAAAACAAAAACACATCATATAAACATATCTTCTCGTGGCTTGATGAAATAAAACAGCTTACAGCTCCGACACATCTAGTCATCCGACACGTAAATTGATCAAATGTATGTATGCTGTAGTAAGTATATTTCAAGAATCTGGGTAGGCTTAAATGGCAATTTAGAACAGTATTTCAAATCTGAAATGTGTTGGTTTTTTTCAGATCAATACCGGGCACGTTTTTTCGTCTATTGTCTAATTGATACCATTGAAAGTCTAAGACAGGGGTCTCAAACACGTGGCCTGCGGGTCACTTGTGGCCCGCGAAACAAGTTTGTGTGGCCCGCGGCCACCTCCGCGAATTTAAAAAGTTTGATAAAATTTACAATGACCACATATAAGCCGCGAAATGATTTACAACTGCACAAATCGGTAAATGAGGTGTCCGCCCACTGCAAGCGACGATTATGTGAAGGCAAGCTTTGTTGTTAGCGAGATGGCATCACGACCATGCACTGAAGGCCAGTTTGTAAAAGAGTGTATGCTTTAGGCGTGTGAAATTATCTGCCCCAAGAAAAAGAAACTCTTCGAAGGAATAAGTTTGTCTGCGAACACAGTTGCAAGCAGGATCTTCGAGTCAGCGACAAATGTTCAACAGCAACTAATTGCCGCTGCAAAAAACTTTGTAGCATATTCCATTGCACTGGACGAGTCTACTGGTGTAACACACCGCATACTGTTCTGTATTTATTCGTGGGGTCGACGAAAACTTGAACATTGTTGAAGCCTGTATTGACAGGTGTGGGCTACCGTGGGAAAAAACTTGTTTTAGTGGCTACGGACGGTGCACCAGCAATATGTTCAGAGAAGGTTGGTGTTGTTGGATTAATGGTAGAGAAACGGTATCAGCTCAGCTTGGCGGGACCTTTTGCAGCCATACACTGAATTCTGCACCTAGAAGCAGTCTGTGGCAAAAGTCTACAAATGAAGAACGTGATGGATGTTGTCGTGAAGACGGTGAGCTTCATACGTGCACGGGGTCTCAACCACAGACGGTTTGTGTCATTTCTAGCTGATTTAGAAACGGAATACGGAGAGTTGCTTTATCATACGGAAGTCAGATGGTTGAGTCGTGGAAAAGTGCTGCAGAGATTCTTTGAACTGAGACGGGAAATAGCATTGTCCATGGCAATGAAAGACGGAGACATACCTCAGCTCAGTGACCCAATGTTTTTATCGGATCTTGATTTTCTTACTAACATCACGCAACATCTCAATGCACTCAATTCACAACTACAGGGCACAAAGCAGTTGATTACCATGATGTTTGACCGCATCAAATCATTCAGATGCAAGCTGATTTTGTTGGCCACATGGCCACTCAGCTGGCAGATGGAAACCTGGCTCATTTGTCTTTTCTACAGAGCATTACGGTTGAACCACAGCGCCTGAAAGACTACGTAGACATTCTCTCCGGACTACCGCTTTCAGCAATTCACTGCTCTCGAATCACAGTTTTTCCTTTTTGCCACTCCGTTCGCAGTTGACGTGAAAAACGTTCCAGAGGAAGTCCAGATGGAACTACTGGACCTGCAGTGTGACACTTTTCTGAAGCAAAAATACGCTGATGTTGGCGTTCCGGATTTCTACCAGTTTCTTCCCAGAGAGAAGTTTCCAAACTTATTCTGCGCAGCTGCTAGAATTCTAGCGATGTTTGGGAGTACGTACGTTTGCGAACAGTTTTTTTTTCAGAATGATCAACAAAACAGCATTACGATCAAGACTGACTGATAAGCATCTGAGAGCATCTGAGAGAAACCTTGCGGCTTGCCACTACACGGGACTTCAGGCCTAACGTCGATGGTCTGGTCTCTGCCAAACGCTCTCAGCTGAGTGGACAGAAACATGAGTGACGAGCCTTCTGCAGTAGGCCTAGAAATTATAGTTGTAGTTTTTTGGGTAACTTCAGTTTCTGCTTTTTAATAAGTGACAGAGACAACGTCAACTTATTTTAGTAAACTATACTGCCTGTGCATGTAATAAACTACATTAAATGTAATTAATAATTATAAAAACTTATTTTAGCATTTAACTGCAGTAAAATTTAATGAAAAAACATTCTCTTTTTGTGGTGCGGCCCGCTGAATGGTTGTTACTTTCCACTGTGGCCCACATGCTGCAATGAGTTTGAGACCCCTGGTCTAAGAGAATATGTTATTACATGATACATAGAATTATCTTGACCTATAGGTTAAATGTGTTAAAGCACAGCTGACCTTAGGTAATCCGACGTTTTCGGTGGTCGCCCCCCCTTACCGCCGGACTCGAACCCTTCACGACTTACCCACACAAGGGAGGCTACTCTTCCCAATAAAAACTAATGGTGAGCTAACAAATGCAGAATGTTCACAAGCACGTGCGGCAACAAGTGGACGCAACCAATCAACATGAAAGCCAAGGCCACTAAGGCAAGATGTGTTGACCTTCATAAAACATGCATGGCTGCACGTGATCTAAAAGAGCCAATCTGTGTCTAGGCAGGAGAATTCAACCAGGAACCGTGATAGAACATTTCAAAAGAAAACGTTCCATGTAAATCTATAACAGATGCAAGTCGAGATTCTCACCATGGTGTTACAAAGTGGACTAACTGCCAGTGTGACCACGGATGATTAAGTATATAGAGTAACCAACACATGACAAATTTAGTTTTTAAAACAACGTGGTGTGGTGTAGAAAATAGATGCAATGCATGGTCTCTGAAAAGTTCCCCTCTCAGACCTAGCGATCTATGGGGAAGATGAAGTAAAGGTCACCTGTTTCTTAGGCTCACGGTTAGCGGGGGTGCCAGCACAACGACCAACCGCCTTCACCCTAAGGATCCCGAAACTGAAAATCCCAGTCTTCACAAGGATTCGAACCCGAGACCCCTCGCTTCAGAAGCCAAGTGTTTTACCACTCAGCCACCGCGCCTATTTTTCACTAAGACTCAGAGGACTTAAGGGGACTAACTCAGTTTATACCACCACTACAGTCAAGTACAATTTCTTTCCCTTGTTCGAAATATCAAACAAAATAATTTGTAACCAATAGTTAACAACTAACCGTTGTTGTTTTTTTTCTATTGACTCTCGTGTTGTCAAGTAAAAGAAATAATTGTTGATTATTTCAGCTTGATCCGAGATTGGGTGTGGGTGAAATTACATGTACAAACGTTATACCAGACAGACAGACATAGTGAGTTGATACAAGCTTTGTAAGAATATCGGTAAGAGAAGAGATCAAAATGAGTCTACTTATTTCAGAATGAAACTCAAGTTATTACTGAAACAGGCGGAAATAATTCCAGAATCATTCAGACTTTACTGAACAGGGGAAAATAATTTTGGAGTTTTTGAAGGGAAAGTCATTATAGAGTTAATGAAACGTAGGGGGAAAAAAGGGGGGCGATTTTTAGTACGTTACAGAAGATCATTCATGAGTTAATAAAACTGGGCAAGAACATTCTGGGCGACATGCTAAAAGTAAGTGAAGTGACAAGGATGGATGGGATGCAAGGGCCTCCATCATTCATACGCCTATGGAATACCCAGACCATTAAAGGCAAATAATTGCTAATGCTAGAGAGAACAAAACGATAATGGAGTCACTGAAGCCTTCATAATTAGTTCAAAATACAATGTGTATATGTGTGGCAGTGTAACAGACAAGGGGGGGAGGGGGGGTATGAGGATGTCAACCGGTCTGGGATGCGTATTTCCACAGACATGCAAATAAAAAAATGTTCCGAAAATTAAGCAATGAAAAGAAAATAAATCTGGCAGGCTACGGCTGGATGTGTGGGAAATGTTCTCGCGAAATCAATACGCACACACACACACGCGGGCGTGACACGGCACCATGGACCTAATGTAAACATTGTCTCCTAGTTGTACTTTATACCAATGTAATAACGCTCTACAGTAGTCTGGAGAGGGTGCTGAAGATCAAACTACTAAACATCCTTATGTTCTTAACCCTACACCCCCATCCAGACGTCCATTTGACTACTCGGTCTGCTATAATTAAAATGAAATTTTGGTTTGTGTGTGTTTGTTATAGAGCATTGTAAATGTACTTTTGTTTTTCTGTGCTCCCCCCCCCCCTCTCTCTTGATAGAGCTATGTCTCAGATATAGGAGCCCCTAGACTATGATTAGACCAGCGTTCCTCAATCGTGTTTCTCATTAACCTTTTAGACTTTTCACATTGCTAAATAATCCCCCCCCTCTCTAAAGCCTTAGAAAGATCATACAAAGCTTTTTTTTCTTTTCTCTCATTGTTATGTTCATAAGTCCCCTAGCTGTCCATTGAATAGCCCTTACGGGTACTCCTTGTTGAGAAACGCTGCATCAATGATAGTTTCATTAGGCCACTCGCTCTGAGTCAAGTCAATTCCATATATCCAGAAACAAAAGCGGCGTGACTGGACATCAGTTTCACTGTTCTCCCCTTTAATTCATTCTAGGACTTTTTTTTGTTTGCCTGCCTGTGCCGCTTGAGACCCTACTTAGACCTTTCTATAATGAACACCTTCCCCCTTCCCACTTTTTTTTTGTTTGCCTGCCTGTGCCGCTTGAGACCCTACTTAGACCTTTCTATAATGAACACCTTCCCCCTTCCCACTTTTTTTTGCCTGCCTGTGCCGCTTGAGACCCTACTTAGACCTTTCTATAATTAACACCTTCCCCCTTCCTACTTTTTTTTTGTGCCTGCCTGTGCCGCTTGAGACCCTACTTAGACCTTTCTATAATTAACACCTTCCCCCTTCCCACTTTTTTTTGTTTGCCTGCCTGTGCCGCTTAAGACCCTACTTAGACCTTTCTATATTTAACACCTTCCCCCTTTTTTTTTTACCCTAAACGTAATAAAGAAGGTGGAAATAAATTGCATCAATATTTAAAAAACAAGAAATCCCTCTTTGTGCGTGTGTGTGTGCGTGTGAGTGAAAGACAACGCGAGAGAAAGAAAGAGGGAAAGAGAGAAACCCCCCCACACACACACACCCATTCATTACAAAGATCGAGACTGAACAATGAAGAAATTGAGCCAGGTCTACACACACACACACACATACACCCATTCATTACAAAGAACGAGACAGAACAATGAAGAAATTGAGCCAGGTCTACACATACATGAATTGATTTGTTAAATGCGTTAATGCCATTTCAGGTTTTAAGCGTAAAATTGATACTCTTTAGAGATACCATCTTGCTCACTTGTTTGGCATATAATTTTGAAAAATAGATCTTTTGTGAACCATCGGCAGATCGGCAGCCTATATCTATACTATATCGAAATATATAGACTAGTGAACGAGAACATTTTAGTTCCTCAATTTAAATGTGCGATTGATTACATAATAGCTTTGTCAAGTCTACATTAAAAAGGGGCAGATTTGAAGGCATGTGACCTGTAATTTTGTTTAGAAAGCTTCTATCAACTCACTCTGTCTGTCTGTCTGTCTGTCTGGTACAAATCTTGTACACGTTTTATTTCTCCCAATTTCCATTCTCGGATGAAGTGGAAACTTTGCACGATTATATATTGTCGATGACAACACACGAATCAATTTTTTAAAAAAATAACCAATTTGTTAACTACTTAGGGGTAACTTAGTTTGTTTTATATAGAAAAATGGAGATAAAGCCTGCATTATTGAGGATATTGAAGTAATTGCCTTATAAACTTTGTTTTTATTAATTTTTCTTTCTTTTTTTAATGCTTCGATTATAGTTATGAATAAAACGTCCATTCTGTTAATAATCGCATTAATTAAATAATTAATAAACGCATTTTTTGTTTCTGTCACTGGGAGAGGTGACCCGAGTGGGTAAACGTTTGGATTCCAAATCGAGATTGATCATAAGTTGAAACCAGCTGAACACTGATTTGGAACTTCGGTATTCTTTAAGTCACTGAGTCTACCATCTACAATTTGTATCACTGCTAATTTGGTCGTTGTGCTAGCCCTTGACCATAACAACAGACGAGTTTTACATCCTCTTCTTCGTCGACCATAAAAGCAGACAAGTTTTAAATCATTCTCAACCGTCAACGTTGACTGTCGACCATACAAACAGACGAGTTTTACATCGTCTACCCCATGGATCATAGAGAGAAAAAAACGAGTTACGTCATTTATTCGGTCATTCATTGAAACAGACGAGTTTTACGTCGTCTACCCCATGGATCACAAGGGCAGGAAAGGGAAAGCTAACATTTTTTTTTCAGTCAAATGTTAAGTTTAGTGATGGCAACTTTTAGATGTGAAACAGAAACTAACTATTGAGAGTTTAAACGTAACCAGTCGCAAACGCACAAATCTTTTACTGACAAAACTAAAGATTTAAACACACACACAAGTAAAAGAAAAATGTTTACTTCATTTGTGTTATCCTCGATCTGCTTCCTCAACTGGGCGTCCTCACTCAGGTCCTCCACTTCTTCAGGGGGCAACATGGCCGCCGTGCTCATGTTAACACACTACGAGCCCCGGGGGGGGGGGGCGAAACAAATCCTTACAACAAAACCAACGGACAGAAAAACAAAACTTTCGTCTTTCCAGTAATCCCCCAGAACAAAAGACTTCAGACAAATGGGAGACAAATAGAAACGTCTCTAATCCAAACAGCGCAGAGGTATTTGTCGAATTCAATCCGCTCTTAAAACACACGCGAAAGACAGTCAGTCCATAACAAATATGTGTAATCCAAAATGAAATCACATTTAAGAAAAAAACAAAATTCACTGTAGGGAAAGAATTACAATTCCAGAGTCAAGGTTGGCTTGACAAATCTTAATAGTTCATCGGTAGGTTTCACATTGTTTCCTCCTGTACAAAGGAAATGATACGATTAGAGACAGTATGGGGCATTCAAGAAGAACATTGCTCTCGTTCAGTCATTAGTGTCAATGTTAAAGATGGTCAGTCCGTAGATGCGCTTAATTGTGCAGGAAAAAAATGTCTGCTAGTCTCTACATTTCAAGTAGATACATGGTGAATGTGTGTGGGGAAAAAAGGGGGGTGGGGGCTGTTTCGGTCCCTAGCAGTCATCGGTCAGAACGTGATCCCGGCCTGCTGCCACAGGGCACTAAGCAATATGTCTTGGGAGATAAACGAGGCAACACTCGAGCTTGGACAATAGTTTCGTTCCCCCATCGGTCTGCGCCATTCTGAGATCCCAAAAGAAAAGTAAAAGAAATGAGGTAGGAGATGGATGGTAATATCGGTAGGTACGTTTACATGCTGCTTCTTATGTGTAGTGGTCTAGGTACGTTTACATGCTGCTTCTTATGTGTAGTGGTCTAGGTACGTTTACATGCTGCTTCTTATGTGTAGTGGTCTTCTAAGTTCCAGTAGTCCCTTTAGTGTGTGCTTTCGGTTATTTCGATACTGTACAGCGAGGCGGATGTTTAATGTTACTATGTAGTGATACTGCAAATACTTTAAGAGATTTGATTAACCAAAAGAAAATTAAGAGTCTAAAGGCATGGTTGGTTTAGGTTAAAGCTATTGTAAGAAAGTGGTGTTTATATATATTGTTGGTATAATTTTCACGCTCAAAGTACAGTATAATGTTAGGTACTTAAAATAGCCTGGCAACTATAGTATGTTTTGTTTAAAGTTAAAGACTGCTGCTAACAGGAATATATAGTTCAACTATTGGAAAAATATCTGTGTTATGATTAGTGTGTTTTACATATCCTTTGAGACAAAACAGGTGAGTGCTAATTATCTTTATTTTAATTCTACTTAATTCGTCCCCACTCAGCACGGTTAATGTGTGCTTCTACTCTAGAAACAACAAGAGTCAGTGTACAGGAACGTATGCAGAAACACTTATTGATTCCGTTTTCCCGCCGCCAGTACCGATGGTGTGCTTTATGTCAGAGCCAGACTCGTGGGAGGTCAGCCCTAATACGTTATTACGGTCACTTTCTCTGACCAATTGCCTGGGCAGGCTAGCGGAAACAAATAGTAAAGGAATGATATATCTCTAGTCTGGGCAAAGTGATCAGTTAGCGATCAATTACATAGCACAAAACGCAAACAACAAAACCGCTGTGTCCAGCATCTGGTCAAGTGCAAACAAGGAAAGTGCATGTAATCCTTCCTTCAAAACACACACAATTAATTGAGCGCCCACATGTCTCCAGGTTTAACTTGTCACGTGTTCAAAACACTCACACGTAAGCAGGCAGACTAATGCTGCAAGGTCCAGCAGGTCTCCACAAATCTGTATGAACTCAACAAATGGTACCAGTCACCATCAGGGTATCAGACCTAGCATCTCAGCAGTCAAGAAATAAAACGTAGAAAATATGCACACACCATTTTTTTAAATTGTTTTAGAACTGTTGAATTTTAGCGAGTTGACGCATTTGTTTAAATCGAAGAATAACTAATTGTACATTCTTGGTTTCAATGCTTTAATTCACTTTACTTACTGGTACTTTTTATGTTACTATGAATGAGTACCAAGAATGAATGACATGTAAACCAAGTCGAAACTCTATAACATTGGAGAAATAGTCACATGCTATCACGGTGATATGCAACTTATCATCTCGAAATCTGTGTAGGCTGAGTAAAGGAAGTATCTTTTTTTTACTAACTTCAAAGTTTAGGCCATCGATGTTCTAATGACTCCGTAGTGGTGCTGTACAGAAGGAAATTCTGATACAAAAACACTTCTGTTCAGGCTAATTTTGTTTCATTCTTCCAGAACTAGTTTAACATGTAACAAGTTTTTTTGTTTGTTTTTTGCTTGAATAAAAAATAGAAGATAAATAATCATAGGTCTTCATGGTTACTTAGAGTAGGTCAAAAGTCAGGGTCATGATACAATACAAATCTCTCACCAGTCGTTGAATGAGCTGGTTCCTGTTTGTCAAGGAAGTGGTAGATTATCCACTTTTATTATAAGTAGAGACAGACGGTTAGAATAGGGGAGGAAACTCGTGAAGTGTATTAAACATGAGAGAGGTGTCCGAATTAATAGTACTGTTACTAATAGTAGCAGGATTATGTAAGTGGGGACTATAGTAGATCTATAAGAAAAACTGTACTAGAAGTGTCAGATTGCGTTTAACGAAGACACACAATTCAGGCCACTAAATGAAAGTGATGTGCTTAATGCCTAATGAAGAAAAGAGATTTAAAACTACTATTGAGAACAATGCAGTAAAAGTCTTCATACAGTGAACGTAATCAGCTAATCAGCATTTCTAAAAGAAAAGTGTACTCCAAGGCCATCTTTGTCTTCATAGGAAATGAGATTATGTTCATCTTTGAGTTCAGAGGAAATGAGATTATGTTGACTTTTGAGTTAAAAGAAAATGAGATTGTCTTCAACTTTAATTTCATAGAAAATGAGATTGTCTTCAACTCTGACTTCATAGAAAATGAGATTGTCTTCAACTCTGACTTCATAGAAAATGAGATTGTCTTCAACTTTAATTTCATAGAAAATGAGATTGTCTTCAACTCTGACTTCATAGAAAATGAGATTGTCTTCATCTTTGACTTCATAGAAAATGAGATTGTCTTCAACTTTGACTTCATGGAAAATGAGATTGTCTTCAACTTTGAGTTAATAGACTATCAGAGTCTGCTCCTATTTTCGACCACGAAGAAAACGAAAGTAAGCCGAAACTGTTCATTGAGAGAAAAACAAAACAATTGCAATAACGTGAGCACTCAGTGTTAGTGTAATTACAACACACATCCCGAGCAGCTGTTGAAACAAACAGAGACTAGACCACTTCCAGAGGCAGTACAAGGTTCGCTGAATGTCTCCTCGTGCTTTTATTACGTCGCGTGCTACTTGGATCTACATCCAGGGTCGGATTTAAAGGAGGGCAAGAGAGGGGTTACAGCCCCAGGGACTCCACATGAAAGGGGCCTCCACAAAAGACATAAAAATATATCCGAATTTCCACGGGTCAGAAACTTTATACGGCTAGCAACAAAACAAAATGTGGTGATTAAGAAGTGTACGCGTGTAGCATGCTCGTCGTATGTCACTACAGAGCAGCATTTACATCTACCAAGGGCCTTACCCTCCACAAACTGAAACATACACTTTTAAAAGTCAACTATGCGTCTGAAATATTTGTTTAAAAGGAAAGTGACGAGATGAAATCTATACAGAAACTCCCATTTCTTTCGTCTCAATAGGGCTTTTAGATAGAAGTATTGTCCTACATAAGTGGATCTTTATTGAAGCTTTCGAAAACTTGTAGGGGCCTCCACAAAAATCCTGCCCCTGGCGCCTCCATATACTTAAATCCTGCTCTGTCTATATATAATGTACGGCATTGTTCTTAGTCCGAAAATTAAGGGAAAAAGTAACATCAAAAGAGGACCCATCAGTGACCCATATATATTGCCACACTAGACGCCTATAAAGCATTAAACTGCAGTTGCAGCGGGGGAAAAAAGGGTAGGGAGTAAATTTCAGTTCTCAAAACATGTTAGTTTCAATCAGAAAAATACGCCCAAAAAGTACGTCTTCACAGAGCAGTTAAAATCCAAATAGACTTGATAGCGGCAATGATCTTAAAATCAAATCAAATGCAAACAGAAACCAGAAAAGCCTTAAATGACACTGTCATTTGCACTGATACTTGAAAGAGAAAACGACTTTGTCTTAATGAACCTTTAGAAAAACAACAACTTCCTATAACATTCCAGAGCGAACCATCAGGAGACGTGAAAAGCTCTAAACGTATCCATGCCACAAGGCAAAAGACGGCACAGCTCCGGTCCACTTAATGTCATCATTAGAAATGATCCATCTGGTCCGAGCAACTCCCCCGAGTGACCAGGTCGTGGAACGTGAATGTAGATCAATGGAATCAGGTAAGTCCATGCCACTCCCCATCTCCATCTATCCTAAGGGGTGGCACTGCGCCGCGGCGTACACGAGATCCATCTCCCTACACCACGAGCCGGTAAAGGAGGGCGCGCAAGAAGCGGGGAAGCGGCCAGTCAAAAGAGATTTTTAAGAGATGAGCGAAAAAGGGAAGGGGGGTGTTTGAACTAAATTAGTCACGGATGAAGAACCGACTGACTTTTTTTGTTCTTCTCATTTAAATATTTTATCATCACTAGTCTACCCAACGTATTCACTAAGAGAGAGAGAGAGAGAAGGGGAATGGGCGAAGCGAAACAAGCGCAGCTACTTGTCACAAACACGGGAGCAAGAAAATAGAGAGTTCTCTCCCCATGCTATAATATTGTATATCATAAAGTAAGTAACGCTAGATTCAAGTGCTGGAGGAAAAGACAGGAGGGGGGGGGGGGGGGACAGAGACAGAAAATTTAAACAGACAAAGCAACAGGGAAAAGACTGAAAGGTGGAAGACATTTTTGAGAAAAACAAGAAAGTCAAGATCTGGCCATCGGTAACACCCCTTACTCTCACAACCATATCCTAGGATCTTACGATGCTAATGATCCTTTACCGAAAACGGCAGCGAGAGACATCCACGAGACCAGAGAAGGTGGTCGACATGGGTTGTGATGCCAAAAAGGATTTTTCTCCCGACAGAAAGTGACAGTGGAGCCTGGAGGGTGCATTACGACGAGATACTGTTACCCTGGACTCACTCTCCTCTAACTAGTGTGTACGTATTCACTCAGTCAGATATTCCCCTCCTCTAAGCCCTTTGCAATGACCTCTGGACGCGTTTTTTTATAAGTAGTTGTCTCCAGGGGAGGTAAGTAAGATTGTAAAACCATTGTCCATTCAAACCCGCAACTAAAAAATGTTTCACTAATTAGTTTATAAATTGTATACATTATAGGCCCGCATAGATATTTATGTGTATGTGTGTGTTTGTGAAAGGTTAGGGGGGGGGGAATATACAAATGTAATACAGTTGATTTTTTTCTTACAAGAAATATGTTAAGATACAATTTATTCTAGTAATTTAAAACGTCAATACCCAAAATCCATACAGTCACAGTCGTGAACAGCTATATTTTATAAATGAGATAAAATTGCAGTACAATCCCAATTAGCTGGAAAATGGTGGGTTAGATAACGGAGGGACCTTGCCTTACACACCGAAACAAAGATGACAGGAGACAGTGCCCGAACAAAGGGTAGAACAAATTACCAGACATAATAATACCTGTAGTAATAATAATAATAAGGATTGTCTTCGAGTCCGAAGATTAATGAGGAATGCAGTATTTCCCGTAGATACGCAGCCCACATATTTTCCCACATCCTGGGCAAGCATAACCATTTTCCGCCGGTGGTCAATTAAGATTTTCTTTTCGCCTTGCTGCGTCTGTCTTCAGGAGCGGATTTTCTTTTCTCCTGCGGCCCTTGTGAGTGACCTCCAGCTGTCTCGTTCCGAGGCCGCATGCAGCCAGGTGCTCTCTTCTAAAGCGAGTTGACGCCTACGGTGGTCTTTAAAGCGTAGGGCACCTTGGTATGGACAATATAGAAGGACCTCTTATGGTCCAACAATTACGTTGGGCAGGGCACGTATCCCGTATTGGAGACGAACGTATGCCAAAGGCAGTCTTTTTTGGTGAGCAAACTGAACTCCTAGGGAAAACAAAGTCGGTCAGTTGCATAGTTTTGTTTCCTATTATATTATTATTTCTCTTAATAGTCAAGGATTATAAAATAGTAACATACATTCATGATCATTCATATAAATAAATTAATACTGGCGTATACATAAGTATTCGTACTTATGGTTTACCATTCATTCTTGAACAAACATACAAAATAATACAAACAAACAAAAAGCATGGCTTATTTATTATCTTTGAATTGCAAAAGGTATCACCGTATGAAACGCTGCTGTTATGAAGACCACTGACATCACCTCCCAAATGAAAAACGTCTCGAAAAAGGTAGAAATGTTCAAGAGAACTCTTCAAACCGTAACAGCGCCTCTGGGTATGATCTTTTGAGCCAAATGAAGTCCCACAAGAGGAAGTCTCCCGAAACACGAAGTATCACAAACATTAACAAGATATGTATATATATATATATACACATAGAATTGTTCGAAAACCTAAGCGCGACTTCCTTGCGTGGGTGGTTACATCAGGTTTCAAGACGAACCAGCCAAAGTAATATTTTACACACACACACAAAAGTCGAAACTACAATAAGTCAAGCTAATGTTATCCTCCCCCCCCACCACCCAAAACTCCTTTCTCTTCATTTTATGAAATAGTAATATATTCAGGACATTACAGGGAGGGTGAGACGGACAGAAGATGTAGCGAGAGGTCGGCTACTCTAAGGGAGACAAGGCAAACGTTTTTAATTGAACTGAGACATGAAACCCAAGAAAACGAGTTGCAAAGGTCATCTCCCCTCGTCTCCTGTGTTTTGTCCACGTTAAAGCAGGGACAAACGTAAAGACCTCACACACACACACGCGCAACCACAGTGTTGGTACAAGCAGGAGACACATCCTTTTAACCCACGGTAAGACATTTTTACAAAGCTAATCTAGACTCAATCTGTCTGTCTGGTAAAAAAGTTTAAACATATTCATCTCCCATTCCCCATCAGGTTGAGACTGTGCACAATTATTCATAGTGCCTGACAAGGCATGTCTCATAACTCATGTCTTATAATGAATATCGAATTGATCTAATTGTTTTGTAAAGAGTCAATCTCTTATTCAAATCCTCAAGTTAAGTGTAGTTAAGTGTTCCATTAGCATAAAGACAAGCTGCAGTTCACGCGATAATATGAATAACGACTTATTAATTGTTGTTTTTAATTATGTCCAACTTATATGCCTACTAAATAGATTTTTTCTCTTTATAAAAAAAAAAGTAAACATTTTTTGTGTAAATGTAGTAGTTAGTATGACAGAACTTACCTAACTTAGCAATTCATTTGTAAAAAAAAAAATTTTGACAAAAAATCTAAAACCATTTGCATAAATGTGTTAAAAATATGGTAAATAGTCATCTCCTCTACTACATTCTACATTTCGGGGGCCGCTAAAAATTAGTTTATTAATTATTGGTGATTAATTATTTTGTTTGATATCGAAATAGGTTTTTTAAATGCTACTTAATGAGAGATCTGGATGTATATATGGATTTAATCCCCTTTATTACGTGTTAACACATTTTCACTCCTACTTCCCATTCTCGGATCAAGATGAAATTTTGCATAATTATTCATAGCCGATGACTATTTCCAAATCAGTCAAAAAAAAAAACAACCAACCAATTAGTTAATTAATTTTGTTTATAAAGCAAAAAGGAAGCTAAGCCCAGCCCTTTTCAAATACATGGCAATAATTTGTGTTTTTTTACCTTAGATAAACTTGTTGTTGTTTTTTTTTATATTAATTTTTGTTTTCCTTTTGCTTGTTTTTAACTATATTTGACAGAAAGTCTCCAAATGTTGAGATCTTGTGTTGTTACTGCTGGTTAGGCTTCGGGCGCTGCTTGTAAAACAGAAATGTTAAAATGGACAATCAAACATTGATTTGCAAACACTGAATGTCATTTTAGTCCGAGTCCAGGTTGACTCCTGACTTCTTAGATTCGTTCTGGAGCCAGTGAGAGAGGGAGGCAAGGCCTTAAAACAAATCCAAAGGCGTGCTTTAACGAAGCTGACTCTACGAAATGACTTGGCTTTTCTAAACAACCAAGACTAAGGCTGCTTTATTCTTTCTTATTAAAATAGTCGCGGGCTACGCTGCCCTGCTTCATAGTTGCGCCCAGGTGAAAACGGTCCTAAGAGGAAGCCTTTAGACCAAAAGGGTAGGTATCAACATTAGGCTCTCGTAGGTGCGACTGTCATAGAACAGGTTGGGGTTGCAAAGAAAGCCGTGTTTCAGTGAGCTGTTTCTCAAAAAGGGAGTCTCGCACGGTTAGTGTAGTAAAGAGAAGGATGATGGCAGGGGTTACCGGTGTGCTTGGCCTTCGGCCACGTCTCCACGTCCGGAGTTTCCGAATTTCTAGAAATAGTCGTGTGATACATAACAAACTCTTACAAATAGAACGATCTGTTTAATCAGTCCGGTGAAAGGAAGCTCTTGTTTTTTGTTTTTTGCTGGCCTAGAGTTTCAAGAAACTTCGGCTCACAACTCTAAGAGTTACACATTGGAAATATGTTGTGATAAAAAGGGCTCTAACTAAAAACAACATTTCTCAAAAGAGACCAAAAGCCACACATAAAAGTGTTGATCCACAGACCTATAGGTTGATCTTTTTCACGTTCCCTAGTCAACGAGTAAAACAGTTTCTTAAAGCGTAAGGAACACTTTCGTTTTTTGTAGGCTCTAGTTTTAGCCTTAATGGACATAGGTCGCTTCAATTTAAAAGATATTGAGATCCCAGACCTGGGCTAAGCCTGGAGATGGTTCAATGGGTGATTCTTAAAACAGCCCTACTCAAACTTAAGTTCGGGAAAAAGTCCAGCGTAATAGAAACAAGTTATTTTAAGAAAAATAGCACTGATCTCGTGTCCATAACAGGAAATATATTTAAAATAGGCACATAAATATGGTTATGGAGTAAGCGATCAAACAGCTTTCATCCTAACAATAGTACATGTATTGAAGTTATCTCAAGACCTATTTAAAATTTAGCAAAAATTACATATTAGCCTAAAATTAACTTTTTGGTAATAATTTCCAAAAACATAGGCGCCAATGGAAATAAAAATAAAAACATGTAGCCATGTCAACTTTTTAACCCTAACCTAAGCTACCATTAAAATGTATTTTCTATGGTAATACCTTTACCCCCTCCCCCCCCCGTTAAACTACTATTTTTACGACCTCGTTTATTAAACCTCCTTAAACCTATTCAACAGATTCACTCTCCCTACACAAGCAAATAGAAACGAATCAAAAAAAAAATAAAAAATTCAAAGCCAAACGGTCAATTATGTAAGTAATTATACACTTTGCGAACATGGCAATTACGTTCATCGATTTTCAACTGCAGCTGGTGAAGTATCTAATGAGAAAGTCAATAGTTGTCTTTCAGTTTACAGAAACACTGACTTCAGAGGGCGCCGCAAAAATTGTCATCCATCTGTTCACATTCAAAATGGTCTAAATTAATTGTGAAAAGTGAGCCAATGGGTAGTTGTTTTTTTTTGTTTTTTCCACCTGTTTATGTTCGGGTCGTTGGTTTGTAGCTCTAAAACAGCTAGTACAACTAAATCTATGTAATCGTATTTAATTCTTAATGTTTGATAGACTTCTTTTCAAACTGAAACCAATTCAAACGATATTTAGACAAAACCTCACAACAAATGCCTGTCTTTTCGGTCTCACGTCTCTTGGTGTCGTCCCCTTCAACTTCCAGACCAGCCTTTTTTTATTCACTTGAATTACGACAGACCAACTCGTGGTTTCGTCAGAAACTATTCAGCCTAAACTATCAAAACATCCGCCCAACTGACATCCTAAACACGCAAATACATCCCATAACATCATCCAAAATCTTCCTGGAGCATAAAAAAACGTTGACAGTTTTCTAGTCTGGACTTAGTGGTGCCGTGTGCTCCAGTGTATTTAATAGGGGAAACGAATATAAGGGAGGACCGAACAAACACCTGCATCTTTGAGTGGAGCAGAGGGTACCATAACAACATCCAAAGGTCAAAAAGCAGGTTCGAACGGAGATAAGAATCATGCCTACCGGGAGGGTGGTAATGGCTGGCAGTCCACTCAAGCGTGACAGCGTAAGTCTAATCAATCTCAAGTCAAACACGCGGTGGTAGGCTGTAAGTACAGTGAAATCGATGTGGAGATGGCACTAAGGATTAGGAGTGGAGGGCAGAAAGTCAGGTATCAACCGCAGTGATACGTGAAGTGTAGGTTTAATTAGGACATAGAATGTCTATTTTATCATGTGGAATCCAACCTCCAACAATAATACATTGAAATTTGAAGATTAAAAAAAAAGGCTTTCTTTGAAAGAGTTAAAGCAGTGAAAAAATAGTATTACAGAAGAATGAGCTATTTAAACTGTGACTGAACATTATTAGACAGTAGTCTTACGTTGCTCTCAAAGACCTAGAGTTACCAGTCAGTGAACAGAATAATTCAGTTCAACTTGAATCTTGTCAAGAAAGTGGGCCCCTTTGTGTTTTATTATTATTATTTTAAAGCAAGTTTTGTCTGTAAATGGTGGTGCTTTAGAAAGGTGAACGGTCAACGGGAAGATCCCCCCGCCACACACACTCCCTTAAACTTGTTAAACTCTACAAATTGATTATAGATTAAGTAAACAAAAAATAAATCCGAAACAAAAAGGCTTTAACTTAATTTTAAAATTTGACAGTATGAAAAAACATCACTGCATGCAACATCTGGCGTGTATCAATGAAGTGATCTGACGATGCGAGCTTCACATCCGGAAACACTCCCGAAGAAGGGAGGAAAAGACTTTCCAGTTTAACCTCTTGACGATGTTCAACCAAATCTCTTAACAAGAGACTCTCGTATTTCATGACATGACTGATACAAACTAATTGATACAATCACATTTCGTGTAAGCTTTGTTTTAATTTTTTAAAGTATCTTTTATGTTTTTCATGTTTATTACATCTTATTCTGCAGACCCTCTTAAAAGACAAGTACTTCACAACATCTCTTTCTGACAAGCCCCCTTTAAAAAGACAAGTACCGGGTATTTCATAACATTTCTTTCTGCAGGAAACACGACAAATCGTTCACCCGACATTTCTTTCCCCCGACATATCGTTCACCGACAACTGGTTCACACCGTATTCACACGACAAATGACTCCCTCCAAAAGAGACAGGTTCCATTATAGTTACCGGTACGTAAAGTCGTCGCGAAGTAAGCGTTTTCTGTCCATCAAGACAGAACAGAAGGGTACAAAAACTCATCTGTTCTATATTCTGTCAGATTGTATCAGCGTGTGTAGTCAATGAACTTCTCTGTCTGTTCTATTTTGTGGAATTTTATTTTTTATAATCACAGTGAAAATTTAAATAAGGTTCAAACTAGTAATCTATGTTTTAGTTAGTATTTTCTAACATTTCATTCTAAGAGATACCTTGTAAAGTGACACGTAGAATTAAGTGACTTGTTGAACTACAAGATTTGTTAACAAGATCATGTGATTGATCTCTTTAAAAAATAATTAATTCTTTATTTTCATCTAGCTGACTGAAAAGAAAAGAGCATGGTGCCATTTCAGGTTTCAAACATTAGCTAACCAACCATTTGTAAAGTTTGTTATTTCATTTATTTTTTTGGAGTATGGAAAAAAAGGTGTTGGACGGCTTACAAAATGAAGCACAACTATGACTGACCATATGGACCGACAGAAGAGAGTTCATTATGGAAGTTGTCCAGACGTACGCATATGCTCGGAATCATCTCGGATCACTTTCTCTCCCCCTCTCTTAACATATGTATGAGTAAGTTTACTATGCCCCCCTATTTCCAAAGCAATGACTTGCCCCCTTTTTACAGCTCCTTCCGGTGCTGTATTACTATCCAATGAAACTAATGCTAATAGGTTCGATGACATCTCCTGAGAAATGAGTCTTTGTATGGCCCCGCCATGTTTCAATTTGGTAAAGTGCTTCCCATCGCCCGGGTCGTCTTAATATCCAGTACTTAATCCGACTTCTACGTTACTTTAGAGTCTAATGTCATTATCCTATTTCTCGACGGGGTTCTCGGGTTACACATACACTTAGTCGTGGATGTAGCAGTCAGAAGAAGGGTGACTGAAACGACCGGTCCTACTATTTACTCGCTAGTGTTAAAGACTCAGAGTAACTTGCTTTCAATAGTAGGTATTAAAGTAGTGACTTCAGTAAAAAACGAAAACATAAATAATGAATCGCCTTTAAAACAAATTACAAGTTTTTACAAAAGAAAATAAGGCTTCGCATTTTGTTGTTGTTGTTGTTTTGTCCTGAAATATAAGCTCGTTGTGATAGGTATGAATATAGACATCTAGCCGACCCAATCAGACTTGAAGGAGAGTGCGGAAGTGTGTGTGTGTGTTGACGAGAGAGTGAAAGAGAAAACCATGTGAGGAAATATAAAGTCATTTATATCTGTTCACACATACACATAATAATAATACCAACAGTTTTGTCTGGTTGTACTCAAAACGAGAATTGAAATAAACATTCAGGAAAACCTAATAATGTAATAAGGTAGGTGATGACTTTGAGTATATATAGCCATGTTCACAAACATATAAATCATGAGAGAAATCAGGCCATATATCCATTTCACAAGGATTCTCAGTAATACTCATTCCAACAACAGTGAATCTGAATAGATATTATGCTTAATATGACTTTGCAAAGCATACTGATGAGCATCCCAATCAATAGTGCCTGCCGATTAAAACTCTTGAGATAAGTTCATTGCTCAGTGTAATACCGGCCATGCATAGTGGCAAAGTGCTCTGGTAAAAGCTCGGATTTTATCAGGATGACTATGAATCCGACAAAGTAGCCTACCCATTTCATTTTCTGAACTGAATGTCTATATTACATATCTAGACTTACTGTTTGCGTGTTTTTTCAGTACACGGACAAAAGGTTTGATCTCAGACAGACAACATGCCTCACTATATTCAAGAAGAACATTTAGACCTATCATTTTAGTTCTCTTGTTTATGTTTGTAATGCTCTCACAGCGCCTTGAGCCTACATCATGTTTGTTAACAACGCTCTATAAAATAAATTATTTTATCTCTACACAACCAGTGGAGTTTACAACAAACAAGATCCGAGGCATAAAATAAAAACTATATAAAGGGACATAATTCATAAATATCGTCGACCACAATTGGCAAATGAAAAAGAAGTTACTACTCTTGAAGAGGATCATAATAATCTTTTGAAATATTCAAAAATCTCTCTGAATATTCTCATGGGTGTAGCCAGGAGGGGGGGGGGGGGGGTTGGGGTTCAAACCCTCCCCCACCGAAATAAAATCCCCTCCGGCAGGGAGGGGGGGGGATCGGAATTTAGTGACTCATTTTTTGCTTTGATTTTGTTTATTTTAGGTGCGATTTTAATACTAAACCATCACTTGTCGCAGCATAAATATATATATTTTTAAAAGGTTTTCATTCAAAACCGTTACAATATAACTGTTTACATCAAATTGCCCTAGAAATAACAACTTTTTTTTCTTGTTATAATTAAAGCTCTACTGTGTCCTTATAAAGTTACCCTTTGTGATCCCATCTAAACATTTAGCTACCCTTGTCATTTCCTATTTAGCATCTTGAATTGATTTAGAAGCTTCACAAAGAGTGCACTTTATATGATACAAAGTGATCTGTTAAAGGTTGCTTTACTTGAAATGGTTTCCCAGAGATTGCAATAGTCAGTTAACTAACAAACTACATAACAGCGATAAGGTAAGTACAATTCATCAAAATGAGGACTGGAAAAAAATCAATCGGAAACAATTTAGGTTGACATTGAACTTTCAAAAGCCATTTTTCCTTCCACAATTTTTCACTCTTAGAATGTTTCATACTTTGCTCCTAACATGTTCCCTGTCAACTCACATTGAAATATAACTTCTATGTGCTCCTGCAACCACTGCCTGATTTCTTATACATCTAATGTTCCACTATTTTGTTAACCTCTTTTTTCAGCCACCAAGATCACTAGAATTTTGTGATGTAGGACACTCTCTTCACTTTTTCACTGCCTTATCCTATTGGTTAGGTAGGCAAATTTATGCCGCCCAGGAAAAAGTATTATGCAGATGGCAAATAAATTAACTTATGTTAGCATGCCCCATTCCTGCTCTATTTCCCCTCACAGCTGCACCATTGGCTATCATTTTCATACACCCCTGCAACAGGCGATGGAACAACTGCAGCTGAGATTCCTCTCTTAATTTTTTTCCGATGTTCAACCATTAAAAAAAGGTGTTGCTTTTCAAGTGATTAGATGCAATAAAACTATGGTCAATGTTGAGTTTTTGGGGTAACTAGTTTAGTAAATTGTTATATATATTATAATCTAAGTAACAGATATGATACAAACTTTAGATTACCAATTAGACTGATATTTAAGGGTCAGTTTAAGCCTACTAATTAACAGAAGTATTTTAATATTATTAATATAATTAGTACATACAATATGCATTTAATTTTGAATTATTCACTATAATTTAAGAGTTTAGTTACGAGGGAATTAAGATAACTTACTATGCTGAGTTGTGTTACCCTCATTTATTATTAAAATTACTTCTAGATAGGTTATTGATTACCTCATCTGTAATCAGATTAGCCTGCATTTGCAGTTCTTGCAATTCACTGCGCATGTCATTGTCTCCTTTGCCTTCAGTAGACATTGTGAAGATTCTTTAAGTTTTACTATAAAAAAAAAAGAAGACACAATCATAATGTTGTTTTAAAAATAAATAAATTGTAGGTAAAAAAAGATTAATTTTTTTATACTTTTCAAAGATCTAGTATAGTATGCATGAATGAACATATAGTTGTTTTTAGAGCGATAGTTCCCACAAGGTTGTCACTGCCAGAAGTGATAATGGATTTATGCACTCCAATACTTACTGGCTCGCATCTCAAATATCTTATCTTATATAATACAAACGTTACTTTAAAAAGAAGATGATTACATCCTACATGTCATGTATGTTAAACAATAACTTAAATTCTGCCAAGTCATTGGTTTTCCTGGCTGGCTCAGGTAACCCATTCCATGCTCTAATACTGCTAGGGAAGAAGGAACATTTGTACAAATTTGTCCTAGCATATGGGATGAGGAATGTGCCTTTATCTTTGTGTCTTTCTGAGTATTTTATTATATTTTGTTTTCGTATTTGAAGATTATGGTTCAGTGTTTTATGTATAATTGCTACTTTACTTTTGAGTCTTCACTCCTGAATGCGAAAGTTAATGGACCACTGTAGCTCCTATCATGCAAATTGTTCTTATACCAAAGACTAAAGACAGTATTTTCTTTTCCTGGTAAGCTGTTTGGCACAATAGCTACTGGAGGCCTATTAGTAAACAAAAGCTGCTGCGAATGGAAACATCTTGATAATAAAATTCAGCAGCACAATGTTTCTGTAAATCACATTAAAATGTTTGAAAAATGTTTTGAATGCTTCTTCAGAGTTGAAAATAATCTACTTCCTAGTCCAAATCTCCAGCAGGAAAAGGGGACACGACTGAACATCAGTCCAGCGCACCAACAACACAGCCATCCATACTTATAAGGAGGGGGTGGCAAGTAAGACAACTGCCCCAGGTCTGCCTGGGGGGGGGGGGGGGGGGGGGGGGGCCGCCAATTGTAGATTTCCTTGCCACCTTCAGCTTCGCAATCCAGATCAGTTCTCACTAACTAGGACTTGTTACTCAATATTTTGGAAGCCTACAAGGCATCCATATGATACCAATTACCATGCAAGCTCTTAACTCTCTCGCTGTAAATATTTATCCATGTTTCAACGAAATTCTTCCTTTCACTCATTACTATTTCACTCACCTGTTATTATTAAGCAGCAGTAACTTTTTGGTTTGTTATCAGAAAGTGTTTTATTAGTATAGAATTAAAGGGGAAAGCATTCTCTTTTAATATAGTAAAGTAGTAAAGTTCCCTTTTCAGACCTTATGGTCTATAAAGCAGATGATGTAAAGGTCATTTTTTTCTGTGGCCTACGGTTAACGAGGGTGTAATGTAACCAGCACAACCACCAAACGCCATTACTTTTCACCAAAAATGTCAGGTACCCAATATAGCTGGACGGACTCAGAGATGCCAAAAGATCCCAAAAATAAAAATCCCAGCCTTCACCAGGATTCAAACTCTGGACCCCCAGTTCGGAAGTCAAGCGCCTTCATCTCCATTTTTATATAACACACATTAAAGTATTAAGTCAATGATTTTTTATAATTTAAAGAGGTCAAATCAACGATGGTATGATCAATTAGGAGATAGAGAGTTAAGAGTTTTAGTTTCACATAACGTTCAGTTTCGGTAAAGACAGCACCTAACCCTGACCTGTCGATTCTACAAGGCTATCGTTGTTTAACAGTTCACTTTGGCATCAATAAAACAAGTAGTCGGATGCGACCAATAAACATAGTTTATTTTGTAAATAAACAGCATCCAATTGGATTTCAATAGGAAAACGTGAAGTGATCAAGTTTTAATCAGTTGCAAGGTTTTATTTATTTCTACATGAGTCATAGGTCATTTAATGTGCAACTTAAATGCAACTTTTTAAAAAATTGATTTTTTAAAATGAAAATCAATAAAGAAATCATACTGTTTTCTTGATTCTTGAGGGGATATGTTAGGAGACCGCCCACAAAATTAAAATTTTCATGGTATTTAATTTCATATACACAGGGGGTAAACTATTTTTGGATATGAACAGTATCACAAGACATCCCCTAATATTTTAATCTCCTAAAAAAAATTTCTTATCTCTTAATACCCTTTTTATGCCACCTTTTTCTGACATCACAACTTATTGGTCTACACAGGTTGCGACATTGGAAGTCAGTGTTGAGGCTTACCGATTGGTCTCAATTAATGTGCTATACGGTTATTTCAACCAATCAGCATCCAGAAAGTTTGGTGATGACGTATTCATTTGTTTTCCCCAATAGGCTACTGTGCATATTTTGTTATCATTATTTATTTTAAAAACCCGTGAATCTGCGAACATCAACGGACAACTGTAGCTCTTATCGCAGACCTTGTACTTAAAGAGCATCAATTTGGTTTCAGCAATCGGACTGCGCATCAGGAGAGAAGATATATATATAGTACTATTATTAGTGCAAAGCCACAGGCCAGGACATTTCTGTGAATAAATCTGTCTATGACCATCTAAGCAACTACCGTATTTGGTTATTGCAAGTGTTTAGGTTCTCCCCCCATAATTAATAATTACTTTCCAGCATGCTTAGCAGAAATTATTATTGTCTAGTTTGTTGATTTTTCATGCTAAATGTTTCTGAAACATTAATTATGTTTATTAACCTTAAAACGCGAAATCTTTCATGCACAACAATCACAATACAGTATGCAATTAGTGAAAGGCCAATAGTACTAGCAGTAAAGTATGCATGTAAAGTAACTGAAAGTGATATGTTTAGTATAAAAAATAAGGCCTACAGAGTTAGAGGCAGATGAGCCCGTTAACATTATGTGGTTTGGACATTTGGTATTACTAGATCTATATTTATAAGATCAGGGCCCCTTGCTCTGCTTTCACTTTAATTTACTTTAAGGCTACCTCTGACTACTCTGAGTAATATTAATATTATTATTTATTATTATTAATTATTATATAGTATTATAGTAATAGTAACTAATAGAGTCTAAATCTGGAGAGTATGTTATATATTTTATAGAATTTAAGACTAACTTTGAAAAGTTGATAACTAAAACTAAATTGTCTCTAAGTTAAGCTAGACTAAGAGTAAGAGTAAGATTAATAAGAAAAACTAAAACAAAGATTCTAGATTTCTACTAGTGACTAGTGAAAAATCTAGTCAGACTCGATCTACTCATCTAGTCTAGGTAGCTAGATCTAGATTATTTATAGGATACTTTATCCAAGATTGATTTATTATTAATAGATCACTTGTTTTAGACTCAGACCTTTTATCTATAATGTGTCAATGTATATTGAATGAAACTAGACTCTCGATTCTAGGGTCTGCAATGTTGACAAATTGGCCCGTCCCACAAATATGGCGATACAGTGACGTCACATCTGTATTATTATTCTATAACAAAATATGGGAAATAACTCTAAAAAAAAAGGACCATTCATTCTGTTAAAAGCCTTAGTGGGCATCGATCGATTGACATTTTCTTTTAGTTATCTAAGTAATATAAATCTACATAGATCTATAGTGAGTCTGTATATTATAGATCTAAAATCTAGATCTGGATTGAGAAACAATAGGAAAATAATGTCATATTTCAGCTAATTATGACAAATCAAATCGTGTAGATGATTAGTTATATTTTGAAATAGTTCCTTTTTCGTATCGGAGTTCAATTTGAAATGTGACGTCACATAAGCCAAGTCAACGAGCTTGTTGCGTTTTTAAAATGGCTGTCGCATGAAATCAACACTAATTGGTAAGACGCGTGTGGCTTTCTTGGACTATTTAGACTAGATCTAGACGCTAGATCTATTCTCTATTTCCTAATTAAAACAAATTAATTTTTTTCGCGTTATATTTGAAATATTGTGAACCAATCTAAACATAATGAATGTTTTACTTGGTACCGATTTAAATCTGCTAGAATTAGTAGAATGCGACGATCTTCAAAAAGTCCTTCCTGCTAGGTCTGTTGACGTTGGTGATCACGATACTTTTTACGATAGCTCTAAAGCGGTTCAAAATGAAGATTTATTAAACAATGGTTCGTTAACATTTGACGAGGATTTTCAAACAGAACCATTCAATAGTGTAAGCGTTTCAGATTTATCTTTTAATAGTGCTGGAGATTTTAATGAACCACCTTTCTGGGAACAACCTACTGACAGCATGATTATGATGGATAGATCTAGTAATAACACTGATAAATTCTCATTTGTTGCTGTTAGTCCTGAAACTGACTTGAGTCTGAGTGAAAGTGATTTAGATCAATCTGCAACAATCTGTAAAAAATCCTGTAGAAGATCAGCTAGATCCAGCTCTGGTTACAACAATGTCGACCAATTTTCTCGAAATGATAAACCTTACCATTTTTCTCATATGAAACATTCTACATCCATAAGAAGTAAAAACCATTGGGGTGATAGTAATTCAAAAAACGCTATAGCAGCTAGAGATAATAGGCTTAAAAAGAAACAATACATAGCAGGTTTGGAGGAATCTCTAAATGTTTATCGTACTGAAAATCAACAATTGTTAGAAGAAAACAAGAAGAATAAAAAAACAATGCAAGAACTAAAAAAAGAAGTCATTTATTTAAAAAGTGTTATTGCAAACCAAAGTACTCTGGCTGCTATATTAAAGAATGTTGCAAAGACCCCAAGAATAAATTTATCATCATCTTTTCAATATGTCGAATCTGGAAATAATCCAGCTTCAGATTCAAAAAATGTATCTGCTGAGATTGTAAATGACATTTTTAAAGTAACTGTAAATAGTGTTACCAATGAAAGTGTTCCAAAATGTTCTAGAAACCTGCGTTCATCTAAACCTCGTCTCTTAGACACTCTTTCAAAAATTCCACAACAGGATTTCAAGAGAAAACACAATGGAACAAATGTGCCTGTTACTTCCAAACAAAAAAAATGTAATCTCAGCAGTGACTATGTCAGTCAGTGTGAAACACTTATAAATGTTGAAGACACAGATTCTGACAGCTCACTAGAAACAGAACATTCATCAGAAAGTTCAAATGTAGGAATATGTTTGCATGTGTCAGGCAACAATGTATCTTTAGAACTTTGTTCCAAGTGTAATGCAAGAGCATTATCAGAAATAATGACAGATCATGCATATGTTAAAAATTAATTAGATAACTGTTTAATGTACTGGTACTAAACGTACTTTGAATATCTCAGCAAGAAATTTTAGTAATTGTTAACTTTAGCTTCCACAAATAGTACATAATAGTTATATGTAATATAAAAGTTTGTTGTTTTTTTTTTTGTTAGTTATTTTAGTGGATTTTGTTTCTTGACATGCATATATATTAGATGTATGAGATTGATGTGCAAGTTTTACATTTCAGCCCAGCTGTGGTTATTTCTGAATTTGTACAGACTTCAGCATCTTCATCTCTTAGAAGTTAATTCTTCACCAAAATAAACAGTGGTCCGTTGTAATTTTATAAGATATTTATGTTGTACTTTATTAATTAGATAAATATTTGTGTCTGTGTCATGTAATAATATTGATGTAATTTTGTAAATTAAATGAGTCATGAAGGAATTAATGTGGTATGCATATAATATGTTAATGTGATGTTAGCTTTAAAGTCACGAGTTAGGTATTTTGTATACTCAAAGACTTTTCTTTCTTTTACAGGTGATGGTCCTCCAAAGAATACTGTCTGTCAAATCAGACTATGGTTGAGAAGCGATGAGTCTGTAACAAACAGACAAGTTATAGTATTAAATAAGGTTAATTTAAACATGCATTGTTTATTTAGAAGGCTTTCTAATTAGGCTCACTAACTCCAAGTATGAGCAAACCATAAATAACCAATATAGAGCTCAGCTAACACATTGTTCAGCTGAGTCAAAAATCAGTTTATAAACTAATTACTCTTACTGCCTTATCTATAAGATAATTGGGTTGAACGTAGATGGGCTTTGATTTTCAAAATCATACAAGTTCTAAAGCTCGAATCCAACTTATGGAAACAACAGCTACATACATTTCTGAACTATTCTTTGCTAGTAGTGATACTAGTACTTTCAATTCCTTCTGATCTTGAAATATTAAATACTTAACATTGGAGATCAGCTCCCACATTGTTTTCAAATATTGACCTTGAAGCATGCTTTATATGTGTTATATAGGTTATGAATACTTTATTATATCAGAAGAAATTTATTTAATTCTTAAATGTAACTTTTTAATTTTTTTATGATTTATATATTTTTTTTTAAAAATAATTGCAGATGTTAAGTTTTTCATTAACTCACTTGTAGTATTTATTCATACCATTCAAGAAGGACACTGAAGCAAATTTTTTTACAATTTTAATTAGTTTTCCTTTCTATTTCTTATTATCAAAGCATAAATTTGTACTCTTGATCAGGGCTTTGTATGCAGACAACAAATCAGGGTCATATGTGGTAGATGAAGATCTGTATTTTTTGTATTTTTTTTTTGACATTTAAATTAATTGTTGTAAGGTATACATATATGGTGGGCCTGTACCTACTTATAACTCATTCAGTGCAACCTTCTGAACAGCCTCAAAATGTCATACCGGTATTATTAAAGTCTCTAAATGGATGCCTGAAAAACATAATACATCATCTGTCTTTTGTATCATCAAAGGTTTAAATGTATATAGATACCGGTACCTTTAAAGTAAGATGTCAGGACATGTTTTCAGTCTAGGTTCTGTTGATGATGCTACCGAAATAAATTCTATATTTTTTTAAAAATAAAATCCATTTTATTTTATATTGTATACACCTTAGTATTGTTCCTCTTATTGTTGGTGTATTAAATGTGTTGCTGACCTGCCTTTTTTGTTCTGATCCTGATACTGCAGATGGTTTGATTGAAAGATCTAATCTTGTGAACATTATCGTAACATGAGATCCAAAAGATCTAGTCATCTACTTCCTCTCTAGATGTAGTATGTGTAGATGTTGGATAACTTTCTATAACATCTCATTTACATGGCTTTCACTGATCTTATTTGCATTTAAAATTGGTTGGCAAATATGTCTTGGAGAAAATATAACTGAATTTTGTGTTATTGCATTTTATACCAAATTGTAGCTCATCATGTACCGTTACCTTAAAGCTACCTTTCCTTTTTTCCTTATTAATACAACATAATAAATCATTTTATTTTGAACGTATTTTTACTTCAAATCTTATTGTTACAAATAAAAATGCTTCTATACTTGTTAAGTTATTTATTTATTAAAATGTACTGTCAACATAATCTCTTTATACTTAGTGGTCATGGTGTTTAGTTCACCCTTCAAATACAGTGCCGTAGTTCAAGCGATTCATATATCAATGTCCCTAACGATTCATATATCAATGTCCCTAAAGCCTGTTTCAAGAATGTGAGAATGCAATATTTATGATATAATAAGATGAATGCTAATGATATAATAATGCATCGATTTTCATAAATAGTACTTTTGTAATCAATTTAAACTATAGATAGTTGCACACAGATAGTGGGTTGCAAACCTGAACAATATGCATTAAAAAAAAAAGTACTAGCACCGGTACTTGTAATATGTGACGCCTTAATATCAAATATCTGTGAGGTTCTTGCAGATTTGTAATTTTTAGTTACCGTACCCAGTACACAATCCAAAATTCGTTACAGAACATAAAATATTTTAATATCACAAACTTGAATAATAAATAGCATTTGCAATGGTCTAAGTAGGCCTACTGGTATACAGATGGCTCTAAATCAACACCGATAACAGTAAACACAGGTGTACCTCAAGGAACAGTCTTGGGTCCACTACTATTTTTAATTTACATAAATGATTTACCAAATAGCATTACTTCAGGAACAAAAGTTAAATTATTTGCAAGAGCATGGAATGGGTTGCCTGAGCTTGCCAGAAAGACCAGTGACTTGGCAGAATTTAAGTCATTGGTTAATATGCATGACTAAATGCATGACGCGTAGGACGTAATCATCTTCTTTTTTGAAGTAACGTCTGTATTATATAAGATAAGATATAGAACAATAAAAACTACACAAGACACAGATATTTTACAAAGAGAGTTAGATGAATTACAGAAATGGGAATCAAATTGGAGCATGTCTTTCCACCCAGAAAAATGCCAGTTGTTAAAAGAGTAACAAAAAACTAAAACAAATTAATTCCACTTATCTTATTCATGGCAAACTAGTAACACAGACTAAAAACGCAAAATACCTAGGTGTTATAATAAATGAAAAACTGTCATGGAAACCACATATTGATGAAACTATTTAAAAAATCAAACAAAGCATTAGGATTTATGAAAAGAAATTTCTATAAATCAAATAAGAACATAAAACTAAAATGTTATTTAACCTTGGTTAGGCCAATAATAGAATATGCATCCTCCGTTTGAGACCCCTCAACTCAAGAAAACAAAGAAACTGGAACATACACAAAATAGAGCAGTGAGATTCATAACAAACGAATATTCCCATTTAATTAGAGTAACACCTTTAGTAAAATCACAAAATTTAGAAAGCCTCCAGGACAGAAGACTCAAAAGTAAAGTAGCAATTATACTGTCACGTATTACGAATTGAATTCTACTTTTAAATGGCTTGCCTAGGGGAACGTGACAATAGAATAGCAGTTGTGTCACTTATAATAAGTCTGAATTTAATCAAAGACTTACAATGAATAACAAAAAAAAAATGACACAAGAAATCGGAAGGTAAACTATCAACTTAATGTTTAATCAAATATAAAGTTACAAGAAAGAAAAATAAACATTTACTCAATACAGAATTGATGTGTTGACCAAAACCCTTTTACAAAAATGGCATGTAAAAATATTACAATACAAGAGTTTGAAAATGTAATTACAAATACAAGCAAGCAAGGCCTTAAAAAAAATATTAACTTACACGATCAAGTGGTATACCACGCACGGGTCACGCAATGTCTCCGCTATTCTGTCTCACGGCTGTCTCCGTATGTCTGTCTGTCAACGTCACGCGGGCGGTCTTTATATAATATACCGCGCGTCGATTTCAAGACAAATCTAGGAATTTCTCGAAACAAATACGTCATCAATTTCCCAGATCTAGAACGCTCTTCAAAGAGACAGAAAAAAAAACACCCTCCTTTCAACCAGAGGTACACACACAGGTCAAGGACCGGTCACTGTCGGTGTGGCTTGACGAATAAAAAAAAACTTATTACACAAGGGGCAGATAACCTCCCCGTCTCTCGACCGCAACAGGTCAAAGAAAAAAAAAAAAACAATGCCTAGATACGTAACACCTCCCTCCTAAAAATAAAAAGTTTACATTTCCACGAAATGGAAATCTTTTTAGAATTAAAAAAAATATTTACATTACAGAATGTATTTATCATGATATATATATATAAAAATATACATCAAAATACATTTTACAATCTAGATAAGGCATCGGCGATAACATTTTCGCTGCCTTTTATGGGTTTAAGATCTAGGTTGTACTCTTGTAAAAATAAACTCCACCTGAGAAGTCGTTGGTTCTTGCCAGACATTTTGTGGATAAATGTAAGGGGATTGTGGTCAGTAAATACAACCAGTGGCCATCTGGACCCACTGATATAAAAATCAAAGTGTTGTATAGAAAGAATCAACCCAAGACATTCTTTTTCCACAGTAGAATAATTTCTTTGATGTCTAGTAAATTTCTTGGAAAAGAAACAAATAGGGTGCTCTACTTGGAAATTATCTTCTTGGTAAAGGACTGACCCAACACCTGTGTCACTGGCGTCAATAGCTAACCTAAAAGGTTTTCCGAAGTCAGGAGCCATCAAAATGGGAGAGCTAGATAATATCTGCTTGATCTGGTTAAAGGCTTTCTGACATTCATCCGTCCAAGTAAATCGGACGTTCTTTCTCAGGAGGTTTGTTAAAGGACTGGCAATGACAGAAAAATTTTCGCAAAATTTTCTATAATATCCAGACATTCCCAAAAATCTTCGGAGTTGTTTCCGATCAGCAGGGATAGGGAAAGCTTGGATAGCTTCTACTTTGGCCATTACAGGTTTCACCTGGCCTTGTCCTACAATATGGCCTAAGTATTGGATGGAAGCCTGGCAAAAATCACTCTTACTCAGGTTTACAGTAATTTTTGCATGTAACAGTTTAGTAAAAAGACAATGCAGTTGTTTACAATGGCTAGAAAAATCTTGGCTAAAAATTACTACATCGTCTATGTATGCGTGGCAATTCTCCATGTCAGCAAGCAGGGCATTTATCATTCTCTGGAAAGTGGCAGGAGCATTCTTCATGCCAAATGGCATCACTTTGTATTGGTACAAACCATCAGGGGTGACAAAGGCGGAGATTTCCTTTGCCCTATCAGTCAGGGGAACCTGCCAATAACCTGAAAGTAGGTCTATTTTGGTGATGTACTTAGCGTCACCAATACGATCTATGAGATCGTCTATCCTAGGGATAGGAAACGAATCGGTCTTTGTTACAGCATTTACCTTACGGTAGTCTGTACAAAAACGATAAGTCTTGTCCTGTTTAGGTATCAAGACACATGGGGAGCTCCAGCTACTGGAACTTGGTTCAATGAGGTCATTTTCAAGCATATACTTGATTTCTGACCTAAGTATGGCAAGTTTTTCAGGGTTGACCCTGTAAGGATGCTGCTTGACTGGAGTAGCCTCGCCAACATCTACATCATGCATTATAACATTAGTCTGTTTTGGTACATCAGAAAAAATGTCATTAAATTCATTAATGAGTTTCATGATAACTGGCCTTTCTGTCGAAGACAGATGAGACAGTTTTACATCCAAATTCTGTAATACAAAAGAATTAGGTATTTTGTATTGTCCAAATTTCTCCTTTACAATATCATCATCAATAGGAGAAACATGGCTATTTGAACAACTTTTGACTGTATTTAAAACACAATTACTCTTCTCTGAGTGATCTGGCCGAGATACATAAGGCTTCAGCATGTTTATATGACATAACTGAGTCTTTTTCCTACGGTCAGGGGTTTTGATTGTATAATTGAGGTCACTAATTTTGGTCTCAATTTCATAGGGACCAAAATATCTGGCTTGCAAGGGTTGACCTGGTATGGGCAAAAATACAAGCACCTTATCCCCGGGAGAAAATTCTCTAACACGGGCCTTTCTATCATACCAGCGTTTCATGCTGGATTGGGTGTTTTGTAAGTTATTTTTGGCCAGAACACAAGCATCATAAAGTCTAGTTTTAAACTTAATTACATATTCTAAAAGTCCTTCAGTGGCTGTTGGTGACAACAAAGTCTCTTTTATACATTTCAAGGGACCGCGCACCGAATGGCCAAAGACTAAGTCAAAAGGGCTGAATCCCAACGATTCCTGGACGGATTCACGGGTTGCAAACAGTAACATGTGGATTCCTTCGTCCCAGTCTTTTTCGTGCTCAAAGCAATAGGTTCGGATCATGTTCTTGAGAGTCTGATGGAATCGCTCAAGAGCGCCTTGCGACTCGGCATGATACGCACTCGACATGCAGTGTTTGATGCCCAACTGAGTCATGACTTGCTTGAAAAGATTGGCCGTGAAATTCGTTCCTTGGTCCGATTGGATGGACTTTGGTAGACCAAATAGAGTAAAGAACTTGATTAAGGCCTTTACAATGTTTGATGCTTTTATGTTCCTTAGAGGAATAGCCTCAGGAAAACGAGTTGAAGCACACATAATGGTCAACAGGTATTGGTTGCCAGCTTTTGTCCTTGGGAGAGGACCAACACAGTCAATAAGTACTCTGCTGAAAGGTTCTTCAAAGGCTGGAATCGGCTTCAGAGGAGCAACAGGGATCTTTTGATTTGGCTTGCCAACCATCTGACAGGCATGACAGGATCGGCAGTACTGGATGACATCTTTCTTCAAACGTGGCCAGAAGAAGTGTGACATAATCTTGTGGTATGTCTTGTGGATGCCGAGATGACCTGACATTGGTGTTTCATGAGCCAGATTCATGATGTACGCTCGGTATCTTTCTGGTAACACGATTTGATGGCATATTCTCCATTCTTCTTCGTTTGATGCGTCTGGAGGTTTCCATTTCCTGAAGAGCATATCATCTTGGATGTAGTAGCACGTTGATGCTAGCTCTGCCTCTTGTGATGTCATTGCGGTTTCTCGGAGTTTGGCGAGCTCTGGATCCTTCTTTTGGTCCTCAATCAACTGTTTTCGAGTTGATGCCGGCTTTTCAGAATTTGGCGTTGGTTCTTCTTCAAGAGAAGCAAAGAATGTGGTGCTCAAGTCCACATCATTTTGGTAACTGTTGGCTTTGATGACGTTTTCTTCTTGAGATGCTTTCAACCTCATTGCCCTTGTTACTGCACACGCTGGATATAACTCTAGGTCTTCCTCGGGTGTGGCAGATAAGTCGGGTGTTTGAGTGACGATGGGTTCGGCTATCACCTTTCCACCTGCTAAGTCATTGCCTAACAGCAACGAGATGCCTTCCAATGGTAATGTTGGTCGGACACCTACAACAACCGGTCCAGTAATGAGATTTGACTTTATGTCGATTAGATGTAGAGGCACATCTATACATCCAAGCTCTACGCCTCGTAACAGGATGCTCTTCCCAGTCGATGATGATTTAGACAAGGGCAAGATACCCTCTAAAAGTAACGATTGTGAGGCACCTGTGTCTCTCAAAATGGTGATAGGTCGTAGACTTGTAGAATCACCGGGTAGTGATACGAATCCTTCCGAAATGAAAGGCTTAAAATCCTCTAATAAAACATCAATTTTGGTTGATGCAGACTGGACTTGGGTCGAACTCTCGCTGGAGTCATTGACATCTCTAGGAGACGCAGTGGAGAAACTCTTTCTTGAGTCAGTAGAACATCTTTTGGATGTATTTGGAGAACTCTTGATGGAGTCATTAGAACATCGGGGTGATGTCTTATGGGAACTCTTGATAGAGTCATGGGAACATCGGGATGATGTATTATGGGAACTCTGGATAGAGTCATTGGAACATCGGGGTGATGTCTTATGGGAACTCTTGATAGAGTCATGGGAACATCGGGATGATGTATTATGGGAACTCTGGATAGAGTCATTGGAACATCGGGATGATGTATTATGGGAACTCTGGATAGAGTCATTGGAACATCGGGGTGATGTATTATTGGAACTCTGGTTAGAGTCATTGGAACATCGGGGTGATGTATTAGGTAAACTTTTGTTTGAGTCATTGGAACATCGGCTTGATGTATTTGAAAAACTCTTGTTTGAGTCATTGGAACATCGGCTTGATGTATTTGAAAAACTCTTGTTTGAGTCATTGGAACATCGTAAAGATGAATTTGAAGAACTCACTGTTGAGTCATTTGAACACCGTGGAGACATTTTCGGAGAGTCTTGTACAGTCAATACATTTGAAACAGGTGGTGTCGAGGTATTCTTGATATGGCTTGATGATGAGGGAGTAAACCTCGACGACCACTGTACTGTGCAAGCGCTGACTTTTGAAGGAGCTTTTTCGTTTCTCTTCCTCAATTTCCAACAATCGTCAATTTTATGTCCTTCTCGTTTGCAGTAGGAACAAGTAGCTTTACTTGTAGTAGGTTTTCTGTCATTTGTACTGCTGTTCTTGATGGAGTTGCTAGCAATGGACTCAGGCTGTTTGACTTGTTTTGGCTTGACATCCGTCGTATACTTGGCAAATTGATGTGATATTATATAATCGTCTGCCAACACTGCAGCCTTGTGCACATCTTACTCGCCACGATCAGCTATATGCGTACGGACGTCCAGCCGCACACAACTCTTGAACTCTTCCATCAGCATTAGGTTCTTGAATTTGGCAAAGTCGGTGCCGATTTCCCTGGAAGTGAGCCATTTCTCAAAGCGTCGCTCCTTTTCCCGCAGGAATTCTACATGGGTTTGGCCATCCGATTTGCGACAATCCCTGAACTGCTTTCGGTAAGCTTCCGGAACAAGTTCATATGCCTTAAGAATTAAGGCCTTAACAACATTATAATCTTTTTGTTGTTCAATGGTCAAAGAACAAAATACCTCTGCAGCTCTACCAGTCAAAACTGTTTGCAGCAAAGTGGGCCACAAAGTTTCAGGTACATTAAAATTTTTCACAGCAAGTTCAAATTGTGGAAAATAATTGTCAATTGTGGCTTCATTAAAGCGTGGAATTATTTTCAAAAATTTTGTTGCTTCAGCAGTATGACTGGCAGGGGAAGAATCTGGTCTTACATTAGCAGCTAACTCTAATTTCTTTAACTCTATTTTTAATTTCATTTCCATTTCTTTCTGCTCTCTAGCCGCTGCAAGCTCTAATTCTTTTTGTTTAATTTCTCTCTGCTCTCTAGCCATTTCCTTCTGGGCTTCTATTTCCATTTGTTTTAATTTTATCTGAAGTTCTAAATCTGATTTACCCTCATCGGGTCTAAGGGTTTCTAAAAGGTCTTCAGAAAACACTTCCTCGTCTACATAATGGATTACAATGTTATCTCTGATTTCTTGTTTAAGGGCATTTGATTTTATTTTTAACCCTAAATGTTTAGAAATAAGGACCAGTTCCTTCCTAGTAAAAGCATCAAGCTCTTCCACAGAGGGATTGGCAAGAAAAACCTGAATATCCATGACTAACTAGCAACTATTACAAGCAAAAATATGTATACAATGTAAATATACAGTACAAAATCAGTACAACAAAAAAAAACCTTAAGAGAGTTTGGTCAATACTATTGATACTTTACTTCCGACTCTTTGAACCAAAAAAAAATTTTGTTAAAGTCAACTTCGCCTTTACAAAATTACTCAAGTAAGACGAAAATAGGTTCAGAAAAATATCCCGGACGAAAGCCCTCAAACTTCTTTTGTCACGTATTACGAATTGAATTCTACTTTTAAATGGCTTGCCTAGGGGAACGTGACAATAGAATAGCAGTTGTGTCACTTATAATAAGTCTGAATTTAATCAAAGACTTACAATGAATAACAAAAAAAAAATGACACAAGAAATCGGAAGGTAAACTATCAACTTAATGTTTAATCAAATATAAAGTTACAAGAAAGAAAAATAAACATTTACTCAATACAGAATTGATGTGTTGACCAAAACCCTTTTACAAAAATGGCATGTAAAAATATTACAATACAAGAGTTTGAAAATGTAATTACAAATACAAGCAAGCAAGGCCTTAAAAAAAATATTAACTTACACGATCAAGTGGTATACCACGCACGGGTCACGCAATGTCTCCGCTATTCTGTCTCACGGCTGTCTCCGTATGTCTGTCTGTCAACGTCACGCGGGCGGTCTTTATATAATATACCGCGCGTCGATTTCAAGACAAATCTAGGAATTTCTCGAAACAAATACGTCATCAATTTCCCAGATCTAGAACGCTCTTCAAAGAGACAGAAAAAAAAACACCCTCCTTTCAACCAGAGGTACACACACAGGTCAAGGACCGGTCACTGTCGGTGTGGCTTGACGAATAAAAAAAAACTTATTACACAAGGGGCAGATAACCTCCCCGTCTCTCGACCGCAACAGGTCAAAGAAAAAAAAAAAAAACAATGCCTAGATACGTAACAATACATAAAACTCTGAACCATAATCTTCAAATACAAAAACAAAATTTAATAAAATACTCTGAAAGACACAAAGATAAAGGCACATTCCTCGTCCCATATGCTAGGACAAATTTGTACAAATACTCCTTCTTCCCTAGTGCTATTAGAGCATGGAATGGGTTACCTGAGCTAGCCAGGAAAACCATTGACTTGGCAGAATTTAAGTCATTGGTTAATATGCATGACGCGTAGGAAGTAATCATCTTCTTTTTTGAAGTAACGTCTGTATTAGATAAGATAAGATACAATATTGCATCTATCTCAGCAATCAATGTACCGGTACAGAGATATTGTTGAAATGTAACGTACCGGTAATAGAAACAATGATTTTTACTCCCCTCCCATTTCTTTGTACTCTGCCACCTAAGAATACTTTTATACAGCTATCTGGATTGTCATTTGCGCTATGGTTTAATTTATATCTTTAGATCCCTTGAGATTTTAAAAGCATTTTTTGGCTCTTCTGAAAGCTTGCAGTGATTTCGAGATAAAACAAGGTCACAGAGTTTGTGTGAAACTCAAAATCGGCCCCCGAAGTGGTCCACCTAGTCTTCACCAGGATTCGAACACGGGACTTCCAGTTTCAATTACTTTACCCCACAGCATCTCCAAATATTCATTTAGCGTACACTTATCTTTTAAAATAATAATTATTAACCTTATCCATACATTCAAAATTAATAGGCCTAACATGTTACATTACAAAAGAAACTAAAAAAAGACTTAAATATATTATATCTAGACTGGACATTGAGATCCTGTAACACTACAAAAAATGTGAATTTTTTTCTTTAGATTGAAACAAGGCGTTGTTTTGTAAAGTACCGTGCAATTTATATTTTATTTCAACCCTAACCCATGTAACATATAATTTAATATTTAGATCTAGTACCGGTAATGGAACATAAAAAACAAGAGTACCGCTACTCACGTCTCATAATTATTATTTTGCAATTTTTAGATCAAAGTTATCAATCCATTTAAATGTACATAAATGATTAAAATCAACAGACAAGAAGTCCGTCAATCGGAGTTGTTCATGCCATGGAATACCAAAAGCAGTCTTGTTCATTGCTCTCCTCATTATGTAGTCGATGGCTAGGAGGAAAAGGAAGGTATATAAGATGCACCCCTGTCTCACACCTGTCTCGATTGTAAAAAACTCTGTTGTTCCCTCTTCTGTTTTAATGCAGCAACTAGACTGACTGTAAAGGTGTCGTAGGATCTGGACGAATTTTTCTGGGATACCGTATTCTCTAAATATTTTCCATAGTGATTCTCGGTGGACACTATCAAACGCTTTTTTGAAGTCCACGAAACTGATCGTTAGCCGTTGTTGGTACTCAAGACTTTGTTCTATGGTATTTCGTAGAACGAAAATCTGCCTCTTCGGAAACCTGCTTGTTCTTCTCTGAGCCTTTCATCTACAGACTGTTGAAGCCGTCTCAACAAAACAGTGCTGAAAACTTTGCCCGGGACAGAGAGGAGAGTACTGCCCTTCCAGTTGTTGCAGTCTGCCAAGTTGCCCTTTTTTGGAAGCTTTACAATCACTCCCTTTTGCCAGTCCTCTGGGACTTTTGAAGTTCGCCAACAGAGATTTAAGAGATCAGTCATTCTGTTAACAATGCACTGTCCCTCATATTTTAGCATTTCTGCTGACATCATGTCTAGCCCTGGTGCTTTGTTATTCTTTAACACTGCAATGGCCATGGTAACCTCCTCAGCAGTTATTGGGTCTGTCTTGACCTTGAGATCATTGTCTGGAGAGGGGTGCTTGAATATGTAAGTTAGGTCTGGCGACAGTTGGTTAACGGTCTCTTTAAAGTGCTCTACCCATCTTGCATCCTGTTCTTCTTTCGTTAACAAAGTTTTGCTTTGCTTGTCTTTTATCGGTCCCCCATGTCCACTCTTTGCTCCAGTGAAATCTCGGACAATACGATGGAGGGTTTTTGTGTCATTTCTGCTTGCAGCTGCTTGTGCCTTTTGTCTCTTCTGCTCAATCCAGTCCCGTTTGTCTCGCCGACAGCTTCTCTTTACTTTCAGATCTGCTTCCCTATAGGCTTCTTCCGCTAGGCTGCGATCCTGTGTTTCATTTTTCTGATCTTGTCTACGTTTGGCCTCTTTCCTCTCATCTATCAATTTCCATGTTCTGTCTTGTATCCACCGTTCCTTGTATGAACCTCGCCTCCTTCCGTTAACTTCTTCCGCGCACCCAATAGTGGTATCTTTAAAGTTGGCCCACTCTTCTTCAAGGGTCAATATATCTGCAAGAGCCTCATAGCGGTTCGTTAGTTTCAATTGGAACTGTGCTGCAGTATTGCCGTCTTTAAGCTAATCTACATTAAATGGGTGGGGTCGTGTGGCTCGTTTTGGTTGGCGTTTCCATCGGAGCTTACATTTGCCACTGACAAGGTAGTGGTCTGAGCCTATATCCGCTCCTCTGCGGGTCCGCACGTCTAACAAAGATGAACTCCATCGTTTGGAGATGCAAATGTAATCTATCTCGTTGAAGGTTTCTCCATTTGGTGATCGCCATGTTTTTTTGTGCATTTGTTTGTACTTAAAATATGTGTTTCCAATTGAAAGGCTGTTGGATGCGCAGAGAGAAATCAAGCGCTCGCCATTATCACTGATGTTTTCTGCAGAGCCATATGGCCCCATTACATATTCAAAGCCAGTTCGGTTGGGATTGATTTTGGCGTTAAAGTCTCCCATCAGTAGAATTAGGTCGTGAGGTTCACCAATAGTGAACGAAATTAAAAAGAACAGACTACGTTGGGCAGGTCACCTTGAAAGAATGTCAGACAACAGAGGGGCGAAAATCGTATACAGGCAAAAACCAAAAGGCAGGCGACCCAAAGGCAGACCCCGAATGCGATGGATAGATGATGTGGAAGCAGATCTGAAGCAGCTTGGGGTTAAGGCGTGGAGACGAAAGGCCCAGGAGAGATCTGAATGGAAGGATGTGTTAAAGCAGGCCAGAGCCCTCCATGGGCTGTAGCGCCACTGGGATGGATTAAAATTTTCCCCCCACATTTAAAAAGGTGCCGGTACGCACCGTCATAAAAAAAGCATTGTGGATAGGCTATATCCTGGCTGGCTACAATATATGACATGTTATTTGTGGGTCGGTTTATATGATAATGCAAGGAACCGATATGTATATTTATATCAATCTTTTGTGTCTTAAAAAAGTAAAGATCTTTAGTTTTCAAAGTTTAGAAATAATGCGAAATCATTTGTCGGATTTTGTTTAGAATGGTCTTTTAATCACAGAACCATATATTGACGCTAATATATGAAACAAAGCCATTTCCTGTTAGTTTCCGTTGAGACAATGTTTCTAAAATCTATATATATATATAAGCATTTAAAAAAAAAAGCAGTGTTTCTCAACCTTCGGCGAAAAAAAACACAGTTATGTTGAGGCCTTTCTCTAGCAAACTTGGGGTCTGGGGAAACGCTGTATGCTTCTCTAGTGATGTTCGGGGCGAAGCCTCGCCGCCAAAATCGTTTTCTTGCATTCTTCTCTAAGAAAAGTATTCTCATGACATCTACAGCTTATTATTAATCAATCGAGTTTGGGGCGAAGCCCCGACGCCAAAAGCGTTTTCTTGCATTCTTCACTGCAGAAACGCATTCTTCTGACATCTGCAGCTCATTACTCATCAGTGGAGTTCGGGGCGAAGCCCCGACGACATAAGTGTATTTTGCATTCTTCACTAAAGAAACGCATTCTCCTGACCTAAAGCTCTCTATTATAAAAGGACCTTTTCAATGGTGTTGTAAACCATTCTAATATGAATTTATAGGCCCTTAATACATTGCAAATAAAACCGATTTGTTCCTTGAAAAGATAAGATACCCCACATATTTAGATTAAAGCTTTGAGGATCGCCGCCGAAGAAAAAAATATTCGATAAATAATATTAAATATAATTCAAGCGTAAAGTCCCAAATTTATGTAACTAGAAGATATCAGATTGAGTAATGGTTGGAAAAGGCGACTAGCCATCAATTATTTTGGTTTAGAACTCATCTCAATCGTGACTCTTGTACTGAAAAATTTCGTTTGAATTTTAACTTTTCCAAAGCAAAGTCTTTCTTAAAATAATTATGATAAATTCATTTGAAATTACATAAACTCTGTCTGGAAAGGGGAGTGAAAACGAATAATCCTAGCTCCTTTTTATAATTTCTACTAATGATTGCATTTGGCATTAAAGAAATGGGTTGGGCGACTCGATGTAAGAATTTAACTTATAGCATATATAAATTATATCAGTGACAAATTTTTTATTATTTTGTAAGTTCTTAACTATAATACAAAAAGAAAAAGTATTAGTTTGTCAATGGGAGGGAAGGCGATTGCATGTATCGCCCCTCCCATCTGGTACAACCCTTTTTCATTTTATATTTAATAATCATAAAATTTGAGATTAGAGTGTGGTGTTATTAAATATATAATGGATTCACATATCAATACGTAGTTTATATTATATAGATTTTCAACTAATTATGTTCACATACATGCAATCTCATACCCCCTACCCGACCGAATCGGCAAAAATACCAGAAGGGGAGCGACATAATATAACATTTATATATTAATTCAACTAATTTTGTTCACAAACTATGATTTGTCCATAAAAGTAGGACCGCCCCCCCCCCACTCAAAGGGTCTAGGTGGGAAGGGCAGTAGAGGTTTCCCCCCCCCCCCAGGGGAACGACATAATATAAAGATCGGTTAAAATATCACTAACAAGTTTTAATCATATAGATATTTAATTGATTCTGTTAGCAAGCTGTGATTTCTACAAATAAATTGGACCGCCCCCCCCACACTCTAAAGTTTTTTGGCGGGGGGCGGATGGATGTCATCGCCCCCTCCCGACCCCACCAAATCGGCCAACATACTAGAGGAGGGGGGGCGAAATTATCTAAAAATATGTTAAAAATATAAATAATTAGTATATATTATTAACATAAATAATAATTCGTATACAAATTGTGCGAATTCTAATCTAAAATTCGGTCGCCATTACCGCCCCCCCCCCCCCCGATCCGCCAGTGGTGGATTGGTATGTAGTATTCATGGCATTTTTCTAGTATATATCTTAGTGTGAAGATTTGGTCGGTTGTGGATTTGTTGGGTCTGAAACCACATTGGTAGTCACCTAAGATTCTTCTGAATATTTTCCAAGTCTCTTAGTTATAAGCCTAGACAGTATCTTATAAGTCACATTTAGTAGAGAGATTCCTCTGTAATTACAGCACTTTAACTTGGATCCTTTTTTGTGTATTGGGGTTATAAGAGCCGTTTCCCATTCTGTTGGTATTACTTCTACTTCCCAAATTCGTGATATTAGTCTGTGTATTTGGGAATGTAAGTCTTTCCCTCCATATTTAATTAGTTCTGCTGTGATTTGGTCCTCTCCTGGTGCTTTGTGATTCTTCATGGTCCTAATTATTTCTGATGTTTCAATGAGTGTTGGAGGGTTCACTAAGGGATCTGGCAGTTCATATTCTCCATTGTCTCCAGCTTCAGTGGTATTTAGGATCTCCTCAAAGTATTCAGCCTATCTCTCAATGACCCTGCTGTTTTCTGTGATAAGGTGACCATCTTGTTCTCACACGTGTGATCTAGCTTGAAATCCGTTCTTTTCATATTTAATTTTCATATACATTCCTCTCATGTCTCCCTCCTTTGCTAGTTCCTCAATTTGAGTAATCTTGGACTTTTCCCATTCCCGTTTTTTTCTTTCTTACAACTTTTGTGGCTCTTCTTCTTGCTTCATTGTATTGCTGTCTAGTGTTCTTGGTTACTCTCTATAGCATTATCATTCGGGCATTGTTCTTCTCTTCTATAGTATGTCTGCATTCATGAAAAATTATAACCTTTTGTATTTTAAAGTTTATTATTAATTTATTAGTAGTTAAAAGCTAGTCAATCAATCACTGAGTACCGGCACCTATTTTATTACAAAAAAAAAAGACTGTATATATATATATATATATATATATATATATATATATATATATATATATATATATATATATATATATATATATATATATATATATATATATATATAAATATATATATATATATATATATATATATATATATAGTCTATATGTGTGTGTGCATGTAATTATTCTTTGTTTCATACTGACTTTTCATTCTTTCGGGGATTTTAAACTCAACTCCTCTTCTAGGCTGCACTGGGGCAGTAAGTAAAGTTTCCCTTTCAGACAATGAGGTCTGAGGCAACTGATGGTTTGAATCCCCTCCCCCGTGCTACGCCTATGTGTCATATTATATGTTTAAGCCTAATCATGTTCAAAATTTATTAAGTTTGATAGCGCATCGAAAACTGGATGTTGCCTATGCTTGGTCTGAAAACTATCAGCAATACAATAGCAGAATTAATGAGTTTGAAATGAATACATTATGAAAGGTTTTTGGAAACTTTTGATATTTTAATAGATAACAGGCGTTACTACAAAAAGTAAGATTATTTTTTTCATGTGTCAATCTAGTCATGCATGTTGTTCTGGAACTTAAACTATGCTAAGTCGTTGGTTTTTCTATCTGACTCAGGCAAAGCATTCCATTAAAAGATTAAAGAACTCAGAACGGCTAGAGAGGCACTTATGGGAAAAGCTCTTGCTTCGTCCTAGTAGTTTATAAATTTAAAAAAGCGAATGGTAGCCTATATGAATATAAAATGACCAATTATTTAAAATATAAATCTCCTTCCATTAAATATCGGAATTGACAGGGCCATAAAAAACATATAATTATTATAAGAATTTCTGTCATTAATGACTTCATACTAAGCATAAAGATTCCTATATATACCCCCCCCCCCAAAAAAAAATTTGGAGGCGCGGTGGCTGAGCTTGGTTTCCGGTCCGGGGATCTCTGGCTCTTTGGGCGCCTCTGAGTCCAGCCAGCTCTAATGGGTACCTGACATTAGTTGGGGAAACGTAAAGGCTGTTGGTCCATGTGCTAGACACATGTCACTCTAGTTTACCGTGGACCACAGAAACAGATGATCTTTACATCATCTGCTCTGTAGATCGCAAGGTCTGAAGGAGGAACTTGACTTTTCTTTAGGCCTAGATACATAGGTTTGTTTTTTTTTAAAAACCTACAATAATATATATATATATATATATATATATATATATATATATATATATATATATATATATATATATATATATATACATACCGGTATATATATATATATATATATTGAAGGCTTAAGAGTAGTATTTTAAGATCTGTGTTATTACAAATAAACTAAAAGAAAGCTTACCTTTTCTTTACAAATCGCAGAATGAAGACCTCTATAACCATATTGAGCTGTGAATAGGTTGTGATGTTTGCAATTTCACCGCTGTGTTTTTAAGTTATTTTCTATTGTTAAAGAGTCAGTTGTCGCTTTTTTTCTGCGTTACATCTATGGAACCATTAAAAGACGGGGGAGGGAAGGAGCAAAAACTAATGGGAGTGCCATCAAACGTCCATAACGACCAGCAAAATAATTAGGACAAACACAACCTCGCAGACATCAAAGTTGTGTTGAAGTCAATGCCGCTAGTGCATTGAAAATAGTACGGTCTAACGTTTTGCGAATGATAATACGGACAGTGTATAGAGTAAACTTGTTAATATTCTTGATGAATTTCAAGCAAAATTAATTGTAAAAAAAAATATATGTTTGTTCGGGCATCTGTGTCTTGCTGATGTCACTTTTAAAAATTGTCTGCATTAAAAAAAATTCTTTGGTCACGACCAGAGCGACCCCTTTGGTGCCGGCCCACCGGGTTTTTATTTGCCCCTGTATGTATATATATTGTTACGTTCTTCACTTCTTCACTATCCAGGCTTTCTACAAACTGCCCCACACGACACAACGAACTTAAAGAACTTCACAACTCAGGGTTCCAAAGTATCAGTAACAGTTTAATTTCAAATACATCACAATTGACAACAACATTAACACTGACTTTACAAATACCTTGTCACTGTTCAGGACTTAATTCACACACCGTCCTGGTTCTGACTTCACCTCGTATTGGTCACATTGCGAGGTAACATGAAGTGTCTTGACTCTAACACACTCGCTCCCTACAGGCCTTCTAGAATAGGATGGAACGCCGCTTGACCACTAGTTGATTACATTCGCCGTGACTTACTTGCGTAACATTTACAACCCATGTACTTGCCGAACTGGCGTGTAAAACCCCCTACCAGGGGTTTCGCAGTTAAAGCCCCCTCTTCTATAAACAAAACTAAAAGAAAAAAAAGAGAACGACAATCCCCAAATTAAAAAAAAACAGCTAAGGAAGATTTTGACTTTAAAACCCCTCCAAAAATTACGATAAACACCCTCTCAATATAAAAATAGCAAATTACACACTCAAAATTCTATGAGCCAAAGGGGTTTTGAGTTTAACCTCCCCCTCCAGTTGGGGTTTGAAGCTAAAAGTTCCTATTCAATATTTAAAAAAAGCAAATTACACACTATAAAATCTATAAGCGTAGCCAGACAAAGGGGTTTTGAGTTCAAAACCCCCTGCCAGCGGGGTTTGAAGCTGAAAAATACCTCTTCAATATTAAAAAAAAAGCAAATTACGCACTGAAAATGCTATAAGCGTAGGCAAAGGGGGTCTTGAGTTTAAATCCCCCTTCAGATGGTTTTGATGCTAAAAAATACCTCTTCAATATAAAAAAAAGTAAATTACACTAAAATTCTTTGAGCGTACCTAAGCGAATGAGGGGTTTTGAGTTTAAATCCGGCTCCTCCAGATAGCTTTTCTTAAATTTAAAACCCCTTCAGGTGGTTTTGAGTTTAAAATTCTCCTACAGATCGTTTCGAGTTGAAAACCTCTCTTTTCAATATTATTTTAAAGCAAAACTACAGTCACCAACTTCTATGACCGTAGCTAAATGGGGTTTTGAATTTTTTAAAACACACAAAAACAAGAGATTTTTTAGTTTCAAACCCCTCAACAGATGATTTTGACGATAAAACTTCCCTTTTCGATATAAAATCTAAAGCGAAATGCATGCATGTAATTCCAAGAGCGTAATCAAAAGAGGTTACACATTTTTACCAGTGGCTGAGCTCCTTTAATAAAGTGTGAATATAGTCATCTGCAGCAATTGAAAAACACTAAATGTGGCTCAACAAAGATGACTAAGACAGATTTTAGGAGTCAGTTATAGAGATAGGGTCTAAATCAAAGAAATCAAATGCCGAACTGGAAGTCGATCCCTTAGTAAGGTTGTGACAGAGCGTCGCATGAGGTTTGCGGGGCATGTTCTCCGACAAAATGAATTACGCATAATAAGAGTTGCGATGACATCTTAGTACAACTTGGCTCAACACTTTCATTGAGATCCTCAGAGAAGGTGGGAAGAGGCTTCAGACATTACCAGTGACAGATTTTTGTGGAAACAGCTTGCCGGAAAATGCGCCGAACGACGTGAGAGGGTATCAGTAAGAATAGCACATTAGGTTTTTGAAATACAACTTTTTAATAGCAAGATAATGCACTGTAGATACCTCAGAATATGCATTTTGTTGGCTTTCAATACCAGAAATAGTGCTCGGCGGCTGGACTTAGCCCAGCGCTGGCGGAGCGCTGCGAGCTCCCCCAGACCCCCTTGCTAGCAAGGGCGGGGAGTCTACAAGTTTTCCACTAATTAAGAACCTTTTCTAGGGCACAATAAACGTTTTCCGAAAGGGTCCGAATGTAATAGAGATTAATTATGTACACACACACACACACATATATATATATAAGTTTTTTCCGTTCGGGGGGGGGGGGTCTGGGGGTATCCCCCGCAAAAAACCCTCCCAGAAAAAAAATCCTGGCTATGCATGAGCGTAGCCTGGGGGGGTGGGGGTCGGAATTTAGTGACTGATTTTTTGCTTTGATTTTGTTTATTTTAGGTGAGATTTTAATACTAAACCATCACTTGTCCCAGCACAAAAAAAGGCGGTTTTGAGTTTAAAACCCTCTAACGGGGGGGGGGGGGTTGAGTTTAGAACACCCTACCAGGGGGGTTCGAGTTTAAAACCCCCAACCAAAGGGGTTTGAGTTTAAAACCCCTACCAGGAGTTTTTACAGTTAAATCCCCCTCTTCTGTAAAACAAAACAAAAAAAAAATGCAAACGACAATCCCAAAATTCCAAGAGCAAGTTAAGGAAGATTTTGATTTTAAAACCCCTTCCAAAATTTACGATAAACCCCCTCTTCAATATAAAAAAAAAAGCAAATTACACATTCAGAATTCTATGAGTCAAAGGGGTTTTGAGTTTAACCTCCCCCTCCAGTTGGGGTTTGAAGCTAAAAGTTCCTATTCAATATTTAAAAAAAGCAAATTACACACTATAAAATCTATGAGCGTAGCCAGACAAAGGGGTTTTGAGTTTAATTACACACTCAAAATTCTATGAGCGTAGCGAAAGGGGTTTTCAGTTTACCCCCCCCCCCTTCTCTCTCTTCAGTAGGGTTTTAAGCTAAAAAATACCTCTTCAATATAAAAAAGCTAATTACGACTCAAAATGTTATGAGCGTAGCTAAATGGGTTTTGACTCAGTTTTGAGTTTAAGTTTAAACCCCCCTTCAGCGGGGTTTGAAGGTAAAAAAAACCTCTTTAATAATAAAAACAAAACAAATTATACACTTAAAATGTAATGAGTGTAGTCAAAGGGGTTTTCAGTTTAAACCCCCCTCCAGCGGGGTTTGAAGCTAAAAATACATCTTCAGTGTAAGAAGAAAAAAAGCAAATTACGCACTCAAAATGCTATGAGCGTTGCTAAAAGGGGTTTTGAGTTTAAACCCCCCTTCAGAGAGGTTTGATGTTAAAAAAAATAACTTTTTAAACTTTAAAACCCCTCCAGATGGCTTTGAGTTTAAAATTCCCTTACAGAGTGTTTTGAGGTGGAAAACCTCTATCTTCAATATTAACCTAAAGAAAACTTCAGTTCTATTACCGTAGCTAAAAGGGGTTTTGAATTTAAAAAACAACAACTCCAGAGATTTTTTACTTTAAAACTCCAACAGATGATTCTGACGATAAACCTTCCCATTTGGATATAAAATCTAAAGCAAACTACAGTCACTTAATTCCAAGATCGTAGTCAAGATAGGTTACACATTTCTACCAGTGGCGGGGCTCCATTCAAAAGTGAAGTGAATAGTCATCTGCCGAATCGAAAAACACTAAATGTGTCTCAACAAACATGGCTAAGATTTTAGGAGTCAGTTATAGAGATCGTGTCTAAATCAAGGAAATCCTATGCCGAACTGGAAGTCGACCCCTTAGTAAGATTGTGACAGAGCGTCGCATGAGGTTTGCGGGACATGTTCTCCGTTAAAATGAATTACGCATAATAAGAGTTGCGATGACATCCTAGTACAACTTGGCGCCACACATTCATGGAGGTCCTCAGAGCAGGTAGGAAGAGGCTTCAGACATTACCAGTGACAGATTTTTGTGGAAACAGCTTGACGGCAAATTCGCTGAAAGGCGCGGGAGGGTCTAAGTCAGTGAGAATTGCACATTAGGTTTTTGAAAATAAACTTGTTAATAGCAGGAAAATGCATTGTAAATACCTCAGAATATGCATTTGGTTTGCTTTCAATACCAGAAATAGTGCGTGGCGGCGGGTCTCCGCCCCGCGATTTGGGAGACCCCCTTGCAGGGAATCTACAATTTTCCCACTAACTCCAGGAAAAACTTATTTTAGGGCACAATAAACGTCTTTCGAAAGAATGAAGGGTCAGAATGTAATAAAGATTCTATATACACACACACATAATTACATATAATTTTTTTTTCGCGGGGGGGGGGGGTGCGAAAAAAAATCCCCCCCCCCGAAAAAAAATCCTGGCTACGCCCATGTATATATGCCAAAGATCATTTGAAAGATTTAGGCCTATGTTTATGACTTGGGAGTCGACCACTTAGTGGTCTTGTGACATAAAGTTTGCTGGACATGTTCTCCGACAAAATGAACTACGCATACCAAGAGTTGCAGTTACATGGGAGACCAATATGAGGAAAGCGCAAAAAGGAGCGTGTTCGTTTATTTTGGCGCCACAGTTTCGTGGACGACCTTAGAACAGTGGACACCAGGTAGGAAGAGTCTTCAGACATTGCAAGTGCGCCGAACGGCCCGGGAGAATCTTCCTTTAATTAAGACCGGCTAAGACCAAGTAGATCATAAACCAAGTAGATGGTTTTATATACCTTGGGAGTGTAGTCAGCGACAGTGTATCAGGTGGAACAGATGAAGACAGTAAACGTCGCACAAATCTAGCCCGTCAGACATTTACACCAACTTGGTATAATCTCCCCACAACTCTAAGAAGATTAAAATAAGAATCTTAACTCTAATGTCATGGTGGTCGCCTACTGTATAGTTCTGAAACATGGAGAACAACTGAAGAAACAACAAAAAAAGTACAGACCTTCATCAACAGATGTCTAAGAAATATCTTAAAAATACACTGGTACGACAAAATAGAAAACACCAAACTTCGTGACCCATATTGAAGGTGCCGTTCTTAGAGAGAAGTGGAGATGGATTGGTCACATCCTTAGAAAATATACCAACAATAAAACAGAGCTAGATAGGCCTTATATAATAGAATGGAACCCCCAGGGAACAAGACGTAGAGGAGGACCAAAAAAGAATATGTGGACGCGTTGGCAGTAGCCTAATATATTTAGGCCTACTATGAAGCCGAGAGGACAGGAAAGAGCTGGGAAGCCATTTAAAAATTAGCAAAAGATAGGGAAGAGTGGCGTGTTTTTACTGAGGCGCTATGTTCCATGAGGAACGCAAAGGAAAGATGATGATGAATAAATGATGATGATACTCCAGTTTACGGGGTGTTGGGTTGAAGTTTGAATTATTAGATCTATATTTAGTTGCGATATACAATTTGATTAAAGTGTTTTTTTATTTATTTATTGGTCACTTTATCATGCATAACCAACTTAATACATTATAAGACAGATATGAACCCATCACATTTGTGGGCCGGCAATTATAGGCCTTTTATAGTAATCATAAGTAATAACAGCCACTCGCCTTCCCCGTGTAGAATTTGGATTTAGTGGTAGAAACTATATGGAAACTTTGTATTTATATCGGCTCTAGATCTAGGCATAGAACAAAAACAACATTAGACTAAGACTAAACCATTAGTATAGATGACTAAACTATATAAAACGTAGATCTAGATCTATAGATTTTCTTTCAGAAGTGATGAAAATATGCGATTGATTACAAGTCTCTCTCTATTTATATATATATAGGTATGTGATTTAGATATATACTAAATATTCGTTTAAAAATCCAATCCGTATTTCTAATTTTCAAAAAGAAGGATTAGGAACAATTTTTGTCACAAATTTTTTTTTTATCCTTAAGTATAGCTCTAGCTTTATTGTCCTATATTGCTATATTCAATCTAGATATAGATCTATATAGATCTAGTAACTAGTTTCTAATTCTAGTAAGTCTAAAATCTAACCTAAATCTTGTACTCTAGCTCCAGGCTCCATGGGTATCTTATCTATAGATCTAGCTAGATCTATCTAGACCTATAATAGTTTTAATACTATATGAACTATATGATCTAGACTAGTAGTAGTAGTAGATCTACGTTTTATATTTAGATAATTTTAATTTTTATATATAATTATATTTATAATATATTATTAATAGATCTATTCTATAAATCTATATTATAGTTTCTATTTAGACAGTTTAGTCAGTCATTGAGTCATCTATAGACACTATTATATACTTAGTTTTATACTACTATTTACTATAGTTACTTATACAACTTATAGTGTACTGGTCTATAATAGACAATGGTTTAGTCTTAGTCTTTAATTTATGTTGTTTTTGTTCTATCACCTAAAGAAAAATCTTACTCTGGAATAAATGTAACCTAACACAACTGCAACTACACCAAGCTGCATTAAACTTTCAACAAACATTCTTATTAGAAAAAGACATTAACCAACCAGTCGATGACCAATGGAATTTCATTAAAAACCATCATAAAATCATTATAAGAAAATGGAAATAACAGGCAAAGCGCCACTAAAAGATGAACATATTTATAATGATAATGAAACCAAAGCAAACATCCTAAACTAATAGGCCTACTTTGCATCAGCATTCTCAGCCCCAGGAGACAAAGACATATATATAGAATATTACTTAATTTGAACCAAGTAGACAACAATAGTAGTACAAGTAAATGGAATCCAAAAACTATTAGCTAACACCAAACCAAATAAAGCGTCTGGACCTGATGGTATTACAGCTAGATTACTCAAAGAACTAAGCAATGAGCTAGCCCCATTGTTCAAAATATTCTTTCAGGCATGGCTTAACCAGGGCAGAGTACCAAAAGACTGGAAAGAAGCTAGTGTCACCCCCCCCCCCCCCCATTTAAAAAAGGAGAAAAATCTGACCCAGGAAACTACAGACCAGTATCACTTACCAGCATCACATGTAAAATCCTAGAACACATAGTATGTAGCAACATCATAAACCACTTAGACAAACATAATGTCCTCATCCCATGCCAACATGGCTTTAGGAAATATAGTTCATGTGAAACACAACTAATAGGGCTAATTGATGATTTTTCAAAAGGTTTAGATAATAGTGAACAAATAGATGCTATCTTATTATATTTTTCCAAAACTTTTGACAAAGTTCACCACCATAGTTTGCTTAAAAAATTAAAATATTTCGGCATTAATGGTCCATTGCATCAGTGGATTAAATTTTCTGATAGGGAGAGAACAAACTGTAATAATAAATGGCTCTAAATCAACACCAATAACAGTAAACTCAGGTGTACCTCAAGGAACAGTCTTAGGTCCACTACTATTCTTAATTTAGATAATATCAAAATTAACTACTAATGTGTTGTTTAATCTAGTTGGCTTTTTAATGATTTGATCTAAACTTAGATTGTGTAAAGTTTCTATGAAAAGCTCATTTATGTCCTTAAGGTTTTGGTGTTTATCTATGGTTAGTGTTTTCCAATTTATATCAGGTAGGTTGAAATCACCCAAAATCCATAAAAACTGCATTTTATTTGTCTCATTAAGTGTAGTAAACTGATTACATAGTTCCTGCATGTATTCTAAACTAGAATTTGGTGGTCTGTAAATACTGCCTATTATTAGGGATGTTGAGGTGGTATTTATTTTACAAAATGTTGATTCTATATTTTTTGAGTTAGGTAAGGTAATTTCTTCTCCACAAGAGCGTTTTTATTGCTAATAAAACTCCTCCATGATTATCAGCCCTATCTTTTCTAAAAATTTCATGATTACTTTTGAAAATTTCTGCATTAAATAAATTTCAGGGTGTAGCCAAGTTTCTGTTCCTGCAATTATGTCTGGTTTCTCACATTATAATAACATTTCTAAGTCTGCTGTTTTGTTCCTAATACTTAGAAAATTTATTACTAAGGTTTTTAGGTGTTTTGGTATTGCTTCTTTAGTAGGTAGTTTAGTGAGGCTGTTGTATTAATTTTAGTAGATTTAGGTTTAACAGAAGTGGATCTGGCTAGTGGTTGGTGAGTTTGGTTTGGGATGGTGTTTAGGATGTTGTATGGGTTAGAACTGTCCGCATCAAAGGAATTCATGGCAAACCAGTAACACAGACTAAAAACGCAAAATACCTAGGTGTTATTATAAATGAAAAACTGTCATGGAATCCACATATTGATGAAACTATAAAAAAATCAAACAAAGCATTAGGGTTTATTAAAAGAAATTTCTATAAATCAAATAAGAACATAAAACTAAAATGTTATTTAACATTGGTTAGGCCAATAATAGAATATGCATCCTCCGTTTGGGACCCCACAACTCAGAAAACATTAAGAAACTGGAACAGACACAAAATAGAGCAGTGAGATTCATAACAAACGAATATTCACATTTGACTAGAGTAACACCTTTAGTAAAATCACTAAATTTAGAAAGCCTTCAGGACAGAAGACTCAAAAGTAAAGTAGCAATTATACATAAAACACTGAACCATAATCTACAAATACAAAAACAAAATTTAATAAAATACTCTGAAAGACACAAAGATAAAGGCACATTCCTCATCCCATATGCTAGGACAAATTTGTACGAATACTCCTTCTTCCCTAGTGCTATTAGAGCATGGAATGGGTTGCCTGAGCTAGCCAGGAAAACCAGTGACTTGGCAGAATTTAAGTCATTGGTTAATATGCATGACTAAATGCATGACGCGTAGGACATAATCATCTTCTTTTTTGAAGTAACGTCTGTATTATATAAGAAGATAAGATTTATATTCTAGATTCTCAAATTATCTAATTATTTTGATCTAGAGTCTAGTTAGTAGTTTAAAAAATTTTCTATGTGTACTATAAGTATATTACTATTATATAATATTAAACATATAGTCAGTATAGTGACGGTAAGTCTAGTAAATAAGTAATATTATAGATTTATTATTAATAAAATTTATATACTATTTAAGTATTTATAGTATAGAATATAATATATAGATCTATATAGAGTCTAGTCAGTCTAGAATCTAGATAGTAAGACTACTATAGAATCAATCATAGATTTAAAATTTAATAGATCTAGATAGAGTATTCTACTTCTAGACTAAGTAGATCTAGTAAACTAGTACTCACAGTAGTAGTAACTTTACAGGTATTTAGTAGTAAGTAGTCTTTAGTGTCTATACTCAGTACTGACTATACTGTCACTATTCTATACCGACTATACATAGATAATAGTACATTTATGATTTAAATTAATTAATTTTAAAAGTAATAATCTGATCTGCAGATATCTATATAATTTTTAAAATATAATTTATATAAATATTATATTATAAATATATACTTATAGCCTAGGTTAATAGGTAGATAATTAAATTTGAAGATTAGATTATATCATGAATTAGAAAGCCATTGACCATGAGTGACTTGAATTGACTTGATATTCCATAATTTTAATTCATAATTCATATATAATAATATCTAGTTAATGTATATTATAGATTATTCATTTGCCTACAAGAAATAATATATTTTCATTTTATAATAAAACAAGAAAGGGTACAAGAAGAGTCAATAGTTAGATTTTAGATCAATTATATATTATAGATCTACAAGACAAATCCCCCCCCCCCCAAAGCACAACATATAAACAATTATTGATACTTTAAATAATCTAGGAGATCTTTTTATTTAACTATTACTTTTATTTCTATATAGAAGATCATCTAGTCAAACAATCTAGAAAATGTATTTATATATCTAGTAGTAATTCTAGTTATAGTAATATATATATATGTATAAAATTATTTAATGATTGTTTTAAAACAAACTTGTGTTTATGCCAAACAACTGAAAAGAAAATGTGCCAATAATTTGATGCTAGATTTTCACTCTTGAGAAAATGTTAACATACTAATTTTTTTAATTTGCAAAGTACAAGTTTGTATAATGTTACTCACTCTTACTTGTATTTTTTGTGTAGTGAAAGAAATGCTTTGCTTCTTAACCATAATTTTTGTGTTTTTCTGTATCTAACAAGGTGCAATATATAAATAAATAAATAAATAATATGGCTACTTTCATGCTTATAGCATGCTTAGAGCGCTATGGTCCAATCTCATTTGTGTACCAGTGGGGGGAGGGGGTATTTGGAAGTAGGTTTTCTGTGCTGCCTTTAGGCGCTCAGTAAACACAACTCTGCTCGAGTCGGTTGTCGAACCTCGAGCCCCCTTCATAGGTAGCAAAGCCAAGCCAAGTTCAAGCCTCTCGACCACGTCTCCCTCAAAAAGTTTTATTATACTTTTTCTTTTAGATTATTCACATAACCTCTAGAGATAAATTTGAAGGAAAAGTATAAAAATATTAAAGGTAGACACATTGATTCATAAAAATAAGGGACTATATAGATGTACCTCTTAGCATATATATCTTAAAATACCAACAGTGGTATGTGTACCACAGTTTGAAAAGCACTGATTTAGTTGCATTTATATTTAAAAAAAAATAAATTTCTATACCATGTAATGTTGCAGATTCGCATAGATATCTGGTCATTCTAGATCTGTATATATTCAAATTTATTATGGAAGTTGGCAAGGAGTTTACATCCTGGGAAAGTTTTCAACATGCTTTAGATCAATATTCTAGAGAAAGCAAGGTAAAGTTATAATGTATGATGTTGCCCTATAATCCATTGGCTATAGATATAAATATGTTATTTTTATCACTCAAGAAATTTTATATTTATTGACTTTGTAACTGTGACAACAGGAATCTCAATGGCCAATATAGCTTGTATTTGTAATCACTGTAAAATATTTTGTTTTATATCCACATAATTTATTGATTGGTGCTAAGAAATAAATTTGATTTGCTGTGTGAAATAGAGCCTAAGAGTTCAGTAAAAAGACAAAACAGTTTAATCTTGTGCAGATTTATTAATACTCAAATTACTCAAAGGTTAACACTGTGCCTTTTTCACCAAATCCAAGCCAAAATTAGGACAATATTAAAATATTGTGAGAACATATTGTATTTGTATTAGGACACGCATATATATATATATCATGGGCAAGCCAGGATTTTTTTCGGGGGGGGGGGGGGTGTTAAAAACTTAAACCCCTTTGGTATGGGGTTTCAAACTCAAAACCCCTTGGTTTGGGGTTTCAAACACAAAACCCCCTAGTAGGGTTTTTTTAACTAAAAACCCCCTTGGCTGTGCTAAGGCAAGTGATGGTTTAGTATTAAAATTTCACCTAAAATAAACAAAATTAAAGCAAAAGATCAGTCACTAAACTCTGACACCCCACTCCCCCTGTGTTAAACCCCCAAACCCCCCCCCCCCTCCCTGGCTACGGCCATTATATATATATATATATATATTATATTATATTATATTTATTATATTATATATATTGTTATATTTGATGTATGAATTATAATATATTTACCAAAGCTTATGATTATTGATGTATTAAATGAGAATCTCTACTAATATTTGTTCAGGTGGTTTATATTGTTGGAACATGTAAGCCTGTGGAAGCAGCCAATAGAAATAAATCTCTGCAGATCAAGTTCCCAACAAAGTTCAAGTATTGCTTTGCCAGAATGTTGTGCAAACATTATGGCAACTATACATCTCAAAGTATTGGGCAAAGACCGAACCAAAGGTAACATGCATTAGGAAATAATGGGACAGTGCAGTACTTCTGTTATATTATGTTTTTTTATTCATATTCAAGCTAGCAAGCTCCACACATTTTCAGTGTTCTAGTAATGAGGATTAGTTCAAAGAGTTATATCATTTTCCAAAGAAAAGTATCTTAAATGTGAAGTTCATTACCTGTCATTAGTTAAAAAACTTACACTTTGGTTGAAGAGTCAAAATATCTCGTATCCCACTGTAGCCAGAAAGCTCTCTTTGTCCATCAAAAAGAACTTGAACATTATCAGTAATATTCTGTATTTGCAGGTTTTTCATTGAAAAATCATTATTATATATATATATTTTTAATTTATATATATATATTTATTTATTTATTTGCTTTTCAGAACATGCAAAACTGGCTGTACATCATCGATACTTGTATCTGTGAATAAAAAAAGAACAGCTCTAGTGATAAAAGAGGCTAACTTACAACACACACATGAAGTCTCGGAGCTCATTTTCAGCAAATATTCTCAGAACCGCAGACTCCAAGGAGAAGAACGCCGGATGGCTACCATATTGTTGAGAGCTGGAGTTCCAGTTAATCGCATACAAGAATTCATATTTAACTGCAGCACCAAGTCACCCACCATTAAAGATCTGCAAAATATCAAAGCCGCAATGAAAGGATATTTGCCTGACAATGAAGGCCATGAGTTTGACTTTCTGACCAGTTTAGACCAGCTAATGGCAGAAGATTCACAGTCCATCGTTGAAATCATTAATTTTGACCAAGTGCCAGGAGCCATCTACATTCAGACCTCAAAAATGCTGGATAGAATGAAATCTTTTCTAGGTGAAGGACTTCAAATTATAACACAATCTATCAATGATGCCAAAATGCCTGTTGTGAGTATAGTAGGAGTAGATAGAGATTTGAACCTACATACCTTTGTCTTTGGGATTCTCATAGTTGGAGGAAACTCAGCTTTTCAGTACTTCCTGGAAGCATTTGTCAAAAACAATCAGGACTTTTGTGACTCCATGACTGGTGTGGTTCTTGACTTTCCTAAAGAAGCAGCAGAATTCTTATTGCAGTTAATTCCACAAGTCAATGTTGCATGGAGTCAATCTTATATTTTGCAGAAATTTTCTGAAGAACTAGATGGTAAAAAAGACATGCAGAAAATGTTAGTTTTACAAACAGACCTGATGAAGTCTGACAATGAAAGTATTTATAAGAAAAAGTTAAAAGAGCTGTGTAATGTAAAGGGATTCTCTGATTATAAAGAATTTCTTCAGAACTGGGACAATTGTAAGGACTTATGGGTACAGTATGAATTGAAATCTCATAATGGACTTCATCACCAAAAATCTGCAGTTGAATTAACTTATGTGAATACTTTGAATGCATTTGTCAAACCTAACATGAACCTTTCAGAGCTTATTGAAGCTTTGTTGAAATTTGACAGAGCTGAAGATCCTGGCAAGATGAGCAAAGAAATGTCCTTATCAGGTGTACTGCATCCAAGCTGTGAGCAGTACAGACAGTTTTGTTTTCCTGAAGCCTCTCATGCCATTTTTTGTCAGATAGGCATTGCTTTGTCCAGTTCTTACTGCATAAATGTTCAATCGGACATGATTTTTGTTAAACGTTCCGATTCAGACAAGGACTTCATTCTGGATAACGATGGGAGTAAATGCACCTGTCAATATTACATTGACACTGAGCTACCTTGTCAGCACATATTTGCCTGGCTTAACTACGCTAATAAAAATTTGTTCCAGGAGCACCTTGTTCCTGTCAAATGGCAAGTGTTTGATAAGTCAATAACACTTGGTGCTCTTGTTGAATCTTTAGCACAGGGTCAAGTCCCTTCTTCCTTTCATCATGACCAAAGATTAAAAGAACTGCAGGGTATTTTGAAAGACACCCTTACCCTTTGCTGCTCCCACTCTTATGAGCAAATGGGAAAAGATTTAGTTTTGCTGAGACAAGTTCTAATGGTCATGAAGAGTTGTTTGTCTCAGAATACTAAATTGGTGACAGAGTCACAGGATAAAATCATTAAAGATATTCCACCAGAGTCTAGTACTGTTTCAGTATTGCCACGCCGACGTGGGCGACCCAGCAAAAAAGATAAACTGCTTCAAACTCAGCAGCGGCAGTCAGTTCCAGAACCACCCATTCCAGTAGCTCCGCAACCATCTTACACCGGGTCCAGGCATAATCTACGAACAAACATTAAGCACAAATTTGTAACAAGGGATGTCCACTTGGAAAAACAAGGAGAAGCTACTCCTATAAAGAAGCTTAAAGAAAGCAACTCAGACCAAGATAAAAGAGATCGCAGAATTAAAAATGTGAACTGTAACCATCTTGACACTGTCAGTAATGACATAGAAATGAAAGAAACAGAGGAAACACCTGCATCAATTACTGCCGACAATGAAACAGCTAAATTGCTAGTAAAGAATACAGCTTTAAAAGGCAGACAATTGCTCTCCGAAAATGACTCTTATCATAACAAAGTGATAAGTCCAGAAAAACCTCATCTGGATTCTGAAACCATTTCTTCCCACCATGACAGTCATGTACCACCACATAACAATGACCACAGACAAAAATCAGATATAGAAGAAGGCTCTGATGAAGAAGACGAAAATGATTCTGATGATAATGAGGAGTCAGAACATGCAGAAGAAAATGGTCTTTCTGGAGAGGATGTTAGTGATGAACCAGTAGCCAAAGAAGAAAATCTTTTACAGAAAATAAAAGAGTATCTTCATGAAACTGCTCAGGAATCTCTGCTTCATCTTATCAACACAGTTGTTACTCTGATCTCAGATGAAGAAAAAGCTGAATTTGAAAGAAAAGGACTTGCACTAGGACCTTCCCATCCTGTAGATAGTTTGACCAAAATGTGTTCCAATACATCAGTAAGTTGATTAAAATGTATTAATATTTTGTACCTCCTTATTAATATATATTTAATTAGTTTTATAGATAAGATATATGCACATTGGATTTATCATTTAATACACATGGGTTTATTTTATCTTTCATATATGAGAATTTATATTATAATTCTTTTTTAATTCACAACTTCTAATATTTTCAATTTAAAAAAAAACTTATTTCATTTCAGTGGTTTGAAAGTGCATTAAGTTTATGTTACTAAAAAATGAAACCTAATCACTTGTTTGATAAACTATATTGATTCTATGGACTGTTAAGTCACAAGTCTACATTCTATCTTGTATACCATACATCTTAGTTTAGTTCATTGAGTACATTGTATATTTTATATATGTTTTGTTTTAGTTGAGAGATCACATAATAAGTCGTATCAGGGAACTTTCCCCAAACCACAGCGAGACAGTTTATCAGGCCTCTGCAGGAATAATAGAGAAATCTGTGCTGACAGGGCTGCCTATCTCACAGCTTTCACAGATTCTTAGTTACTGGCCAAACCATTTACCTGAATTTCCATCCTCTCGACCACTGGAGGTAGAAATGACCTTAATTGAAGGCCAGATTCTTCGACTGGGCAGTCACAAATTGAATCAGTTAGACATAGATACATTGAGAGCAGGTCAGGAGATAAGTGTAAAAGTAAGTTTTACTCCAGTTGCTCATTGATTTTTGTATTGTTACTACTTATTGTTGTTGGTCTGTCATTGGCTCCATACAGCAAATACAACTAAACAGACGTAGATGTATAATATTTTAAATAAATAAACTTAAATAATTTGAACAGACTTTTTTTGAACAAAAACTCAATATATAAGTTTTATCACTATGGACTATGCAAAATCTTCTAACATACGGAATAACTTGTTGGCAAGGTAACGCTTCATCTAAACTGTTGTGCCCCTTGAAAACATCATAAAGAGGGCATCAAAAATCACACGCACAACATTACCATATTTGAATGAACAGAAATGTCTAAGAAAAATTTTGGAAGACAATAGCCACCCGCTCCATCGTAACTATGTCAAGTCGTCGCGAAGTGGGCAACTACTGTCAATCTCAACTAGAACAGAGCGGTACAAAAACTCGTTTGTACCTTACTCGGTCAGATTATATCAAAGCCAGCCATTGATCATGAAACATGAAAAGGACCAAGATGCATGTGTGTAATCGCTGAATGGACTCTTTATGTTGTGTCTATCTATTTATTTGTATGTTTCTGTTGTGTTGTCTTTATATGAGAAAAGAGTCCTTGTAATAACAACAAATTTCCATATGGATCAATAAAGCAGTCTTAGTCTTAATTATTTAGTTACCTAATTGGAACAAAACATTTTTTTATTTGATATCAAAATCACACTAATCAGTAATAGAACATGTGATTGTGATCAAAATATTGCAGATATATAGATCTACTTCTCATTGATTAATTTTTTTGATAACTTTATTTGCAATGGTAAGAGATTGAAATATTTGAAATTTTATCATGGCGAGTAAATAAAACTGGGCAATTTCTATGAATTGACAGGATAAAACCTAGAATGCACTTTGACTTAGAAAAGAAAATAGTAAAAGGAAAGAAAAAGACTACTCCAGCAGTTTCTCAACATAATGTTCAGCTATTACTTATTTTTTAAATCCATCTTATTAGATTCTGCATGCTTATCTTGAGATCTTGGCCCAAAGACACAGTGGCAAAATTTTCATCGTTCCATACGATATGGTGCTGTCTTGGAGAAGTGGAAATTATAGTGACAGAATATATAAAAGGGTAATTTCACTTATGCTTTTAAATATTTTTTTAACCTACAAAACCACTTTATTATCTGAACCAGGACATAGTATTACTGCAATATTTAAATATTAGTTGTAATGAAGTACTCAGTTTAGCACAAGGTATTTAATTAACTTAGTAACAGGTTTTAGCTCATTCAACAAGATTGAATTTGAGCATATGAGTAGGATATCAGTTATATTTTTTATAGGGATAACATTAGTATATTTTTGTTTGCAAAAAAATTTGTTTTTGAAAGCTTGGTAGGATCCTAGAAATAAAGATAAAATAAACAGAGGATTGAAATGTGTTTATATAGGCATGTCTTTTTAAATTAAAGTGATGAGATTTTTATTAAAGAACTAAGTATCATGAACCTTGTCCAGAGCCTAACTCCACACCATAGTTCATGTCTTTGAATTATGTTAGTTTTTATATTACAATAATTCTATTTGACTGGGTAAATTATGTAAAATTTAAGAATTTATACCTTGTGTTTGAATATTTCGGACCCTAAAACATTTTAATTTATTGTTTGTTTTTCTGTGTCTGTTTTTGTGTGAGAATTTTAAAAAAATCTCCTCATGTCAACTGTTTTGTGAACACTATTTCAGTTTTGCTAATTCTAAATTTTTCATCTGCAAGGTTCATCTTAAGACATTTGAATACATCATTTTGCCGATCAACTGTGGAGCTGAATTTAGCCTGTCTGAAAGGCTGACTGGAGATATTCCTGAGCCATGTTGGATGACTTTAGTTGCAGACATCAAAGAGAAGACAATTAGTGTACTGAATCCCAAAACAGAAGACAAATATGCCATTGCTGCTAATGGATATATGTTTCAATGGAGGTTGGTCTAATTTCGTCTTTTACATTTGTAGTTGGCTTATGTTTTGTAAAGAAATATCTCAATGGTACTAATTGATAAGCCATTATCAATTCTTGAAAGGGCTAAAAGTGAAAAAAAAATTTTTTTACTATTAAAGAAAACATCGTCGATGATTTATATAACTAAATTGAAGTCAGTTGGACAAGAGTTCTTTTTTTTTTTTTAAAGCCCATCATTTTTTTTTGGAGGGGGGTGGTTGAGGAAAACAATAAAAAGAAAAAAGCACAAAAAAATATCCTTTTTTAAAAAAAGAAAGCTTTTGAGAAGTTTAATTGAATCAATTAGTTTGGATCAGTCATGTAATTAAATTTGGAATAAATCTAGACCAACAACAATTAATCTGTGCAATTAGAAATATTTGTACCAATTGATTTTGTTAAGCGCTATTTCATGCTTTAAGCGTTCTCAATATGCTATGATCCTATCACTTATCCGGACCAGTTTGGAAAACTGGAAAGGGGGTGGGGGAGAAAGAAAGGGATATCTGGGTGAATTTTACAGTAATTGGTTTTTAAAAGCATTTATAAAAAAAGGGGGGAAGAACAACTTGAATTCAAACTCATGGCTCAACCCGACATAATAACCACTCTGATAATTAGGTGCTTATGAAAACAGAATATTGTTTAGTTTTCTATTGTTTGTTTTAAACTTACTTTAAAGCTGCCACCTATAAAGGTGACTCATTCAGCTTATACCACCACTTCATTCTAGAACAATTTCTGTTCCTTGTTCCAGATACCAAACAAAATAATTAATTGCCAATAGTTAATTAAATAATAAATTATTTTTTTTATTGATTCTTATGTTGTCAGGTAAAAGAAATGATTGTGCAAAATTTCAGCTTGATCTGAGATTGGGTGTCAGAGAAATAACGTGTACAAACTTTTTACCAGACAGAGACAGAGTGAGTTGAGTTGATATAAGCTTTGTAATTATCAGGTAAAAAAAAGCAACATTTTAATATTGAATGTGATTTGTATCTGGTGAAAATCAGAATTTTGAAAACTCTGTTAAAATATTTTTATTTTTTAAAAATAATATTTGACTAAGAAAGTTGTTATTTAAATTTACTTACAAATAAATATGTTGAGATAGTTCAGATTAGAAATCTTTCCTTAAGAAAACAACAAAAACAACTTTCAGTACTTATTGTTTATGAGCACGACATGGCCTAAATTGTGCTGATGTGCCAAAAACCCAAAGAATCAACTATAACCATATTGTTTGACTTCCAAGTAGCAACAGTTTAACAACCATCTTCACGTTTACATCTGAAAATATTTTATTTCATTTTTTTTAAACATCATTCAATGTTTCTATTCACCATTCTTAATATTGACTTTAATTTTTTAAATGTGAGTTTGTTTGTCTTTAAACCTGTTGAACTATGTTGGCACTACAAGTGATGCGATTACCAGTTTCTTCCATTTCTGATTCCTGCCTTCGATAGCATTTCAACCACATATATTCCTTCCATTCATTGAAGTCTTCTCATTTTGTGTCTGTCACTTCTTTTTTTTTGTTTCTAGTGCTTTTCTTTTCAAAATGATTTCTGCAGATCCTGAGAATGTTGGGGAGGTCATACATTGTCTTCTTTGTGATGCCTAATCTGATCAAACAACAAATCTTCATGGCTCACATAGGCATATAAGAATGTGGCTGTCACATCAACCTGAGCCTGTCCATCTCTTCTATATTGATGGAATATTTCATTATAGTATCAAGGAGTAGCAGTTGGCTATGCTCACAGTTGGACTCACTGGCTGTTATCTAAGCCACTCTACATTTCAAATATTTTTATTTCCAAAAACTAAATGTACTACTCAAAAGCCATTATTTGTCTTGCAGGCGTTACATGCAGATCCGCTCTATACACACTGGAGAGATGCTGTCTACTTGGACCACCAAGCAGATCCCATGTAATACAATTGAAGATAACTCTTCTTCAGGCATTCACTTGTTAATGGTAATGGTTGTCTTCCTTGTTTTTTTGTGTCACTATTTAGACAAATAAAAAAAACTTAATTAAAACATTATTAAGTTAATGTAAATGTTCTCTTTATTCTATCAAGCAAGGTTTCTTTTTATTCCCATTGCTTTCTCAATTGGAATAGCAGTCCTAGCACAGTAATTAAGCAATTTTACAGACACCACCGCCTATGATACTTTGAGCTAATTAATAGTCATTATTACATAAAATCACGAAACCAGTGTTCAATAACCAATAGCAATTATTGACTATTTAATAGTAAAACAAAACTCATTCTCAGATGTCCATACGCAATTGTCTCTTTCTTCTGTAAACATTGTTACTTAATTGCAACTGAAATTCTTCTCTACATTAATAAAAATGAAAATGAATTTTTAAAAATATTTTTTGTAGAAATTAATTTCAGCAAAAGCAGCCTACTTGACAAAAAATTTGTTAATGTGTTATTTAGTTATGTCATTGACCTAAATATCAAACCTTTCATTAACTGTGACATAACTAAATTGTCAACTCAATCATAACTTAATGAAATGTTCTGACCGTATAATTTTTTTTCTTTTTGTAGAGAGAAATGAATATAATATCTTGAGCCTGAATAAAACTAGATCATGCTGTGATTATGTCATGTGTTTTTTTGTGTATAGGCTCTTGGATAGTGTTTTTATAAATGAAATATTTAGATACATCTTGCCACAAATGATGTCATTGATGTGAAAAGCACAGTAGTTGTGCCAGCAGTAACTAAAGGAATTTAAAAAAGAAGGTTTTATCTTTTTAAATGATTCATAATTATTTCATGTTAATTCAGAGTTGCCCTTATTCCAGAATGTGGAAGCACTTGTTAACAAGGTCTCCCCTTTGGTGATGACTTCAGCCCACATTACTAACTACTTAAATCTGATTGCTGTGGCACTACGAGATGCTGACCAGGAGACTACTGTTCTCTGCGTGGGTGGACCTGAGTGCCAGTCTCTGGCTGCTAGAGATGCAGACTGGATTCAGTGTGAGAACTGTCGCACTTGGTGGCACAGGGCCTGTGCTGACCCGACCAAGCCCATTTTTTACTGTAACTCTTGTCACCAGAGGATCCTAGCAGTGAAAGGTGAACTTCCTGCCCCTGTGCAGCCACAAGAGGAGGGAGACAGTGAATGTCACAGTGTTGAAGATATTAACCAATGAAATGATCCCAATCAGCACAATTCTCAAGATATTAAAACTCAACCTATGGGTGTGGCAATACTGATGATGTAAAGGGAGGCAAAGGTTTCTCATTGACAGGATTCACATCTTGATCTTGGTGAATTCCTGTTTTGCAAGGAGGCGAGGATAGTTATATTCTTGCCTTACCATTGGGTCATTTGATTTGCTGCCAGAAAGAACTTCGGAAGTTTGTTCTAAGTCTACTGGTATGCTCCTATTTTAAGTTTAGAAAAAAAGGGACACAGTTATGATATGACCATCACAGACTTGCTCATTCATTCAATTCTATGCTACCCAATTTTGAGGTACCTGATAAATAAATATAAATTTAGTTTTGAAATAAGAGTTGATGTTCTTGTTTTTATAATAGCAATAAGAGTAAAATAATTATGTGATAAAAAAAATTGTAAATAAAATATATACTAACTTCAGACCTGGTTTGCTTGCATCTACACAGCCTGGTACAGTCAAGTAGTTAATGTGCTGTTGTTATAGTTATCTCTTGTTTCCTTTGCTTCCTACTATTGGTTTGTACAGGCCTGGAGCTCTTCTGTTTCCTTGTACCTGGTTAGAGCAAGTAGATGCCTTGTTCAGACTATGAAGCTTGTACCTGGTTAGAGCAAGTAGATGCCTTGTTCAGACTATGAAGCTTGTTCCTGGTTAGAGCAAGTAGATGCTTTGTTCAGACTATGAAGCTTGTTCCTGGTTATGACAAGTAGATGCTTTGTTCAGACTATGAAGCTTGTTCCTGGTTAGAGCAAGTAGATGCCTTGTTCAGACTATGAAGCTTGTACCTGGTTAGAGCAAGTAGATGCTTTGTTCAGACTATGAAGCTTGTTCCTGGTTATGACAAGTAGATGCTTTGTTCAGAGTATGAAGCTTGTTCCTGGTTATGACAAGTAGATGCCTTGTTCAGACTATGAAGCTTGTACCTGGTAAGAGCAAGTAGATGCTTTGTTCAGACTATGAAGCTTGTACCTGGTTAGAGCAAGTAGATGCCTTGTTCAGAGTATGAAGCTTGTTCCTGGTTAGAGCAAGTAGATGCCTTGATCAGACTATGAAGCTTGTTCCTGTTTTGGGCAGGTAGATGCCTTGATCAGACAATAAAGCTTGTTCCTGGTTAGAGCAAGTAGATGCTTTGTTCAGACTATGAAGCTTGTTCCTGGTTATGACAAGTAGATGCTTTGTTCAGACTATGAAGCTTGTACCTGGTTAGAGCAAGTAGATGCTTTGTTCAGACTATGAAGCTTGTACCTGGTTAGAGCAAGTAGATGCCTTGTTCAGAGTATGAAGCTTGTTCCTGGTTAGAGCAAGTAGATGCCTTGATCAGACTATGAAGCTTGTTCCTGTTTTGGGCAGGTAGATGCCTTGATCAGACTATGAAGCTTGTACCTGGTTAGAGCAAGTAGATGCCTTGTTCAGAGTATGAAGCTTGTTCCTGGTTAGAGCAAGTAGATGCCTTGATCAGACTATAAAGCTTGTTCCTGGTTAGAGCAAGTAGATGCTTTGTTCAGACTATGAAGCTTGTTCCTGGTTAGAGCAAGTTAGTTTGTTTTTAAAAGGCTTTTCAAACTAGCTTTGTATGCTTCATTGTATAGTGGGGAGGTAATACATTGTTGTTAGTCGTGTATATTTATAGGAAGTTAGCATTGGGCAAATCTCAAAATTGAAGCATCCTCAATATGTGGTGTGTGCTGGGTAGATGATAGTTACCTTACTGCTTCGCTGATTGAAGACATGATACCACAAATTGTGGAGCTTAGTATAATATTGATAGCCTGTTGAGCTGGTTGTTCACTAATAAAAAATACTCATCAATAATTTGCAAGGCTTGATCAATTTTTGTTTGTTTTACATGTTCACAATGTTCCTTCGTACCGGTATGTTTGGATTTGTTGAATCCTACTACATGTCACTCAGATCATTCAAGTGCCTGGGCCTGAAACTTATGAACAAGAATAAACATTAATCTAGCAACAAAACAACATAACCATTGTTAAATACTTCTTCAAATAGTAGTTCTATTATTTCTTTAACAATAGCAAGAAAAACACAAAAATAGTATTATTTTAAGTCTAGAAAAAAGTGAGACAGTTATGATATGGCCATCACAGACGTACTTATACATTCAATTCTATGCTACCCAATTTTGGGGTATCAATTAGTTTGGATCAGTCATTCAATTTCAATTAAAGACTGTTTACATTTGAATTTTGTTTACCGGTAAAGGGAAATAACGGGATTTTGTTAACTACGACACAAATGATGGATTATCTCCCTTTTATTGACTTGTTCAGTGTATCTTGTATTGAAAGTGTCCCAAATGTGTTTCTTTAAGTCTGCAGCAAGCTATGTGCTTTCTATTTTTTCCCCCAATTCAGTAATATTAAAATGTTATATCGCTAAGAACAAAAAATGTCATGAATGCTTACGATGGCACGATCTTCCTGCTGACCAAAGGTTACAACCACCGGAGACAGTTCGTTGTTCAACAGGTACGGGAGAGGGAGAGTTTAGATGTCCAGTTTTCCAAGGACGAAATTGTAATTGTTTTTTTTTATTTTATTCATGTTTGGATGGTTCATAGGGCTATCCAACGTTACAGATTGATCCTAGTGTTCTAATCACATAATTATGGAGCTATCCAACGTTACAGATTGATCCTAGTGTTCTAATCACATAATTATGGAGCTATCCAACGTTACAGATTGATCCTAGTGTTCTAATCACATAATTATGGAGCTATCCAACGTTACAGATTGATCCTAGTGTTCTAATCACATAATTATGGAGCTATCCAACGTTACAGATTGATCCTAGTGTTCTAATCACATAATTATGGAGCTATCCAACGTTACAGATTGATCCTAGTGTTCTAATCACATAATTATGGAGCTATCCAACGTTACAGATTGATCCTAGTGTTCTAATCACATAATTATGGAGCTATCCAATGTTGCAGATTGAGGCTAGCTAGTGTTCTAATTACTTATGTGGCTATCCAGCGTTACAGTTTAATCGATGCAGTTAAATCGAGGCGTACAGTGAATTTAAGATTTAGGCTAATTATGTTTACGAGCATGTTCTGGCGATAATTTTTCCTCCATGAGGCTCTGAGACAACCAATGTCTAATAGTTGACACCTGGAGATCCAGGTCTCTGGATGCAAACTGAAAAGAATAATTGTATCTTTCAGTGACAATTTCGTGAACACTCAAATTTGGTAATCGCGCATAAATTTTACTCAACCCAAGACTTATAAATCATAATCATCATAACTTCAAGGCGTTTAAACAGAACATTGATGATTCATTATTGCAATATTGCAAAGAATTGGATTTAGAATTTAGAATGTACTCTATTTATAAAACCAAATGATAATAAACATTAAACAATTAATTATCGTCAAATTCTATGTACATTTCGCTACAATATCTAAATAAAATTATTCAAAGGTAACATTAATAACTCGTTTAACAATGGCCTATTAACATTATAAGTGCTAAATGGTTGAAAATTATTTGTGAATTACGTTGTGTCTCCTGCATCAATCATTCTAATAAGGCTCAGTCTAAATATAATAAATATCTGTTAAAGAATTGGTCAAGACATTTACTGATCAGCCCATTCATTCTTTGATAATAATAATAAAATAAACCGATGACATGGCAGTTTTATGTTTGTAGTTCTTTTCAATCGTTTCGTTCGATGGAACACTTAAGGGCACACACGTTTGTAACGCTTAGAGACACACACGTTTGTAACACTTAGAGACACACGTTTGTAACACTTAGAGACACACACGTTTGTAACACTTAGAGACACAACACATTTGTAACACTTAAAGACGCACACATTTGTAACACTTAGAGACGCACACATTTGTAACACTTAGAGACGCAATTATTTGTAACACTTAGAGACAAACACATTCGTAACACTTAGAGACGCAACACATTTGTAACACTCAGAGACGCACATTTGTAACACTTAGAGACGCAACACACTTAGAGACGCAACACACTTGTAACACTTAGACACGCAACACATTTGTAACACTTAGAGACGCAACACATTTGTAACACTTAGAGACGCAACACATTTTTAAAACTTAGAGACGCAACACATTTGTAACACTTAGAGACGCACACATTTTTAACACTTAGAGACGCAACACATTTGTAACACTTAGAGACGCAACACATTTGTAACACTCAGAGACGCACACATTTGTAACACTTAGAGACGCAACACACTTAGAGACGCAACACACTTAGAGACGCAACACACTTGTAACACTTAGAGACGCAACACATTTGTAACACTTAGAGACGCAACACATTTGTAACACTTAGAGACAAACACATTTGTAACACTTAGAGACGCAACACATTTGTAACACTTAGAGACGCACACATTTGTAACACTTAGAGACGCACACATTTGTAACACTTAGAGACGCAACACACTTGTAACACGTAGAGACGCACACATTTGTAACACTTAGAGGCGCACACATTTGTAACACTTAGAGACGCAACACATTTGTAACACTCAGAGACGCAACACATTTGTAACTCTTAGAGACGCAACACATTTGTAACACTTAGAGACGCACACATTTGTAACACTTAGAGACGCAACACATTTGTAAAAAACACTTAGAGACGCACACATTTGTAACACTTAGAGACAAACACATTTGTAACACTAAGAGACGCACACATTCGTAACACTTAAGAGTCGCACAAATTTGTAACACGTAGAGACGCAACACATTTGTAACACTTAGAGACGCAACACATTTGTAACACTTTGAGACAAACACACCCGTAACACTTAGAGACGCAACACATTTGTAACACTCAGAGACGCACACATTTGTAACACTTAGAGACGCAACACACTTGTAACACTTAGAGACGCAACACATTTGTAACACTTCGAGACGCAACACATTTGTAACACTTAGAGACAAACACATTTGTAACACTTTTAGACGCACACATTTGTAACACTTAGAGACGCAACAAATTTGTAACACTTAGAGACGCAACACATTTTTACATATTTACTTTTAGGATGTTTTTTTCCAATGAGAAATACTTTCCTCTCTTCCAGAAATATTTGGCTGCCCTGACTGCCCATCCCAAACCTATATTCTCATAATCTCTCTCTTAGACAAATAAAAACTGAATTATACCAACGTTAAAAATATCTTATATATAAGAAAATTAAAATAAGTGAAAAATAGCATTTCATTTTTTTTGTTAAAAGACTCTACATCAAACTCTCAAGAGACCCTGTGGCGTAACAAAAGAGCGACATCATCAATATCCCATAGAACGATACAGGCCAATTACGCTGTTATATACATGTGTAATCAAATAAAAACAACAACTCTAGCTTGGAGCATAGACTCTACTGTATTGATTTTGTTACATCTAAACTCTAAAGTTACAGTCCAGTATGTTGACCGAACTCCGAATCAAGGTCAAAGATTATGAATGGAGCAATTTATTTTGAAATTTATAATTCACGAGTTTCATTTGAGTGTCCACTGTTTCTGTCGTTGTCTCAATCGTTTGGCATTTCTTGAGTCTGTCGGATGTTTTTAACTTTCTTTGAATCCGTAGCTGCTCTTTTGGGGGACGGGAGTGGGTGGTGGTGGAGAGATCGCGGGCCTGAAACCTTCTCTTTCAGTGTTCAATTTGTAGCCAATCACACTGTGATATAAAACTGTCCATTTTAGAGTGCACATTTTTACAAGGTTTTTATTAACTCTGTCTGTTAATAGTTCTAAGTTTGTACACGTTATTTCTACGATACCCAATCTCGGATTAAGCTGATGATATGCAAAATATAGCCAACGGCCTACTAACATTATAATAAGTGGTTGAAAATGTCTGATGAATTATGAATTATATACATTACTGTTTACGGAACATAGAAAATTTAAAAATTCAGTCTAAATCTAATAAATATCTGTAAAAGAATTGGTTAAGACATTTAGTGATCAGCTCATTCATTTCTTTAATAATAAAAAAACATTGGTTAAAAATATTTCTAATTGAACAGAGTTATGTCAATTACATGAGTGATCCAAACTAATTGATACAATTAGACATTGTAGGCCTATCAGCCTTTTTTTTTTGTTTTTAAATGTATTTTTTATGTTTTTCTTGTTTTTCAATTGATTGTCCTTGACATTGAAGAATTGTGCAAAGTTTCAACTTGATCCGAGAAAGAGAAGTGAGGGACAACGTGTACAATGCGTACCAGACAGACAGGCAGACAGACAGCGTGAGATGATGCTCAGGATATTAAAGTCGACACAGGATTAGTTTATTTTATTGAAGAATCTATATTATATTTCTAAAATACCACTCACTGACCGACTGATTTATGAATCAAGGGATCTCTTACACTAGCAAACGGATTCACTTTAAATTTCGTACACGGGTTCCTTTTGCCTCTTAGGTTCCCACTAATACCAGGTTTTGACATATTCGCAGCCTTAACGCCACAATTCGCTAAGAACCGCAAGCTTTCTATTAAGCCTTCGTATTTTATTTATTATAAATGTGCCAACGTCTGCTAAACAACGTGTTTTATTGTGTGGTCAAGTTGGGGGCTAGGGGAAATGTCTGTAGAGCTTTCAAATAGCATGAACGTCTAGAGACTATGATATTCTTCTTCTCTTTGTTATGTTTGAATATCAAACTTTCAGTTGTCATGGCCACTAGAGGTCTAGGTAAAACTATTTGGAATCCCCTCAGTAATAAGTGGTTATATTGCATCATTTTGTCCAATCTAGAAGAATGGATAGTCTGTAAGGTTAGAGAAAATCACGTGGTGCATTCTAATGTTCTGGGGAATGGAGCGGGAGAGATGCACGTCACATCTGGGTACAGCGAGATTCTCTGAACTACTGACTACAATTTACTTACATACTGTTGTCCACCCCTCCCCCTCACTTATTTGTCCTAGGCCTAATTGGTCGAATTTGGATAAATACATTGAAAGGGAAGGGAGAAGGGGCGGTGTGTAATCTCACCCAACCGGAACATGCCATCGATCATAATCATCCCACTCGCTCCGGAAACAAACTAGGGTTGGTGAGGGGGCGGGGTGTGTGCTGTCAAATTAGGAAGTGTGTGTGTGTGTGTGTGTGCTTGTGAGCATTTTATTTTTTTGTGAACTCCATCGATTACTATAGAATGATTACCTCCTGTTCATTATGTCAGTAAATGGGAAAAGAGACAAAACTAAACAGTATTTTTATCGCTTTTTTTTCGCTCTTATTTTAAGGACCATGTTATGCTAATTGGTCAGATCAATGATCTGATTGGCTACCGCTAGTTGATGACAATTAACGTCTGCTACGATCAGCACTTCCTTGAACCTTTTCGTGATCATCACGCAAGTCTACAACTGCCTGGGGCGATGCCGATACCGCAGAGCTAGCGATGGCAGCGATTTCAAGTCTGGAATACATTTCCTCTCAGAAAGTGATGTTACAACGTCAAAAGTCACCTTTGTTTTAGATCTGGCGCGAGACATTGTTAACATGGTTCACCAAGCTAGAGATGAGTTATGTTTATGTCAACTTGGTCCAGCCGTGGCCCTTTTTTTTTTTGGTTGCTTTTTTACTTTTATAATTATTTGAACATAATAATATGACACAATAACTCAAAGATGTCACAACTTGGTCAAGAAAGTATCGAATTTAAGCAATTGAAAATATCGCAATCGAAAGTATAATTTTTAAGTTTTTGAAAGTATTGTATATAAGCAATTGAAAGTATCGTATCAGTGAAATAAACATGTATATTAGCCAATTGTTAAAGCATATCACTTATTGAGACTATTAGGTCTTGCTTCATGTTGCAACTTTTGAATCCAACTATACCATAGCAGTCATTTTGTTTTTAAATAATAAGGCTGTGACAAGTTGGATTAAAGTATTGGCCATTTTGGGTGTCTAGGGGATTTTATGGTTTGAGAACCCACACTTGCACATATAAACTACAAGCACAGCGTTATTATGCAGGCAACGAATACTATATTTAGATGTAAAAATATGTATAGTTTATTACACAAAGGATAATTAAAAGGTAAAATGCTGTACAGTTGCTAGAATGGGGTCTAGCGTATTTACATAAACAAGTCTATCATCATTAGATTTGAGAACCAAGTGGTCTGAGTGTCATTAGGCTGGTTGCTTAGCTTTTGGTCCGGTGCTGCACTGATGAGACGGGTGTCGCTGGTACTGATGCTGTCTGCTGGTGGGCTGGCGTAGTGGGTCCAGGCCCCGGGTGCAGTCCAACGTTATATGGTTGCAGAGCTAAGCTGCGTCTACCAATCAGTTAAGCCAGTGACGAGTCTGTGGCTAGCGTTGTTACTTGAACTCTTGAAGGATGAGTAGGACTGATGTCTGCAAATCTGGTGCCAGCAAATCTGTTATCAGCTTTAGGTTGCTAAGATTTCATGCGGATGTAGCCTATAGATAAAAGCTGCAACGATATGATGCGTACGTCGGTTTAGCCATAATGGTAACATTGGGAGGTAGATGCCTTTCCTTGAAGGACATCTTCAGACTGATGTAGAGAAACTATAAGCTGGTTTCATAAATATCAAAGGGAACTAACGAATGAATATAGTGTACCATCAAGGTAGATAGCAATAATAATGGGGACTCCCATAAAGGGAAATAACAAACAGTAATAAGTGATACATGATGAGTAATACAAGTGATGTTCACCAGTCACGTTGAATAGCAAGTACATACATCGCTTAGATAAATGAGATGAAAGGGGAAGGGGAGATCAACGTCTGATACTCGCCCATGCTTTCACATAAGTAAACATAGAGCATAAGTAAATACATACTCAGTAGTAAGACATGTTTACAGAAATGTTTTGATAATACCCTGCCAAGGAATTAATCAATGATAATATAGTGAAGGCTCGTGCTGAGCGCTAATATATAGGAGTTGCATTAATAATAGTTAAAGAGCTAAATACATCTAGTAAGAATTGTTACTAAATTCTAGTCCATATGGCTTGAACATTTAGCCACAAAGTCATGATATGAAATATAAGTATACAGTAATCTACTTACATTATCCATGATACGAATGCACAAATATATACACTAATAATGTAGTAATAAATGCACAAATATATATATATATATATATAATAATATATATATATATATATATATATATATATATATATATATATATATATATATATATATATATATATATATATATATATATATATATATATACATTACTAAGTAAAATGGTTCTCAAGCACTTTACAAAGTTACATACCACCAATAAAAAGTGAAATAAGGGAATGAAAATAGTCCAGAGCTCAAGCAAGAGATAGATGTGCTCCCTGTCAGCTCTCCAGCGAGAATGAGATCGGACGATGAAGTTCTGTCCGTATACACGTGGAGAGGGGGGTGAGTGGCGGGAGATGAGTGCAAAGATGGTCTAGACTATCCGGCGTCTTTGACAGAGAAATCCTCGCTTGACCGTGACGGCGTTTCCGGGAGATAGACACCGCGCGAAGGCGCGAGTTGAAAGTCCAGGGAGTTTGCAAGGTGGTCAGAGGATATAAAAGGGGGGGGAATTATCAGAGCTCGGCCGGATTAAGGGAGATTCTGTGGCATTTTACGTCTCGAGAGACGATCTTTTCCCTTTGCAACTTCTTGTGTGACTAAAGAGGCCAATCCTTGATACACAGCTGCGATCGCAGGTTGGGCATATATAATCACCAGGCGCCGTTGCATTTTCACCCTTCTTTCTGCTTCTGTTGTGTATGGCATCTGCAATCTTTGACCCTTCCTTTATGCTCTCTCTCCATGAGGATCTGTCCAGTGCCACCTCTTCCCAGTTGACAGAGTCGATTTTGAAGAGCTTCATGTCGCGTTTGCATACATCCGTATAACGTAAAAGTGGGCGACCAGCGGCTCTCCTGCCTTCTATCAGATCGCCATACAGGATGTCCTGTGGAAGTCGACCTTCTGGCATTCTACGAACGTGGCCAAGCCAGCCAAGGCGTCTGCTGCTGATAACAGAGCGGATGTCCTGGCACCCTGCTCTTTGTAGCACTTCCTCATTGGTTATCTTATCTTGCCACCTTATTTTAAAGATCCGCCTTAGCCATCGGAGGTGGAAAACATTCAGCTTTTTTTCCTGCCATGAGTAGGTTGACCATGTTTCACTTCCGTACAGCAAGGTGCTCAACACACAGGTCCGGTAGACTAGGGCTTTAGTACTGTTAGTCAGCGATATGTTGTCCCAGACTCTTTTCTGCAGCCGTGACATGGTGGCCATTGCCTTGGCTATCCTGTTGTTTATGTCTTTATCCAGTAGAGTGTTGTTGGATATGATGGAGCCAAGGTAACAAAAGTGATCAACAATTTCTAGTGGTTGGCCATTAATGCTTACTTGAGGTGCAGTGTTTGTGTTTTGGACAAGTATCTTAGTCTTGCTTTGACTGATGTTTAAGCCGAACTTCTGGCAAGCAGCAGATAATTTGTCAACCAGGCACTGTAGCTGAATATCAGAATCAGCCACAATAGCTGCATCATCAGCATACAGGAGTTCCCTGACGAGTAGCTTCCTAACCTTGGTTTTTGCCCGCAGCCTTGAAACATTAAATAGTTTTCCAGAGGATCTTGTATGGAGAAACACACCTTCATTTATGTCGTTGTACGCATAATGCAGTAGACAGGAGAAGAATATGCCAAACAGAGTAGGTGCGAGCACACATCCCTGCTTGACACCACTGCAAACCTCAAAAGGTGCTGATTGGGCTCCATTGAATTTGACAGTGCATTTAGTTTCCTCGTGAAAACACTCAATGAACTGCAGTAGTTTGGGAGGGCAACCTATTTTCCTCAGGAGTTTGAAAAGGCCACTTCTGCTGACCATGTCAAAAGCTTTAGTCAGATCAACAAAAACGATGTAAAGGGGTCTGTCTCTCTCTCTGAATTTCTCCTGCAGTAGTCGTAGAGAAGATATCATGTCTACAGTGGATCTACCACTCCTGAATCCACACTGAGACTCGGGTAGACTCTAGAAGCTATCACTTGCAGCCTGGATAGTGCCACTCTAGCAAAGATCTAGGGAGATTATACCTTGATAATGTCTAGTGCTAGACGAACGGGCGTTGCCCGAGGCGTTGAGTTGAATGGGCACTTTGAATTGACCAGCCGCTCCCGGAAGGGGGGGGGGTCAACGGATGTTTGCCACGATAGATGGAGGGAGTGTACTCTTGTCAAGAGTCTAGTGTGGCATGCGTCAAGGTGGGGATAGCCAAATGTGACACCGATGCCAAAGGGGGTGGGGTTGGATTGGAGGGGTGGTGGCTGTGTTTTAGCTCTAGATCGCTAAAATTATTAAAATAGCGTGTGAATAAATTAATTAAATGCTTAGACTTGAGTGATACCTTGAGGGAGCTAAAACGGTTCGTCACAAAGGCTTATTTTCGAGTCCAAAGATTAATTAGGAATGCTATATTTCAAGTGGATACGCAGACCCTGCTGCGAACTACATATTTTGCCACATCCAGCGCAGGCAGAGGATTTTCTTTTGGTCTCAAATGTGTATCCACCGTCCTTTGTAAGTCATCTCCAGGTTTCACGTTCTGAAGACGCATCATCCGCATGCAACCAGGTGTTCATTCTGTCAGTTAAAGCAAGTTGGCGCTTAAGCTTGTCGTTAGAGCGTTTCCGTGGGGCACACCTATTACGCCGAGCAACTTTCAGCTTACCAAAAAAAAAAAAAAAGACTGCTTTGGCATACTTTATCAACTTTTAACTTTTCATACCTCTATTAGAGGTTCCAAGCCAAGTTCCGCCGACTCGGCCACACACACACACACACGCACACACACGCACACAAATGCACACACACACAAAATACTCAAGCTCAATCATCTTTCTCTGCCATCAATTTCTCTACATCTCAGTCTTCTCTCCACCCACATTTCGTCTGTTAGAGGGTGAAGTCAAGCCTGTTGGCAGAGTGGTGCTGCGCTTGGCTTAAGAGTCTAGGGTTCACAAGTTCGATTCCCGTTGGTATTTTGAACTTCGAACTTGGCAAGACGTCCCCGAGTTCAGATAACTGTAATGGATACCAAGACATTAGCTGCGGTCGTTGTCCTGGCTACATGACACCCTCCTTATCCGTCGGTTATAGAAATAGATGAGCTTAATATCCTCTGCCCCCCCCCCCCATCCCTATGGACTTCAAGATCTGAACAGGTAACTTAGCCTTTAATGTCTAAGTAACATCGCAGTCAGTTAATTGCACTGATCACACCATCTCCTGCCTTTGATGGCAAGATTCAATGCATTAAAGACCAATGACACAATCTCTTCTACCAGGTCTTATTACTCCACAATAAGTTTTAGGAAAGTCATTCGTCTAGCAGCACTTTTCACTTTTCTACTTGGGACAATTGATAACAGTGATTCCTAAAATGGTTTTATATCGACATCCTAGGGCCAACGGGGGGGGGGGGGGCTTACATGGGGTCCTACACCTTCATCTACCCCTTATATAGTTCGTCCATCGTGGTTCTATACCTTAGACCGCTGGGAACCACACATGATCTGTCGACCGTCTTTCTCCATATCTTTCTATCTTTTGCCTTGGATAGAAGTCCGTCTAATCTTTATGTTATCTTACCATCACTGTCAATGTCTGTCTCTGTCTGTCTCTTTTTCTTTTTTTTTAAAAGCATATATATCTGAGTCAAAACCCATTTAACTCGCTCATAACATTTTGAGTGCATATATATATATATATATATATATATATATATATATATATATATATATATATATATTATATATATATGCTGTACGCACGTTTATGCATAGGGTTAGGGTTTACTGGGCGCTAGGGTAAGGGTTTTGAAAAAAATCGCCCCCCCACTCCAAAGTTCTGGATCCGCTAGTGCCCTGAAGGGGGGTTTAAACTCAAAACCCCTCATAGAATTTTGAGTGCATAATTTTCTTTTTTCTTACACTGAAGATGTATTTTTTAGCTTCAAACACCCTCACGGGCGGGGGGAGTTTAAACTCAAAACCCCTTTGACTACACACATAACATTTTGAGTGAATAATGTGCTTTGTTTTTATTTTTAAAGAGGTATTTTTTACCTTCAAACCCCGCTGAAGTGGGGTTTAAACTCAAAACTGAGTCAAAACCCATTTAACTCGCTCATAACATTTTGAGTGCGTAATTTGATTTTTTTTGTGCTCTTGGAATTTGGGGATTTTCGTTTGCATTTTTGTTTGTTTTTGTTTTATAGAAGAGGGAGATTTAACTGCAAAAACCCCAGGTAGGGGTTTTTAAACTCGAACCCCCCTGGTAGGGGGTTTTAAACTTCAAACACCCTTGGTTGTGCTGGGACATGTGATTGTTTGGTATTAAAATCTCACCTAAAATAAACAAAATCAAAGCAAAAATCAGTCACTAAATTCCGTTTGGGAACCTCTGGTTTACAATAACCACGAGCACTGGTCAAGTGGATCTAACTTTGTGTTTCCTGGACCCATTGCTTTCCATACAACGACATTTCATTACGTGCCATCTGAACCCCGCCTAGAAATGTCTGAGAACGCTCTTAGAAACCCCTCAAAGATTCCTTCATCTTCCCTGGAGAGAGCCAAAGGTAATTACACACGACAGTGTATGAAAGCGCAAGTTGAAACAACGAGGGCAAAAAAGTGTTTTGTTTTTGTGAATTTGTTACACATCACTTGGCGTCTGATGGATTCACTGCATGCTATTGTTAGATTGACATCTCGGCGGATGACTTCCGTTGCGAGATCTGGGAAATGGGGCCATGGAATGTCGTGATTTCATCAGGGAGGCGTCTTGCTCCTAGACATTTTCAATTTTTTATTTTCACGTCTAGTTTTTTTTTCTGCGTCAAAGTTACAAGTAAAAAATCTACTAAAAAGAACTAATACTAATGAATTTCTACTCACCTTTTTACACATCTGATATGCTCATTTTGTCTGTCTGTCTGTCTGTCTAGTAAAAAGTTTGTAGCTGTTAATACTCAAACATTTAATCTCGGATCAAGCTGAAGTTTTGCACAAATGTTTTCTAGTCAATGATTTCTAGTTAAATGTTTTCTAGTCGAAAGTTTTCTAGTCAATGTTTTCTAGTCAAATGTTTTCTAGACAAAAGTTTTCAAGTCAAACGTTTTCTAGTTATTGTTTTTTTAGTCAAATGTTTTCTAGTCAATGTGTTTTCTAATCCAATGTTTTCTAGTCAAATGTTTTCTAGTCGAATGTTTTCTAGTCAATGTTTTCTAGTCAAATGTTTTCTAGTCCAATGATGTTGTCTAGTCCAATAATGTTTTCTAGTCCAATGATATTTTCTATTCAAATGTTTTCTAGTCAAATGTTTTTAGTCAATGTTTTCTAGTCAAATGTTTTCTAGTCCAATGATGTCTTCTAGTCCAATGATGTTTTCTAGTCAAATGTTTCTAATCAAATGTTTTCTAGTCAAATGTTTTTTACTCAAATGTTTTCTTGTCCAATGATGCTTGCTAGTTAAATGTTTTGTATTCAAATGTTTTCTAGTCCAATGATGTTTTCTAGTCAAATGTTTCTAATCAAATGTTTTCTAGTCAAATGTTTTTTACTCAAATGTTTTCTAGTCCAATGTTGTTTGCTAGTCAAATGTTTTCTTGTCAAATGTTTTCTACTCAAATGTTCTCTATTTAAAAATTTTCTACTCAAATATTTTCTAGTCAAATGTTTTCTAGTCAAATGTTTTCTAGTGAAATGTTTTCTACTCAAATGTTTTCTACTCAAATGTTTTCTAGTCAAATGTTTTCTACTCAAACGTTCTCTATTTAAATGTTTTGTAGTCGAAAGTTTTCTAATCAAATGTATTCCATTCAAATGTTTTCTTCTCAAATGATGTTTTAAAGGATGTGAAGACACATTGTAGACACTCTCATTAAAAGAGATTTGACTCAAGGCTAGAGACTTAGAGAAAACTTATCCAGAGAATTAATGTGTGCCTCCCATTTCAATAGGTTCATGACACAAACTATTAATTTAGACACGAAGTTCTTTTAAATAACAAAAATTGCTTACTTAGAACTATGGATGACAAAAATTGCTTGCTTAGACCTATGGATGACAAAAATTGCTTCTTTAGACCTATGGATGACGAAATTGCTTTCTTAGACCTATGGATGACAAAAATTGCTTCTTTAGACCTATGGATGACAAAATTGCTTGCTTAGACCTATGGTTGACAAAAATTACTTTAGACCTATGAATGACAAAAATTGCTTGTTTAGACATATGAATGACAAAAATTGCTTGTTTAGATCTATGGACCTCTCTCTTTTTCTCTCTCTTTCTTTCTCTTTCTCTCTCTTTTAACACCCCCAAAAACTAGTGTGCGCAACTTAAGCATATGCTTCTATACAGAATCATTCTTTGATAATATATCATCAAAATAAATCATGAAAATAGATAGTCAAAATAAATAACTTGCATAGATCATTAAACTGGATCGTTTTGTTTTGTAATGAATTCTTTGGCTAGATATCTCAAAGAGGAGATTTATGGTAGTGGGGGCATGGGCAGGGTAAGATGCCGGCAGAGAACTTTAAAAGATATATTGTAACTGTAGCTACATCTTTGTTTTATTTCCTATTCTGACTCGGCACCCACCCACGCACATTTCTGGTGGCGTATAAATCCGCATCTCTCCTTCTTCTTAGTCGTTGCCGCTGATGTAAATAACTTCGTCGTTATCAGTTGGTGATGTAGAGATCGTTCTATGGTCACAGGTCTCCTCCTCTCTCTCGTTTCTGGGGCAGCCACAATACCAAAGAAAAGGACAAAGAATCTAGATTTGAATTTTCTCTTACTCCCTCTTATTATCTCCCTTTTTCTCTGCCCCCCCCTGTCTCTCTATCTATTATCTATCTATCTATCTATCTATCTATCTATCTATCTATCTATCTATCTATCTATCTATATATTTATCTATCTATCTATCTATCTATCTATCTATCTATCTATCTATCTATCTATCTATCTATCTATCTATCTATCTATCTATCTATCTATCTAATCTATCCATCTATATATCTATGTATCTATCTATCTATATCTATATATATATATATCAGTGGCGTAGCTAGCTATGTGCGGGTGGTGCGGGCCGCACGGGGCATCAAGTGACAAGGAGCATCAAACAAAGGACAATTTAAACTTTCTCAGTAAAAACTGCACAAACTCCACAAACTATTCCATTTGAAATTAAACGTTTTTTTTATTTAGCTACTTTGTTGATATCCTCTATTCTCTCTAAACTTAAAGACTAGCCTGAGTTGACTAGGTTTGTTGACATCTAGCCTGAGATGACTAGGTTTGTTGACATCTCTAATTAACGCACTTTTAGACGCCCACGTGACTTTCTTCTAAGGAAAATACTAAACGGCAAAAAAAGTTTTCAGAAATTGTTACCACCCCCACCCCCCAACAACTGTTTACCTTCCCCCCTGCAAACTCTTTTCTCAAGATCAAGTATTAGGCTCTACATCAGCATGAAAATGGATGAAACGATAGATGGAGGTTATCACCAAGAACTGAATAGGAAGAGACCAGCAGAACATTTAGACAGCTGGGAGGAAATGTGTCAAGGGCGGTATTCACAGCGATGGTCAAGATATATTGAAACAAGAAGGAAAAAATGGAAACCCTACATCAAGAGACTCGTGGACATCTTTTGTTTTGCTCTCCAATCAGAATCTGGCACTCTTGGGCATCATTTGTTTTGCTCTCCAATCAGAATCTGGCACTCTTGGGCATCACGAACAATTTAAAGAAGAATTGGAAGAACAAAAATGAAGGCAATTTGTTGGAGTTAGTGATATTACTATCCTAGTGGACTCTACTCCTGAAGGAACAATGGGTTCGAACCAAACTTAGAAAAATACATAAGAATTTAGGAGTTATTGTAATTATGGGTGGTCATGGAAATAGATCATACAACAATTAAAACTAGACATCTATTTTTTTGATTATTTTCGATTGTATACCTGGCATCTGAAAGTTGGACCTAGCTTCCAACATTGACGGTAATGGGTAACGACGAGTCTTTCATGGGCTTCATCGACACTAAGAATAAGCATGCCTATGGAATCTCTGCGGTTATTTTAGAAAAACTACGTTCGTATGGCTCAGAAATAATGGACTGCGGAGGTTAAGACTTTGATATTTGCTTTTCTCATGAAAGTTCAACACTAGGATATCCAAATCTCTAAATCTGCAGAATTTAAGCTACTGAAGCTGAAGTCGATGTAGTTCTATTTTTCGATATACTCTACCATTTCTAGAGGACCTCACTGAAGCCAGTATTACCTTTGCTGAAAGCATATGCCCAGACCTAGGGATTAGTGCAAAACCTCTTCGTATTGGCCACAAGAAAAAGATGCCTAGTGAAATAAATGAAGATTCTGTATTGACACACAAGAAAGATACCAAGGGAAATTTATTATCTGTTGTACTGGACTGTTTAAGAGATGATCACAAAATTTGAGCACCTAATAAAGTGGCTGAAAAAAATGATTTTTTGTCACTATCCCAATTTTTGGATCCTCATATTGAAACAAATCTTGAGTGCTCCTAGCGAAATTAACAAAACTGAATTTCGTCTTAAGCAAAAGAGGCTTCAACGACTTATCAAAGTTTCTTCATAAGTACCAAATTTTTCAAAACAAAAACCTGATGAGCTCGAGTTAAAAAAATATAGGCTTTAAGTTTGTTTAAAACAAAAGTTGATCAAGAATTATTTGCAACGAACGATGACTAAATTACAACTGACTTCATTGGACATTTCATTTCTTATACACGGATTTCCGGGGGAAAAATTGATTTCGACAGCAAATTAAACATGTAGAATTCATTGGAAGCATTTTTTGTCTTTGTTAGATTAATTTCTTGCGAATTAAAAATACTTATATTCTGGGGGTGGGGATTCTTCATTTGGCTGTTATGTTTTTTTATTTGAGGGAATCATAATGAGCTCCCGCACAGGGCATCAAATACCCTAGCTACGCCACTGATATATATATATATGTATGTATATATATATATATATATATATATATATATATATATATATATATATATAAATATATATATATATATATTATATATATATATATATTATATTATATATATATATATATATATATATATATATATATATATATATATATATATATATATATATATATATATATATATATATATACATATGTCCTCGTAGACAAACAGAAGAACTTTGCTTATCTGTATATATAATTCTCTTCATGGCCCAACCATGCCTCACACCACCAAAAGTCATGGAAAGATAACTCTTTTATTTCTGCAAGTCGGACCAGAGTTACCCCACGTAACTTTTCTCTGTATTCACCCGTCACTAATTAACAGGGCTGGAGTTAACGGATTGCGCAGGGCCCGATTTGGGTAGGGATAAGTGAAAATTAAGAGTTTATATTAGGAAATAAATTCATCTTTGCATTTTATTCATTCTTTACTACGTACGTACAGAATTACTTTACGAGCCTTGCTTCTTTCACCAGATTCCACAATTACGGATATTGTATAATGCCGTTGTTTTTTTTTTATCGTGCGTAGGATTGGCGTTTGAATGGCACACCCCAAAAGGACAATTTTGGTCTATATATTTCAGGAGATTTGTATGAGTTTTCAAAAGATGTTAATAATTTCTGGATATTTCCAGGACTTTTTCGTATACTTTGCAATTTCAGAGATTTCCAGGAGCTCCTGGTAAATCATTAGGCCGCGGAAAATCTGTTATAAGTTATGAAATGGTTTAATTTAATAATTTACACATTGAAATAGCGTGGGGCCTATGAAAGTGCGGGGCCAACTGAGGTCGGATATGTTGCAGTGGCCCAAGGCCAGCCCTGCAAAATAGCGGCGTATGCTGCGCAGCGGGTCGACCAGTATATCTAATTAGAAATGAATGAAAGTTGTCAATGTCTTCCATTAGTCCCTATGTACTGTACAGTTCCATTGAAGTAAGAGCCCCTGTTTAGAAAATGTCAGACTTACAACTTTGTTTCGGTGCGTTCCTTTCCTCTTTTTTTTTTTTTTTTTTTAAATCCAAGACTTTTGGCGGAATTTTCGTTGTTTCGATGTATTTATGAATCTCTTCAATTTCTTGACCACGCTTCTGTCATTGTCTATGTAAATCAATTGAACGACCATGCGTTTCGTTCATTTTTTTAAGAGTATAACTTTTAGAAATTGTTTTTTTTTAGAAATAACAAAATGGAGTTTTCCCCCTTCCCTTTCTTCGGGGTATTTCCTGTTGAAGAACAAGGGGAGACAAGTAAAATGGTGAGGGCCTGCTATGATGCCAAACACTAGTTAGTAGACTGATATTTCAGGAAACTTGAGACCACGATATAAAACCATAGGAGTTTGGCACTAGTCCAAAGCAACATTCACCCTTTTAAAAATATAAATAACAACAAAGTTTTTTTTTTTTTTTTTTTGTTTTCAACCTTCGACATCACATTTTTCTTCTTCTTTCCCTTGCGTCGTTTGCTCGAGATTTGAGGCGGCTAGTTAAACATGACCTTCACATTTCTAAGCTTTTTGTTGTAGTAGATCTAATCGTCTGCTAGAGAAAGAAAAAAAAATGGAGCATTAGAAAACTTTGTGTACTCACGAGTTGCATGTGTGTGTGTGTTTGCGTGTTGTTTGTTAGAACCACGTTGATATTATACTTAATGTGTGTGTGTGTGAGAGAGAGAGAGACAGAGAGAGAGAGGGAGGAGAGAAAGAGACAAAAGGTGGAGATATGAGGTGAAAGAGAATCAGAACAAGAAAGGAAGAAATAGACATACATTTTTACAAACCTTATATCAACTTCCTCTATCTTATATGTCTGTCTGTCTGTCTGTCTGGTATAAAGTTTGAACACGTTAGTTCTCCCACTTTCCATTCTCGGATCAAGTTGACACTTTGCACATTTATTCATTGTTTTTAATAAAACTTGAATCAATAAAACAAAATAACCAATTAGAATAATTACATACTCAAAAAGTGGTAATTAACTTACTTTGATACAGTAAAAGGGAAATAAATCTTACAGCATTGAAGGATAGTACTGTAACTATGGAATTCTTCCCCTTTTATAACATTTAAAAAAAAATATTTGTGTAAAATCCTTTTTTTCTATTTTGCGTGTTACAAATCCAAACATACAATTGAATTATGAAATTAACAAATTAATGAGTTAAATTACGAAACCCAATTTAGACTGGACTAAACCTAAACAAAAGTTTTGTATGTGTTATTTTTGCGTGTTATTTTTTTTGTTCAATATTTGTAACATTTGATACACATGACCAAGTTATGTGTCATCTATTCATAAAGAGTGCTTTGAGTGGACAATGGTTCAAACCCAGAAGGAAATAAATGTATCAAACATTAGACTTTGAACTGATTTTAAAAAAACACACATCTTTTGTGTGTGCGTGAGAGAGAGAGAGAGAGAGAGAGAGAGAGAGAGAGAGAGAGAGAGAGAGAGAGAGAGAGAGAGAAAGAAACAGAAAACAGATTGAGAGAAAGAGAGAGGGGGAAAGACAGAGAAAGAGAGGGGGGTAGAGAGAAGAGAGAGGGAAAGACAAAGAAAGACAGACAGAAAGGGAGAGAAAGAAAAAGAAAGAGACCTAGAGAAAGAATTGCTGTATTCTCTGACCCTGTGTGAAGTCCTAGTCTAAAACAGCTCGAGGTGACGTCCATGTGCATCCCAAACGTTTGTATTGTGTTCCTTTTAACAACTTGAAAGTCTTGAGTTCAGGAGGAATTTCAACGCACGCTTCAAATAGATTCACAGTGAATGACATTTAGAATCAAGAAATCAATCAAGACATCAATCAAGACATCAATCAAGACATCAATCAAGACATCAATCATTATAAGTATATGCTAGAATTACGTATTTATATGTTAGAGTAGGCCTAATGCACTTCTAAGTTAGGCAATAGCAAGTTAGATTTAAATGATAGGGATATAGCGTTAAAACTAGTTTGTCCGCGTAGGGTAAAGTAGATCTTGTTTCAGACTAGGTTTGGTATGGTAGTCCCTTGTTAGCTTACCTTTCTGTTTTTTTACTGTTTTAGAAGGTGCACTAATTTTTTTACCCCCTTTTAAAAAAAAAAATACAATCACGTGTCCATTGATTTCAATTCGAAAGAAAAACAAGTCCAACTTGCGTTACGTTTCTCAATGTATGTATCAGGAGTTATTTTATTTTGCATTTATCTCACACCTTTTGGGCACCACGCAAGATCTGTTGACCGAGTTTCTCCTTTCCTCTCTGTCTTTCTGCATTCCTCTCTGTCTTTGCCTTAAACCTCTATCAATGGCAGGCCCTTTCATTCTTTTATGTTGTCTTCCCATCGCTTTCGATGTTTGCCTCTTCTTCTTTTTCCTGGTACTGTTCCCTGAAGGAAGGGCTTTGCGAGCCTCGAAGATCTAGTAATATGGCCATACAGTTTAAGTTTGCGTTTTTTTTAACAATAGTTAGCAGGTCATCGTGGGGTCCAATCGTTGTTATCTTAACGATTCTGTAATAGATCTGATTGTACTGAATATCGTATACAGTCAAAACACTCAGGATACGATGAACGATGAAGTCTTGGATAAACTATTTCTCTCTCTCTATATATATATATATATGCGGTTTGCGCGCTGGACTGTCGTTCGGATTTATCTATGGTCGAGGGTTCAAATCCTGCCCGCTCCCATCCCCCGTCGTCCTGCGGGAGGTTTGGACTAGGAAGTAAACTATCTTCAACTCGGAAGGAACATCCGAAACATGTAAAACAGTTTTAAAAAATATACATACTTGACATATAAAAGATTGGTACATAGTAATTCGTGAGCGCGATAGCTGTGTGGTTTGGGAGCTTGGCATCTGAACCTGAGGTCTTGGGTTCAAATCCCGGTTAAGACTGGATTTTGAAATCCTGGATTTTTTTAGGATGCCCATGAGTCCACCCAGCTCTAATGGGTACCTGACTTTAGTTGGGGAAAGTAAAAGCAGTTGGTCGTTGTGCTGGCCACATGACACCCTTCTCGTTAACAGTTGGCCAAAGAAACTGATGACCTTACGTAAATAAAAATTCGTTTCGACACGTTCCTTCAAAACAAAAATGAAGATTGTCCGGACCTCCAGAGGACGGCAGTGGAGGGCAGCATCCATCGTCGACCATTGTGACAATACAAAGTTAACATCCACTCGACCAGGCAACCACCCTAAACCCAACCACCCTAAGCCCATTACGTTTCTGAGCCCCAAGAAGTACTGTGTCTCGTACGGAAACTTGATTGATGAACACAAAGACACAAGTGTATTCTCTTGACCTTTTTTACTCCGTTGAGCCGCCATCGTAGCATCACGTTCTACATTTGACTCTTAATATATTATTGCGGCTTAAACGTACTTTACACGCCTTGTTAACGGAGACACTGGGCTTGTGTCTTTTTGAATGTTTACTATTTACTTCAAGACATCAGCGAAGACATCTTGAGAATCTCTCCTTCCCAGCTTCTCCTCCTCCGACATTGAAAGTGTTTTGGGAAACTTCAAAAACTTATCATGTAGTTTATCATACGAGAATCCTGATTAGACGCTCTCCTACACAAAGGTCAAAGGTTGGTACTTAGTACTTTGATGGTCACGTTTGTAAACAAAATATATATTTCAAAATATTGTTTATTACATTAAATGTTAGTTAAGAACTTCTTGCCGTTTACCGAGCAGTCAGTCAACTGACCATTTGCCAACATTTATACGTCTAGTGTGTAAATCAAAAATTGATCATGCAGATTTTTTTCCCTAGCAGTCCACTGTCTGACCACATGCACGTCTAAGTCTAGCAGTCCACTGTCTGACCACATGCACGTCTAAGTCTAGCAGTCCACTGTCTGACCACATGCACGTCTAAGTCTAGCAGTCCACTGTCTGACCACATGCACGTCTAAGTCTAGCAGTCCACTGTCTGACCACATGCACGTCTAAGTCTAGCAGTCCACTGTCTGACCACATGCACGTCTAAGTCTAGCAGTCCACTGTCTGACCACATGCACGTCTAAGTCTAGCAGTCCACTGTCTGACCACATGCACGTCTAAGTCTAGCAGTCCACTGTCTGACCACATACACGTCTAAGTCTAGCAGTCCACTGTCTGACCACATGCACGTCTAAGTCTAGCGGTTGCTATTTCAAGAATACTGGACAGTTTTATGCGTCGCCTACTGATTACCTATTTACATGGCTCCCTGGTCGTGTGGTATTCGCTCTGGACTGTCGTCTTAATGGCCTTGGGTTTGAATCCTGCCCACTGCCATCCCCGACAGTCAAGGGAGATTTGGGCTAAGATGTAATAATCTTCAACTCTGAAGGCACATCCGAAACATGTTGTTTTTTTTAAAAGCCTTACAAATTATTGTGTAATTATTGGAGACATGGTCTGTGACCCACTGATAATATAACCTTGAAAGTAGTTTGACCTTGTAGAACACAAGACATTTTCGGACTCTTAGACATAGACCTGACCGGTCGTGTGGTATGCGCTCTAGACTGCCGTTCGGTGGTCACGAAGGTCCCGGGTTCAAATCCCGCCAGTTACCATTCCCTGTTATCCTGCCGGAAGTTTGGTATAGGAAGTAATTATCTTCAGAATCTGACTCATTTAAGAGAGCCCACAGGGGAGCATAGGGTTGCAACCACTTTTCTCCACCGAACTAAGTTCTGAGAAGCTTTCTTCAATAGCTCCCATGTCATTCCAGTATCCTCAACTTCACGCACTGGTCACTTCACAATTACACCAAAATAGCTTCCTAGTGTCCACACATAAAGTCGAAAAAAAGGTGGATAAACTGTCAGGGTTATGTTAAGGCCTTAGCTCGTTTGCCCGGGCCCCTGACATTCAACCAGGCACCTTCGTGCTTGCAATAAACAAGTAACTCACTGTTGACAATGTAAATATTTAATGATATGAATATAAGTTATGATGACAAACTTATGGAGTAATGACATTGAATTTGGAACATTCTAATATTGTGGATCTATTAATTAAACAATAATTCTACACCTTGCTATCCGACCACGTGACACATAAATGCTCGCAATCACACCAAAACACACTGCTGAATCTAGTACTTAGTGTAGAACTCCAATCCCATATTAACTCCCCTAAACAGGGGAACCCAGAAGAATCTCAACAAACGTTACACCAGCATAAGAAAAACACTCCATCAGCTTACAAGCAAGGCAACAAAAAGAAAGTGCGTTCAAAAAGTGTGCACTTCATACACATTGTCCGTTTCTCTGCTAGTCTTCCTTGCTGCACGTTCTTGGCCACTGCCAATTGTGATGTACTCTCGTTAGAAGCAGTGTGTTCATGTATGGTTACAGGTGAGTAACTGGCGCCTATACCTGTAAGCCTCGGACAGGAAGGGCTCGTTACCTTTGGCTGGCTACCCACCAAGGAAAAGGAAAACTCAAAATTTAAACCTCTGCTGCCTTGCAGCTATACCCGAACATGGGAAAGGCTTTTGGAGTAAACCCTGAGAAAACGTCAGGAGCACACAGTGTTACACCTTCGACGGCGGTGACTCCCCCCCCCCCCAAACTGTCTCGGGTATTTGGCTTTTATGTCATTTGTATGAAATGATCCATATTCGCTTCGTCATAACCTTATCTTATCTTATCTTATATAATATAGACGTTATTTTAGAAAAGATGATTTCGTCCAACGCGTCATGCATCTAGTCATGCATATTAACCAATGACTTAAATTCTGCCAAGTTACTGGTTTTCCTGGCTAGCTCAGGCAACCCATTCCATGCTCTTATAGCGCTAGGGAAAAAGGAGCATTTGTACAAATTTGTCCTAGCATATGGAACGAGGAATGTGCCTTTATCTTTGTGTCTTTCTCGGTATTTTATTAAATTTTGTTTTTGTATTTGAAGATTATGGTTCAGTGTTTTATGTATAATTGCTACTTTACTTTTGAGTCTTCTGTCCTGAAGGCTTTCTAAATTTAGTGATTTTACTAAAGGTTTTACTCTAGTCAAATGTGAATATTCGTTTGTTATGAATCTCACTGCTCTATTTTGTGTCTGTTCCAGTTTCTTAATGTTTTCTTGAGTTGAGGGGTCCCAAATGGAGGATGCATATTCTATTATTGGCCTAACAAGGTTAAATAACATTTTAGTTTTATGTTCTTATTTGATTTATACAAATTTCTTTTAATAAACTTAAATGCTTTGTTTGATTTTTTTAAAATAGTTTTATTAATATGGGATTCCAAGACATAAAACATGTATTTAGTCTAGAATATAAACTAAAATCAGCATACACAAATTTTCCTTTATATTTTCTGGGTCAAGCCACCACAAACGTTTAAGCCAAATGTAAAAAGTGCCTTTGTAAGACAAAACGCTCTTTTAATTGGTACATATCTTTAGAGTTGAAGACTCCTGGAACTCTAGGCCCACGGAAGATTACTCCATTTTCCAATCTGACCTAGATGTCGCTTTGGTCCCAAAACTCTGTAAAACTTTACTTATTGTCTCATCAATTAACCGAAACAAAAGATCGGAAGAACCAAAACGATGAAGTGACTATTGTGACGTAGATGTATTTCATTTAAGTCTTTACCTGTTGATAATATCCATGTAGTTTAATCTGCTTTACACCCCCCCCCCCTTTTTTTTCTTTTTTTGTTGTTGTTGTTGTTGCCTACAAGGGGAGAGAATGCAAGAAGTGGATGTAATCCGTTTCCGAGTCAGAAGTGAGAGCTTTTGATTCAAACATTACACAGAGCTTCATGAAAGACCATGAAAGGCCGGTTCATGGCGAGATAACTTGTGCTATCTCCTCCCGCGATTTCCCCCGTGTTAGTAAACTCAGCGCCACGGGGGCGGAGGGAGGAGAGAAGGGCGCTACCAGCAGATGACAGCTAAAACTCAAACTCTTTTTGTCTCACGCCCCCCGCCTTCGTTTCTTTGGCCTAAGTGTTTTTCCTCCCTTTAAATCTGACTTTACTGCCTTCGGTAGCGTCCCCTGTTTCGTCTGCTGTCGGCATAAACAGGGGGAGATAAGAAGCCAAAATATTGATGGCTGCAAAGAGAGATTACTCCAAAGATTTACATAATTTGGTCATAATAGCTCTCTCCCCCATGACATCTGTGTTTTAGCTGGGTTTCTTTTTTTCCTGCGGTGTCAGGTTTTAAACTTTACCCCCCGCCCCCTTTTTCAGAAACCACAAAATCTTATATATTAGTTTACAACTGATCTGTGGTTTTCACAGCTGACCAGCATTTCCAAATGTTTGGTATACAGGACATATGCAAATCTAAAGGCTTGATTCCTATAATAATTAATACAAAATAAGCTGAAATTACACGCTCTATCTAAAACACCACAGGACTTTGGATTACAAACTCCAAGACAATGGCTAAATAAAGGCGACAAAACAAAGGATGTTTGTAGATACGAAATAGAGTCTATACTTAAAGTCAATGTGATTGAAGACCAAGTTGTTTAAAAAAAAAAAAAGAAATAATCAACTTTTTTTTTTGACCTATTCATCACCAACTGTTGGGTTCCTTTTGCCCATGCAATCTTAGAGCTTTCTCAGACATAACTTTTGACTCGCACATAAGATAGCTCTACAATGGTCTCTATCTGCAGCTGCGCAGATTAGGCCAGATCCAACCATATGTGACAAAGGAACCAAACAAAAAAAGCTAGCTGTGGCGTTCGTACTCTCCCGCCTTGGCCACTTCCAAGCATTTCTAGCAAAATAGCATGTTCTAGCACATTTCACGCAAAACGGGGGGGGGGGTATGTATGACAGGGATGTATGTATAACGGGATTATGTATGTCAGGGGATGTATGTATGACAGGGGATGTATGTATAACAGGGGATTATGTATGACAGGGGATGTATGTATAACAGGGGATTATGTATGACAGGGGATGTATGTATTACAGGGGATGTATGTATGTCAGGAGATGTATGACAGGGGATGTATGTATGTCAGGAGATGTATGACAGGGAATGTATGTATAACAGGAGATTATGTATGACATGGGATGTATGTATTACAGGGTTGGTATGTATGTCAGGAGATGTATGACAGGGAATGTATGTATGACAGGGGATGTATGTATGTCAGGAGATGTATGACAGGGAATGTATGTATGACATGGGATAGATAACAGGAGATAGATGACAGGGAATGTATGACAGGGGATGTATGTATGACAGGGGATGTATGTATGACATGGGATAGATAACAGGAGATAGATGACAGGGAATGTATGACAGGGGATGTATGTATGACAGGGGATGTATGTATGACAGGGGATGTATGTATGACATGGGATAGATGACAGGGAATGGATGAAAGGGGATGAAAGCGAGCGTAGCTTGAATTCAGAACCCTTGTAACAACAGTCGTTCATACCACAAGCGGGCAGCCATTATGTTTTGACTATCACATTTTCAGGCACTATCACATTTTCAGGCACTATCACATTTTCAGGCACTCTCACATATTCAGCAACTCTCACATATTCAGGCACTCTCACATATTCAGGCACTATCACATATTCAGGCACTATCACACATTCAGGCACTCTCACACATTCAGGCACTATGACACATTCAGGTACTATAACATATTCAGGCACTATCACATATTCAGGCACTATCACACATTCAGGCACTATCACATATTCAGGCACTATCACATATTCAGGCACTATCACATATTCAGGCACTATCACTGTGTATCACATATTCCAAAAATTAGAATTGAAAGAAGAATAGAAGTGAAGAAGAGCAGGATACAAACACACACACATACACACAACAGGAAAAAAAACAACCTATGTCTAGCAGAGTGACCCATGTCTTTAATGGCCTGTTCTGAGATAAAGCACACAGTCATGGCGGACCATCAAGGGCAGTCACCTGTGGCGCCAATGGCTATAACTCTGGAAACGTTGAGTTCCCCCACCAGGTAAACTATAAATCAATACCTCGAATAGTTTGGTTTTCGCGTTGGTTGTGCACCTATGACCCTCCCATTAGAGATTGGGGCTCGTCACCATGACAACTGAAGTGGTTCTGAGAGTAAGATTAGTTTTTGGCTCATCCTAGCCTCATACACTTTGCGCATGCGCTATAAACTCTGACCTTGAACTTGACCTTCAGTCCACAAGCGAAGACAATCCTGTCATAGTTTTTACGATTACTTTATACGCTATACATGACTACAACCCACTCTCCCACAAGACGGCAGAGAATGGCGGCGATCAGGATTTGAACCCTGAACCATCAAGACGAGAGTCAGTAATACACACCAGGCAGCCATCCAGATAAAAACAAAACACCAGGAGCGTGGTAGATATGGGGAGAGGTTGGGATACATACGTCACACTTTCAATTTGTCGAGAACTTTGCCCACAATGTTTACATTTTTATTTCAACATCATCATGATCATTGTTGTGACACGGCCAACCTGACACACCGTCAAGTGTTGTGTACCTGGCCAGTTAGTGAGCTGGAGACCGACCACGAGTGTGTGTTGTAAACAAAGAGAAGGAAAAACATCGAGTGGAGTTGCTTGTATATAAATGTTCGCCTTGGACATATGTTACTATTCAATTCTTTACAATTACCCAGGCAGTTACATTTAAAGGAACTTGTTTCTCCACAACTGGCGAGGTGCACAACACTTGGCCGTGTGTCACGGTTGGCCACACATGCCGTAGAGTAACCGTGTCACAACAATCATATGTCCCTTGAATTTCGTCACAGAGTGTTGGGTTCCGGGTTCGAATCCCGGTGAAGACTGAGATTTTGAATTTCGGGATTTTAGGAGGCGCCTCTGGTTGGTCGTTGAGCTGGCCACATGACACCCTCGTTAACCGTGGGCCACAGAAACATTTGCCCTATAGATCGTAAGGTCTGAAAGAGAAACTTTTACTTTATGATGAAAGCTGATATTTAGCGTGATGATAACTAAACAATTAGTTCTACGGTAATTTAAAAAAAATGTTTTTTTTTAATTTTATTAATTAGGGAAGTTGTTTTTTTTTATTCTTAAACTTTTAAATCTGTGCCCCCCCCTACATGTTACCGCCCCTTCACCCCTGCCAATTCTTTGCGTGTCTATACAGGGCCGGCCTTAGGCCACTGCAACCTATGCGGCTGCAGTGGGCCCCGCACTTTTATAGCCCCGCACTAATTCATGTAACATTATTAAAGGGTTACCGAGGAGCTCCAGGAAATCTCCAGAAATTGCAAAATATACAAAAAGTCTAGAAAATCTCCTGAAATTATTAAAATCTTCTGAAAAACTCATATAAATCACCTGAAAAATAGACAAAATTGTAATTTCGGGGTGTCATTTAATATGGAAAAAAGGCCAATCCTACTAGCAATTAAAAAAAAAGGTTTTGTCAGCTTTCATTTAATAACAATTTAATAATGGTTTTAACCAAAACAGAAAATTCAAATACTTAATTTACTTTCACAGTCACTGGAATATATAAGTATAGATCTAAATCAAAAGCAATATTTTGTTAGTTGATAGTAAATCTAAAAGGCAGATCTGAATGTTTATCGGCTTTTTGTCTGAAAACTATCATTTACTGTAGATGGCTCGTAAAGTTAATTATTTGACCGATATTTTTTACTTAGTAAAGTATGAATAAAATGCAAAGACGAATTTATTTTCTAATACAAAATCTTAATTTTCACTTATTATCCTTATCCCTACCCAGACTAGGCCCCGCGCAATCAGTTTCGCATAGGGCCCCGCAATCTATAGGATCGGTCCTGTGTCTATGTGTGTGTGTTCCATCCAGTAGTAGTCAGTCCTCTACAAGCTGTTACTACATAAACAGTACCGGTAGGTAGCAGCTAGTACTCCAGTCACACACGTTCGGAGAGTTTAGCGAGCCAAAGGTTTACAAACTTACTTCCGGGCTATCAGTGATCTAAAGCGGTAACGTATCCCAGCAGACGTCAGTGTATCCCAGCAGACCTCAGGCGGTAAGGACCTTCGGACGAGAAGGTAGAGTGTTTCACTTTTTGGGGGGCGCTAAAATAAGAGCAAGGCCAGCCTTTCTGTATACACCCAGCGACACCTGGCTTGTTTCACCCGAAGGGCGCCACAAAGAAAAGATGAACCGCAAGTCTATTTCTTACAAAATTACAAAGATATTTGTATTTTAGATGGATACAACCAAACTTTACAATCATATAAGGCCTCCTTCACTGCCTGGACATTGGTTAGGGTCGGAACGATGCCGCCCACACAGCAGTTCCTTCCTCTCCACACAGCTGATTTGGAACGGCAAGTGTGATACTATTTGGGACCAGCGCCGTGGCAGGTGTAATTCTGCACGGGCTACGCTATTCTGCCTCAAAGTGGCGCCCGTCTGAAAACGGTTACTTGAGGGGGTAACTAGGCAAAAAGAATAGCACAACAAAACTCCTGTGGGAGTGTCCAGGGGCTCACGAGAGTGAGCCCATTGTACGGGAGGAGTTGAAAGAGAGCTCCCACGGCCCTGTCGATAATCCATGCGCCGTTCCTCAAGGGACCGTTACATTAATGGCGAGTCCTCCACAATTAGCTCGGTACAACAAAGGAAAATGGCGGAAGCTCCCGTTGAATTCGGCATTTAACCATGTCTAGTCCATGCGTCCTGAGTGCCAGATTTGTCGGAAATAGCAATGCTTTATATAGGCATTGACATGGGTCTCTTCCAGACAGAACGGTGGTTCAGACAGGTTTTTTTTTTTTTTTACGGTTTGACGCTCAAACAGGTTTTTTTTTCAAACTTATAGCTCGAATAACTTTCGGCTCAGCTCTTAGTCGATCAAACGGTGTAACTCTATGCTATGCAAACTACCTTAAGGGTCGCCGGCTCCTGATTTTTTCTCAGGGTTGTGTCCCGAATCGTTTTGGGTCTACCTGCACGGCAGAAGAGGTTTGAATTCAATTTTCCTTTCTCCAAGGTGGGTAGCGGCTTGAAGGACCACAGAACATGAAGGTCCACACGGCTTGAAGGACCGCAGAACATGAAGGTCCACACGGCTTGAAGGACCACAGAACATGAAGGTCCACAAGGCTTGAAGGACCACAGAACATGAAGGTCCACACGGCTTGAAGGACCAAAGAACATGAAGGTCCACACGGCTTGAAGGACCGCAGAACATGAAGGTCCACACGGCTTGAAGGACCACAGAACATGGAGGTCCACAAGGCTTGAAGGACCACACGGCTTGAAGGACCGCAGAACATGAAGGTCATCACGGCTTGAAGGACCACAGAACATGAAGGTCCACACGGCTTGAAGGACCACAGAACATGAAGGTCCACACGGCTTGAAGGGCCGGAGAACATGAAGGTCCACACGGCTTGAAGGGCCGCAGAACATGAAGGTCCACACGGCTGGAAGGACCACAGAACATGAAGGTCCACACGGCTTGAAAGACCGCAGAACATGAAGGTCCAAACGACTTGAATGACAACAGGGCATAACAAAATTTGTCACGCGACGATTTTCTTTAAAAAAAAAAATTAAATACCAGGGGAGTAAATATCTCATAACGACGGTGCCTTGGAAAAAGGAACATAAAGGAACATAAAGTCGAATACGTTCAGAGACCAACCAATGCATAAAGCAGGAGGACCCTCTGAAGTATTAGGTAGAGAAACCTACAGCTGCTCATGTATTAGGCAGTGGGTGCCATTGTTATTTCGCCTGGGAAAGACTGGTATATTCCTATGGTATACACCACTCGGCCTATTACAAATTTCTTCTGTACTTAAGAATCACAAGACAAGACCTTCTTAGTGAATCACATCACATTAACGTCTTGGTGAACCACATCACATTAACGTCTTGGTGAACCACATCACATTAACATCTTAGTGAATCCAATCACATTAACATCTTGGTGAATCACATCACACTAACATCTTAGTGAATAACATCACATTAACATCTTAGTGAATAACATCACATTAACATATTAGTGAATAACATCACATTAACATCTTGGTGAATAACATCACATTAACATCTTGGTGAATGACATCACATTAACATCTTAGTGAACCACATCACATTAACATCTTAGTGAATCACATCACATTAACATCTTTGTAAATAACATCACATTAACATCTTAGTGAATCACATCACATTAACATCTTGGTGAATCACATCAAATTAACATCTTATTGAACCACATCACATTAACATCTTAGTGAATAACATCACATTAACATCTTAGTGAACCACATTACATTAACATCTTAGTGAACCACATCACATTAACATCTTAGTGAACCACATCACATTAACATCTTAGTGAACCACATCACATTAACATCTTAGTGAATAACATCACATTAACATCTTAGTGAATAACATCACATTAACATCTTAGTGAATCACATCACATTAACATCTTGATGAATCACATCACATTAACATCTTAGTGAACCACATCACATTAACATCTTAGTGAAAAACATATCATTAACATCTTAGTGAACCACATCACATTAACATCTTAGTGAACCACATCACATTAACATCTTAGTGAACCACATCACATTAACATCTTAGTGAACCACATCACATTAACATCTTAGTGAATAACATCACATTAACATCTTAGTGAATAACATCACATTAACATCTTAGTGAATAACATCACATTTACATCTTAGTGAACCACATCACATTAACATCTTAGTGAATAACATCACATTAACATCTTAGTGAACCGCATCACATTAACATCTTAGTGAATAACATCACATTAACATCTTAGTGAACCACATCACATTAACATCTTAGTGAACCACATCACATTAACATCTTAGTGAATATTATCACATTAACATCTTAGTGAATATTATCACATTAACATCTTAGTGAATAACATCACATTAACATCTTAGTGAATAACATCACATTAACATCTTAGTGAACCACATCACATTAACTTCTTAGTGAATAACATCACATTAACATCTTAGTGAACCACATCACATTAATATCTTAGTGAACCACATCACATTAATATCTTAGTGAACCTAACAATGGAATGGAGATGCTAGAGAAGGATGCTAGGATTACATTCGAAGACCACATCACAAACAAAGAGATTAGAGACAGGGTTACAGCATCGATTGAACCCTATAATGATCTGCTAATTATCGTACAAAAATGCTAGCTAAAAATCTATGGCCATATTACAAAGTCTTCGGGGCTCACAAAGACTTTCGTTCAGGGAACAGTACCAGAAAAAAGAAGAAGAGGCAGAGAGAGAAAGCGATTGGAAGACAACATATAAGAATGGACGGGCCTTCCATTTATCTATATTCAACTTAGGCACAAGACAGAGAAGAATGGAGAAAGACGGTCGACAAATCTTGTGTGGTGCCCCAACGGTCCAACAGACTAAGAGATAGGTAAAGGTAAAAAAAACAACAACATCGCGAAACATCTTTATAAACCACATGACGTAACATCTTTTTAAGCCATGTGTCAAAAACCTGCATATCTGCCCTGTCGTTACTACTTCATTTTACTTGTACCAGTATTATTCCATTGGCTCTTGATGACAAGTTGTCTACGATGATTCTCGCTCTTGGTGCGTGTAATTACTTTGAATGTATATAAATTAAACTAATGACAACAATGTCACAACATAAATGACCACATAACAACAACAACAAAAATCAATACTAACTCAAACTCATCGCACCTAACGCCAATAAAGACTTCAAAATATCAAGCGTTTAAAGAACTAATCAACCAATATTTATAAACTGATAATATTTCAACATCGTAACAACTCCCTATATTAAAAAAAATCTACGACATACCTAATGTCGGACATTCTAAAAATAGACTGCTACTCTTCGCCACCTTCAAGAAAAAAAATCAAAGCAGACCACATAAAAAAACAAAACGAAACCAGGTCCACCAAAGCTTGAGACCCTCCTCTGAAAAAAAAATGCTTGCCGCAACCGAAAAAAAAATCTCAACACGTCACCCAGTGACTGTTCCATACCAGAGATACTTACCACCAGGTACCAAAAAAAAACAACGCTCGACCTCAAGTAACCGCAAGAGGGAGAAAAAAACACACAACCTCACAACAATACACGGGTGGGGTAGACACGACAAGACCCATCGTCGTTACCTGTCCCTCAGACCCCCTCTCTCGCCTTCTCAAACTCAATACAACGCCAAAACGGCAAAAACCACAACAACTGGCTAACCATACTGCTCACCTGGCTCACCATACTGCTCACCTGGCTAACCATACTGTTTACCTGGCTAACCATACTGCTCACCTGGCTAACCATACTGTTCACCTGGCTAACCATACTGTTCACCTGGCTAACCATACTGTTCACCTGGCTAACCATACTGTTCACCTGGCTAACCATACTGTTCACCTGGCTAACCATACTGTTCACCTGGCTAACCATACTGTTCACCTGGCTAACCATACTGTTCACCTGGCTAACCATACTGTTCACCTGGCTAACCATACTGTTCATCTGGCTAACCATACTGTTCACATGGCTAACCATACTGTTCACCTGGCTAACCATACTGCTCACCTGGCTAACCATACTGCTCACCTGGCTAACCATACTGCTCACCTGGCTAACTCAATGCTCGAAGAAAAACAAAAAACGGGTGACTATGACACTACTCGGTCACCCTCCCCACCATCTCCAGACCACAACATCGCGCCCTATGTCCGCGCACCTAACGAAAAAAAAATAAAACAACAACAAAAACTGTGCTAGTATTTCTGTCCGGCGCAGAAAAAAAAATGCTGTAAGGAAAAAAAAAAGTGTCCACCTCTTCTACCTGTCCTGCAAATTCCTAAACTTTACACATCAAGTATTACACCTCATCTCGCTACATCCTACACTACCTAAACACACACACGCTTAAGATAGCGTTACCCTCACGCCGTGGATGCACTAACTCCCCAAGACAATGGGCTTAGGACAACAATGGACTCGGAGTGACAGTCTAAAATAGGTCATGTGTGACGTCCACTTGCTAAACAGCCGATTCACCTGCAACACAAAAACTGCTTGGCAGAAAAAAAAACTTAAGAAGAAAAAGAACTTGTAAAATCATACATGGTAAACAGAATGTCTACTTATCGCTAATTCTATGCATTAAATATTCTTCTACACATTTACATGCAAAGTACAACTTTCTCTATACCTTGCTGAAAAAAACATGTCATTACAATCTTCTTATCTTATATAATACAGACGTTACTTCAAAAAAAGAAGATGATTACGTCCTATGCGTCATGCATTTAGTCATGCATATTAACCAATGACTTAAATTCTGCCAAGTCACTGGTTTTTCTGGCTAGCTCAGGCAACCCATTCCATGCTCTAATAGCACTAGGGAAGAAGGAGTATTTGTACAAATTTGTCCTAGCATATGGGATGAAGAATGTGCCATTATCTTTGTGTCTTTCAGAGTATTTTATTAAATTTTGTTTTTGTATTTGAAGATTATGGTTCAGTGTTTTATGTATAATTGCTACTTTATTTTTGAGTCTTCTGTCCTGAAGGCTTTCTAAATTTAGTGATTTTACTATAGGTGTTACTCTAGTCAAATGTGAATTCCAGTTTCTTAATGTTTTCTTGAGTTGAGGGGTCCCAAAAGGAGGATGCATATTCTATTATTGGCCTAACCAAGGTTAAATAACATTTTAGTTTTATGTTCTTATTTGATTTATAGAAATTTCTTTTAATAAATCCTAATGCTTTGTTTGATTTTTTTATAGTTTCATCAATATGTGGATTCCATGACAGTTTTTCATTTATTATAACACCTAGGTATTTTGCGTTTTTAGTCTGTGTTACTGGTTTGCCATGAATAAGATAAGTGGAATTAATTTGTTTTCGTTTTTTACTCTTAACAACTGACATTTTTCTGGGTGGAAAGACATGCTCCGATTTGATTCCCATTTCTGTAATTCATCTAGTTCTCTTTGTAAAATATCTGTGTCTTGTGTTGTTTTTATTGTTCTATATATTATGCAATCGTCTGCAAATAATCTGACTTTTGTTCCTGAAGTAATGCAATTTGGTAAATCATTTATGTAAATTAAAAATAGTAGTGGACCCAAGACTGAATCCACTGATGCAGTGGACCATTAATGCCAAAATATTGTAATTTTTTAAGCAAACTATGGTGGTGAACTTTGTCAAAAGCCTTAGAAAAATCTAGTAAGATAGCATCTATTTGTTCACTATTATCTAAACCTTTAGAAAAATCATCAATTAGTCCTATTAGTTGTGTTTCACATGATCTATATTTCCTAAAGCCATGTTGGTATGGTGTGAGGACATTTTGTTTGTCTAAGTGGTTTATGATGTTGCTACATATTATGTGTTCTAGGATTTTACATGACATGTGATGCTGGTAAGTGATACTGGTCTGTAGTTTCCTGGGTCAGATTTTTCTCCTTTTTTAAATAGGGGAGTGACATTAGCTTCTTTCCAGTCCTTTGGTACTCTGCCCTGGTTAAGTGAAGCCTGAAAGAGTATTTTGAACACTGGGGCTAGCTCATTGCTTAGTTCTTTGAGTAATCTAGCTGGAATATTTGGTTTGGTGTTGGCTAATAGTTTTTGAATTCCATTTTCTTGTACTACTATATCTTCTATGTTGTCTACTTGGTTCAAATTCAGTAATATGTCTTTGTCTCCTGGGGCTGAGAATGCTGATGCAAAGTATTTGTTTAGGATGTTTGCTTTAGTTTCATTATCATTATGTATTATGTTATGTTCATCTTTTAATGGCGCTATGCCTGTTGTTTCCATTTTCTTAGACTTAATGTATGACCATAGGTTTTTGTTGTTATCTTTAGATATTACATTGTTTATGTATTCACTCTGCAGCTGTCTGCTTACTTTTTGGGTTAAGTGTTTAATTTTTATATACTTTTTGTAAACTCTTTCTGCCTTAGTTTCTTTAAATTTTCTATATAGGTTTTCCTTCTGTTTACAAAGCTTCTTTAGCAAGTATAATCACTGAATATTCGCTAAAACACAAATAACAGGTCCCAGTAATTCATTAGCCCCCAGACATCATTATAGTGTCGTAACAGCATAAAATCAACTTTGGACGAGGCCCCAATTGTCAAGAACCTGCATATCAGCCCTCTCGTTACTACTTCATTTTACCTCACTTTAATATATATATGTACCAGTAGTATTTCATTGGCTCTTGATGACAAGTTGTCTACGATGATTCTCGCTCTTGGTGCGTGTAATTACTTTGAATGTATATAAATTAAACTAATGACAACAATGTCACAACATAAATGACCACATAACGAATACTCATAATAAAGTCAAACTCTCTAATTAAAACTAATATTTAATCTTCTAAATAGGCATCGATGTCCACTTTAAAATAATGTAATAAATGTAATGATAGATTGATGAAATGAATTGATAACTACAAACATATATTATGAATAACATAAAATTAATAACATAAAGACAAATGGCTTCAATACTATGTACTAATAAAACTATGATATCTGTTAACATAATAAACAATAAAGACATAATCAACAATATAGCAATTAATCACCCATGCCAATCAGACCACCACGGCTACTCCATCCTCCATGCACTGGACCCAGCGCTGCAGACTGCATCAGAGTTCAGTACCGCTGTCCATGTCATCTGATGTCAATCACTGCATGTCGTACATTGTCTTGCTGACTACGCCACTGTCGCTAACATCTATTCTGTGTCTCTACGCTAGACGGCCACATGCTCAAGACTGCTACCCAGAATGTCAGACTGTCACTAAGACTGTCACTCTAAATAGACAAATAATCAAAATATCGCTAACAACTAGCTAAAGCGCCATTCTATTTAATCATAATCAACTAAGCTAGATATATAACAAATAAAAATATTTCTTCTTACCCTGGTCCCTAAGAATTAGTTCCTACATGTTGTCTCTGGCAAACAACTCACACCTATTGGAGCCAAGATCGCGAGCCAGCCTCGGCGACTTGCTCCCAATGTCTGTATGTGTCGTTCGCCAGAAAACGCCTAGCACACGACCTGCGAACACTACATGGCGCTGTGTCCCGACTGCCCCAAAACTCTACTCTTTATAGGCTGAGACCCTAACCCACGCCTAAACTAACGCTACTAAATCGTCCGTGTCTGTCCCATCCTAAGGGTATCGAGTCGCCCTACTATGTATAAATCTCAGTGTCACACTATTCCTACCCTTTGTCTGTCTTGTCAGGTCTGTCGGTGAGCCGTGGAAACACCTTACAAAATAATTAACTTTTTTCACACACACACATATCTGTGATACCATGTGACGTAATATATTTATAAACCACATCACATAACATCTGTATAAGCCACACGACGTAACATCTTTATAAGCCACATGACGTAATATATTTATAAACCACAGACGTAACATCTGTATAAGCCACACGACGTAACATCTTTATAAGCCACACGACGTAACATCTTTATAAGCCACACGACGTAACATCTTTATAAGCTGCACCACGTAACATCTTTATGAACCACACCAAATAACATCTGTATAAGCCACACCACGTAACATCTTTATGAACCACACGACGTAACATCTTTATGAACCACACAACATAACATCTTTATGAACCACACCACGTAACATCTTTATGAACCACATGACGTAACATCTTTATGAACCACACCACGTAACATCTTTATGAACCACGTAACGTAACATCTTTATGAACCACGTAACGTAACATCTTTTTGAACCACACCACGTAACATCCTTATGAACCACACCACGTAACATCTTTATGAACCACACCACGTAACATCTTTATGGACCACACCACATAACATCTTTATGAACCACACCACGCAACATCTTTATGAACCGGGTAACGTAACATCTTTATGAACCACGTAACATAACATCTTTATGAACCACGTAACGTAACATCTTTATGAACCACACCACGTAACATCTTTATGAACCACACCACGTAACATCTTTATGAACCACACCACGTAACATCTTTATAAACCACACCACAAAACATCTTTATGAACCACACCACGTAACATCTTTATGAACCACACCACATAACATCTTTATGAACCACACCACGTAACATCTTTATGAACCACACCACGTAACATCTTTATGAACCACACCACGTAACATCTTTATGAACCACACCACGTAACATCTTTATGAACCACACCACGTAACATCTTTATGAACCACACCACGTAACATCTTTATGAACCACACCACGTAACATCTTTATGAACCACACCACGTAACATCTTTATGAACCACACCACGTAACATCTTTATGAACCACACCACGTAACATCTTTATGAACCACACCACGTAACATCTTTATGAACCACACCACGTAACATCTTTATGAACCACACCACGTAACATCTTTATGAACCACACCACGTAACATCTTTATGAACCACACCACGTAACATCTTTCTGAACCACACCACGTAACAATTTTATGAACCACATGACGTAAAATCTTGATGGGAAATGATTAAAAAGTCTAGAATTAAGTCAAGGTAAATAAACACACGCACACACACAAATACACACACACACACAAAGTAACTTCATTTTAGATATCATTAGAATGACGACAGGTTTGGCTCAGCGGCCAGACAAGATGAATTCGTTCCCATGGTGCCAATATTCAAAGCGAGATATCCGGGGGAAGCGGCGACAAAATATCATTTACTATCATTATCTCCCCCTTCCCCCACAAACTAAAAAAAAAAAAAAAAAAGAATTCTTGTAGTCTATATTCAAGTACATTACCACATCCTACACTATTCTTAAAGCTATCCACATATTCATTACACAATTTTAAGGCTTGTCATATATATATATATACTATAAAGTAGAATGTGAGGTGTATGTATGTGACTTATAGACATCAAAACCGCTTGACCAATCTTGATAGAACTTGGCAGGAATGTTTCTTAGACTTAGACCTTAGTGTATGTATTGTAACCCTAAAACAAACTAAAGACCCTAAAAAAAATAAAGTTGTCCGACTCTATAACAGCTATATTATTTTATGGATCTAGGCCATGTCTACAATGTTGACATGAGAAAAGATCGAAAGGATTTAGACCTAGATCTAATTTCAAGAAATACACTTTGCGCAGATAGTTTTTTACTTTGACACATGAAAATACAAAAGAAGATCCATTGATTTCATTATATAATAAAATTAACCTTCAATTTTGTGTTTCAAAAGCATTTTTTACATAATTTGTTCCTTATATCTGTGACTACAGATTTCCTGACGAACATTCTTTCATTAGACAATACCGTAATGAATCGCGTACTAAAAATTAATTCGTTTAATTGTTTACTTTTAATCCCATTCCTAGATCTAAAGCTCTAGTTCAACTCTAGGATGATAAAACTTCTCTTCGCAGGGATAGTTTTATACTTTAACACATAAACATACTAATTAAAGTCCATTCATTTCATATTTTGATCAAATAAACAGTCAAATTTAGTTTTCTAAAGCATTTTTAAGAGACTACATTCGTTTACGAAAGCTGCGAAGTCGAGTTGAGATAGGCCTAGATCTATATTCATTCATGAATCGCGTACTAAAAATTATTTCGTTTAATTGTTCACTTTATAATCCCATTCATTTAACAAAGCTATCGCTCTTTTCGTTTTTAATAGATAAGAATGTATCGACTTCGGGTAGACCCATTTTCTTAAACTAATTTTATTTTCGTAGCGAAAGAGAAATATCGTGAAAGTATCATTAGCTAAGTTTAACATACATCTAAATCCAATCCACTACATTAGTAAACACAAACTTAGACCCGCAGGCCGCGGGTAATGCCAGTCTTATATATATATATATATATATATATATATATATATATATATATATATATATATATATATATATATATATATATATATAAAATATATATATATATATATATATATATATATATATATATATATATATATATATATATATCACACACACTCGTTCAAAGTAAAAGTTTACATCGGTTCGTGTGTGTTTACGAGTGTTATACCCTGCCTTGTGCTAATAAATACTTCCGGTTTGTTCAGCTGTTTATATATGTATCTATCGTGTGTTTTGTATGTGTTCTTAATGATTTACATGGCCAAACACCTCGATATAAAAGTGTTTTTAGCGTTAGTTCGTTTGCCTCCATTTTGTATAGCAGTACTATTTAGATCTAGTGACTGTCTGGAAATGTAAATAAAAGGAATACGGAGGAAAAGTTTGTCAGTTGACTGTATGAATGTCATTGTCAAGTTGACTGTATGAAAGCCACTGTTAGTTGACTGCATTAATGACAGCCTTAATTGGCTATGTAAATGTCCTAGATATCCAGATATACAATACAATCACAGATTTAATAGAAAACAAACTTCTCCCTTTCTTCCCCCCTAAATTCCCAGAACCCCCGAAATATTGGATGCAGGCGTCATTCCATTGGTCCGTTTAGTTTATTTCACTTTAACTAAGTCTGAAACAAAAAGTCATCCTTGCATGAACAGGAAACAAACAAAAAACAAACACAAA